>CM055072.1:15845558-15872932 GCA_029204045.2 Tillandsia leiboldiana
ACTTGGGTTTATTCTCATTTTCCCATTATACCTTATTTTATGAATTTTGCGTGTGATCGTATTGGTAGTGTACATGTATACTTAATGCTGTGGATGAGTGTACTTATACTTTGATGCTTTTAGTGATGGTTGTCCATATGCGGCAGTTTTCAAGATAAACCAAATTATTCGAAAACGTTTTCTCAAAACACTAATGCCGTGTGGGCACGGTTTTTGCCAACCGCTGGTTTATCCTTGTCCAAACGGTGACGCCGCTTTGTATAACATTAGTTTAAGTTATGTACTCTATTTGACGATGTATGTCTATTGTATGCTGATGGTTGATGGTACGCTTGTTTTAAATGAGACGCCGTGCATATACAAAGGAGACTCTGTCCGTGGGTAGAGAGAATTTGTGTATGTGGCGGTCTGGCACGCACCGGGGATGAGGTTCAAGTTACCTTGGTTAGAAGAAAAAAATAATAATACACGCAATTTTCCCGCTTTGATAGACTGCAAAAACCCCTGGGGGCGTGACAGATTAAATGGTATCAGAGAAAACAACCATAACCATAGTAGACCGTGATCCACATCCACAGTGTAGGGTGCCACAAGCAAATTAGACATGAGATAAACCAAGGTATAGGTGCGTAGTACGCTGAGAGTACGGGGGGAAAAGGGAACGTAATGTAGGTGTAATCGTAAGACAGGGTGTTAGGGTTTATAACCTTAGGGTTAACATGGTTTCTTTGTCTATAGCGGACGATGGCCCGGACTAGATCGTCCACCGAGAATACGGACGCGGACAGAGTGACCCCCGGCCACCGCAGAGAACCAGCTCCTCCGGCGACAACTGCGGGAAATGGTCGGGCAATTAGCGACGCTGACGGAGCAGGTTCGTCACCTGACGCAGCGACAGGCAACCGCGCCAGCCGAGCGCGATCCGACCCCCTCCGCCCGAAGCCACCGCACCCACTACGGGACCGCAAGGGACGGGTGGTACGACGACGGAACAGCCCCCATCCCCAAGGGATGTACCTACTCCGACGACCACGGGGGCCCGTGATGGGAGCGATAGCAGGGGAGGCAGGAACGACCCCTACTCTCGGGGGGTCCGCCGATATAGGATGGATCACGGAGCAACGAACCGACCGCGAGAAAGGGTCAGGACGAATTTGACTAGGTTCAAGAAGCATGACCCTCCCACTTTGAGGGAGAGACGACCGATCCATGGGTCGTCGAGAAATGGGTAGATACTATGAAAAAACTCTTCGAGGACCTACTGATGGAGGAACACGAGCGGGGTTCCACTAGCCGTCCACTTCCTCGAAGGGAATGCACGCATCTGGTGGAAGACGGTACGCCCGGATCCGTCTACAAACGACCCGCTACCGACATGGACGGCCTTTAGAGAGGAACTTTTTGATGCTTTCTTCTCCGATAGCGTCAAGCGGCAATTGGAAGACGACCTGAAGAACATTAGACAGGGAACCGCTCGGTCATGGAATATCAAAGGGAGTTCGTAAGATTGGTTAACTGCGTCCCGTTGTTATACGAGATGAACCCCACAAGGCCCGTCTTTTTGTGGACGGGTTACGGAGCGACATCTTCGAGATGGTTCAGGCAGCGGACCTGCGCACGTTCAGGGAATGGTGGACAGGGCCACCATAGTGGAGCGGTGGGTTCGCTATCACCCGAGCTCGACGTGAGGGATCAGAAAATAATCGGGAGAGGAAGCGGACACAGACTTACCCGGGAGGGGGTCCGTCTGGTGGGAGCCGACCCCCAAAGTACCCCAAGACGCAACAAGGAAGCAAGAGTGCGCCTATCGGGAAGCCGCGACCAGCGAACAAGCCATGCGTTATTTACGGAGCATCGCATCCAGTGACGGAATGCCCTAAGAGACAGGATCACTGTTACCGCTGCGGCAAACCAGGGCATTTTCGATTCAACTGTCCTCTGAACACTGGAGTGGCATCTTCCGCAGCTTCCACCCCAACGGCACAGCCACCAGGACGGGGTAGAGCATCAACGGGAATGCCCCCACACCCTCCGGCGCCAAGAGCAGAAGGAGAATCGCGACCACAACCAGGAGGGAGGCTCTACTCCATGGGCCAACATGGAGCGACACTGCAAGAGGAGGCGGTCGCAGGTATTACCTCCGTTTCTAATTTCCGAGCACGAACCCTGTTTGACACCGGGGCGACTCGCTCCTTTATTTTCCGCACTTTTGCACAAACACATCTGCTAGAAAGTAGTCCCTTGATGTCTTACTAACCGTCCAGACCCCTGGGGGGCCAATCGCAGCAACTGGCCTAGTACCCTCGTGTTCAATAAGACTGGGAAGGTTGTCGTGCCCCTGGGATCTGGTGGTCATACCGCTAAAGGAATACCACGTGGTTTTGGGCATGGACTGGCTTACCGAGTATCAGGCGGTCATCGACTGCGAGAAGCGCCAGGTGCAACTACAGAAGCCGGGATTCCCAGAAAATGTGTACTTGTTATGTAAAAGCACTTCCTTTTTGGCTATCATCTCCGCGTCGCGAGCTAGGAAGTTGATGGAGGGCGGGTGCGTGGCCTATCTAGCCTCGGTAGATTTAGCCACCCGACCCGTTTCCTCGCCTTCCGAAATTCCCGTGGTAAGGGAATTTCCGGACGTGTTTCCGACAGAGCTCCCCGGAGCGCCGCCGGAACGAGAAGTCGACTTTCCTATTGAACTACTTCCCGGCACCAAACCCATCACCAAGGCACCGTACAGGATGGCCTTCGCGGAGTTGAAGGAACTCAAGGCACAGTTGGAGGATCTTTTAGATAAGGGCTTCATCAGACCTAGCGCGTCACCCTGGGGCGCGCCCGTCCTGTTTGTGAGGAAGAAGGACGGAAGTCTCCGGTTGTGCATCGACTACCGGGAGATAAATAAGGTCACCGTTAAGAACAAGTACCCCCTGCCAAGGATCGACGACCACTTCGACCAACTACAGGGGGCGACGGTGTTTTCAAAGATTGACCTGCAGTCAGGCTATCATCAGGTCCAGGTCAAGGGGGAGGACATCCCCAAAACGGCTTTTCGGACTCGCTACGGCCATTACGAATTTACAGTAATGTCGTTCGGGCTCACAAATGCCCCGGCAGTGTTCATGGACATGATGAACAGGGTATTCAAACCCTTCCTGGACTTATTCGTGGTGGTCTTCATCGACGATATCCTCATCTACTCCCGTACAGACGAGGAACATGAAGGACATCTACGCACAGTCCTCCAGACCCTACGGGAACAGAAACTCTACGCCAAACTCAAAAAGTGTGAGTTTTGGCTCCGTGAGGTCGGCTTCTTGGGGCACGTAATCTCGGCGGCTGGGGTTGCAGTCGATCCGAAGAAGATAGATTCGGTGACGGACTGGTCCCAACCGACGACGGTGACGGAGATTCGAAGCTTTCTAGGATTAGCCGGGTACTACCGGCGCTTCGTGGAGGGTTTCTCTAAGATAGCCACCCCCTTAAACTGCTTGACTAAAAAGGGGGAAAAGTTCATCTGGACGGACAAATGTCAGAGGAGCTTCGAGGAGCTCAAGGATAGATTGACGCGAGCCCCGATTCTCGCCCTGCCAGAACCAGGGGAGGATTATGAAGTGTATTGCGATGCATCGCGAAACGGACTGGGTGGAGTACTCATGCAACAGGGAAAGGTTATAGCCTATGCGTCAAGGCAGCTCAAAGAATACGAGCGAAACTACCCCGTGCACGATTTGGAACTCGCAGCGGTTGTGTTCGTCCTCAAGCTTTGGAGACACTACCTGTATGGGGCACACTGCAATGTGTATTCAGATCATAAAAGTCTTAAGTACCTTTTCACCCAAAAGGAGTTAAATTTGCGACAAAGACGGTGGCTCGAGCTACTGAAGGATTACGATTTAACGATCCACTACCACCCGGGAAAGGCAAACGTGGTGGCCGACGCCCTGAGCCGTAAGGGGCAGGCCGAAAAGGCAGGGGTAAGTGCCATCACCCAACAAGATAGTCTGATTGCGGAGTTTTCGCGATTAAGACTAGAAGTAGTACCGGCGGGTACAGTCGAACAACTTCTGACACTGGTGGTCAGACCTACCATGCTTGACAGAATTCTCGAGGGGCAGTCGACTGATGACCAACTCCAGCTGGTGCGAAATAGAGTAACTGCCGACCAAGAAGGTGATTTCACAGTAAACTCCGACGGCACGATACGATTTCGGGGACGAATCTGCGTGCCGGATCTACCGGAACTCAAAGAGGAAATCCTGCGGGAGGCGCATACTGCTCCATATGCAGCGCATCCCGGGGGAACGAAGATGTACAAGGATGTCAAGCAGACCTTCTGGTGGCCCAAAATGAAGGGAGACGTGACTCGGTTTGTGGCACACTGCCTGGTGTGCCAACGAGTGAAGGCCGAGCACCAGCGTCCGGTTGGAAAATTGCAACCCTTACCGGTGCCCGAGTGGAAATGGGACATGATTAGCATGGATTTTGTGACCGGGTTCCCGAGATTGTCACAGGGACACGATGCAATATGGGTAATTGTGGACCGTCTGACGAAATCGGCCCACTTTCTGCCCATACACACGACGTGGACGCGGGAACGACTGGCACAAACCTACATCAACGAGATAGTAAGGTTGCATGGGGTTCCGACATCCATCACGTCGGACAGGGACACGCGATTTGTGTCAAACTTTTGGCAGAGCCTGCAGCGAGAAATGGGAACCAAGTTGCACTTCAGTACGGCTTTTCACCCGCAGACCGACGGACAATCAGAGCGGGTGATACAAATTGTGGAGGACATGCTTCGGGCATGCGTTTTAGACCTGGGCGAAGGGTGGGCACGGTGTTTGCCCCTAGTGGAATTTGCCTACAATAATAGTTACCAGGCCAGCATTCAGATGGCACCATACGAGGCCCTGTACGGGCGCCGCTGTCGGTCTCCAATATGCTGGGACGACTTGGGTGAGCGTAAGTTTCTGGGCCCAGATTTGGTGGAGCAGACCGAAGCAAAGGTGCGATTGATTAGACAAAGGCTACTGACCGCCCAGAGCAGACAGAAAAGCTACGCGGACAACAGACGCCGAGACATAGAGTTCATGGTGGGTGAGCACGCGTTACTCCGAGTTTCGCCCTCCAAGGGGAACCGACGCTTCGGCATAAAGGGAAAGTTAAGCCCGAGGTACGTAGGACCGTTCGAGATCCTAGAACGCGTAGGACCGGTGGCGTACCGATTAGCCCTGCCGCCGAATCTCGAACGAGTCCATAACGTGTTCCATGTCTCAATGCTCCGGAAGTACCTAGCTGATCCCTCTCATGCCTTGGATGCCTCCACCATCGAGTTGCGAGAAGATTTAAGCGTCGAGGAGACACCGGTGCGGATTTTGGCAAGAGAGGACAAGAAGTTGCGCAATCGAACTATCCCCTATGTGAAGGTCCAGTGGAGCAACCACGAAGAGCGCGAGGCGACGTGGGAACTGGAATCGAAAATGAGAGAATGTTTTCCCGAATTGATTAGTGGGGTTTGTACTTAAGTTTCGGGACGAAACTTTTTATAAAGTGTGAGTGGTGTAGTGATCTGGCCTTTCGGGGTATTTTTGACTTACATATAGTCATTTAAGCCTTTAAGCGAAATAAAATTATTCAATTCTTAAAAGTTGGCCATTGTGAGGTGCTGGTATTTTTCTGCGATAGAGCGCGGAAAAAGAAAGCCGACGGTGCGATCGGATCTGAAATCCGATATCGGGATCTCCCGGAACGGAATTCCTAGTGATACGGTGATTAAGTCATGCATCAGAATCCGTGCAAAATATCTTGCACCCGTTAGAGATAAGGTGGGTTATCTCGTAGGGGATAATTAATTAGTTAATTAATTATCCATGAGGGAAAATAGAATTCTCTTACGTACTAATTAAAAATGAGATTAATTAAAGATTTAATACGAGCTATATAAGGGATCCCGATTATCGGAAAGAAAGGAAAAGAAAGAAATAAAAACCCTAATCGGTGAGAAGAGAAAAAGAAAAGAAAAGACGGAACCCTAGCCGGAAGAAAGGGAAAGGAGAAAGAGAAGGAGCCCGATCTTCCCGGACACCGAACCGAAGGCAAGAACGCGACCGGACAACCTTCCCGTCGATCTTCGGTTAGTAAAATAATTGTTATAATTTATTTGGGATTTTTCCGTCGTCTCTTTTGTTTGAGTTCTTGGTTTCTCCGTCGCCGTCGTCGTCATCATGCTAGGGCACGGAACGGACGGCGGAGGCGCGCGGTGCCGCTAGGGCATCGCGCGGAGGAGAGTCACGGACGGCACCCATGCGGACCCGCAACCGCGCGGGCACCGCATGGGCGCCGCGTGGCTACCGCACGGACGGCACCCATGCGGACCCGCAACCGCACGGGCACCGCATGGGCGCCGCGCGGCTGTCGCGCGGACCCGCAACCGCGCGGGCGCCGCGCGGCTGCCGCGCGGACCCGCAACCGCGAGGGCGGCACCCGCGCGGACCCGCAACCGTGCCGGCACCGCGCGGGCGCCGCGCGGTTGCCGCGCGGGCGGCACCCGCGCGGACCCGCAACCGTGCGGGCACCGTGCGGGGCCGCACCCGCGCGGGCACCGCGTGGCCGCCGCACGAGCAACACCCGCGCGAGGCACCGCGCGGCCGCCGCACGGGCAACACCCGCGCGAGGCACCGCGCCGCGTGGGCGTCGCCGCGAAGACGCGCCGCGCGGTTCCGAACTGCGCGAGGTTCCGGCGGACGACGACGGCGGCGCGGGATTTCCGTTTCGTCAACCCGGACGGTGTTGGACTTTTCCGTCGAAAAGAGTAAATTGGGTCTTTTGTTTTCGGATGTTAGTACGCGTTTTTGACTATAGTTATCCTTGCGGACTTTCTTTAGGTCCAAGTGCGCAGCGGGGGTGCGCGAAGGATTCAGGTTTTCCGATTTCTCTTCAAATAGGTGGGTATGATTGCGATAAGTGCAACAAGTACAGTAAGTGCATCTATCGTCATTAAAGTGCTCTTAATTTATCTAACAAAGTAGATGGACAGTTTAACCTTTCGCAAAATTGTATTTCATCTAACAATTGAAGCGGCTACGGTCGCGGTGCTCACTACACGCCGATCTCGGCAAATCCGTTTCGGATGCTGCACGTACACAGGCGGATTGGCCTCCGCATGGGTGTACTTTTCTGGAGAAGTGGTCTCTTTTGACCCGTGTACCTCACAAAGGGGTGGGTGCCGTGAGGACCTCTTCGCGCCCGCTGAAAATAGCACACCAGCACCGTGAAGAGGTTAAATGCATCAAAGAGGTGTTTGCGCACGAGGGGAGACTTTAGTCTCCCCGACAGGGACTCTGGGGTTGGTGCCCAACTTAATTGATAAATCTGGGGTTGGGGTCCAGCTTAATTATGTGCAGGGTTTTAGCGAAAGGTTCCGGTGTTTTCGGTTTGCTCCTTATTCCTTATTGTTATTAGACATCTACTTTGTTTGTCACTGACATTACCCAATCCGTGACAGGTGTTACGAGGTGCGTTAGCCGGGAGGGCGGTGAGACTGCGTCGCGAGGACCGTAGTCAGATACTTGGGTTTATTATCTCATTTCCCTTATGCCTTATTTAGTTAATTTGCTTGTGGATCGTATTAGTCGTGGACATGTATTACTTAGTGCTGTGGATGAGGTGTACATTTATACTTTGATGCTTTTAGTGATGTTTTCATATGCGGCATGTTTTTAAGATAAACCAAATGATTTCGAAAACGTTTTCTCAAAATGAAGTGCCGTGTGGGCACGGGTTTTGCAACCGCTGGTTTTATCCTTTCCAAACGGTGACGCCGCTTTTATAACATTAGTTAAGTTACTGTACTCTGTTTGACGATGTATGTCTATTGTATGGCTGATGGTTGATGTACGCTTGTTGTAAATGAGACGCCGTGCATATACAAAGGAGACTCTGTCCGTGGGCAGAGAGAATTTGTGTATGTGGCGGTCTGGCACGCACCGGGGATGAGGTTCAAGTTACCTTGTTAAGAAGAAAAAAAAAATAATACACGCAATTTTCCGCTTTGATAGACTCAAAAACCCCCGGGGGCGTGACAAAACCAATCGGAGACAATCGTTAAATCACATATGGATAAGATTGGTTTTCTAGAAAAACAGTTTGAGGAAATTCAAGTCACCAACCAAGCTTTGACCAAGCAAGTTCATCAACTTAAATCCGACATACAAAGACTTTCAACCGGTTCCAAGAAACTTGATTGTATGTCCGGATTAGGTCAAATAAGCAAGGTTGGTTTGGGATTCAAAAAGAACCAAACTATGAAGGCTTCAAGTTCCACAATTAAATTGAAAGGAAGAACTTGTCACCAATGTGGACTTGAAGGACACTTGATGAAGACGTGCCCGAAAAAGAGAAAGAAGAATTCTTCGGCAACTTCATCTACGGAGCGGACTCAACGAATTCAAAGGACACATCAATTCAATGGAGTTCCCTCAATCCACCAAAGGTCCGAGCCACAAGATCGATCATTCAAGTGGATCTTTGCAAAGCAAAGACCTAAGGTGGACCAACAGTCAAAGCTATCAACTCCCGGTCACAATGAATCAAGACAACCCAAAATTCGACGATTTTGGGTTTGGAAAGGTGATATCTTTCCTTGTCTTAAGTTCTAAATAGCTTTTGACTGTATGTAATGCTTTGATTAGTTTTCCTTTCATATTTTTCTTAATCTTTGCATTACATGATTTCAATGCTTGTCGTTTATATGTTTTGTTTTCGAACAAAAGGGTTTTTAACGAACGAGTGCATTGAATTTGAAAAGGGTTTACTTTCATTCACTCCTAATTAATTTCACAATTAATTATCAAATTTACTCCATAATCATAATCTTTGAAGATATTTCATTATAGGAGTTTTTGATAGTTATATGCATCAAATTTTAGTAATCATGTGTGATCTTAAGGTGCTTAATCTATCTCGGTTGTGTGAATTCATTGTGATAAACATGAGACAACAAATAGACTAAAATTTGGGATTTAATTCTTTCACGTAAGAGATTGCATTCTTACAAGGATAATTAAAAGAATTAAAAATATGTGGAAAGAGTTATATCCGAAAGGAGTGTGAAAACTACCACCACAAGTTGGAAAGAGCTGCCACCCCGGTCGTCCGGTTAGTGTGTGAAGCTACCACATGTTATGGATGCTTGATAGTATTTTTTGGAAAAATATTTTTGAAATTTTTTAGTTGAAGCATTTGGAGATTTATATTCAAAGTTCTTATATTTTGAACAATCTCCTGGTTGGTATAAAGTGGGATAGTTGAAAGATACTCAAAGAGCCACCCTTAGGTATTTTAGTGCTTATCTCAAATTTGAAAGGGTATTGATCAAATTGATGTCATTTGAAAATCTCTGTAAGTCATCTTTGTAAATCCATTACACCTTGATAGAGTTTGGATCTCTAGATTATTTTTGATGACTTGTGTTTGACGTATATAATATGAAAAACGGTTTATAATATTTTATCTTTATTTTTTATGATTTTGGAGTAAATCTTTTTAATTTTTGTAAAATTAATTGGATTGAATGACATCTGTGTGATCTCACAATTTTCAAGCACTTAAATTATTTTTTGATGGCACGCAAATCGGTATTTGAAAGATTTCAAATTTTAGATTTGTTTAAAGAATTTTTGTGATTTTTGCTCTTGAGTACCGGTACGCAATCTGCGTTTTTGTTATATACCGGAACTGAGATTTTATCTCTCTTTCTCTATGAACTAATACTGTTAGTGATTTTCTTTTTGTCTAGTATGTTCACTGTTTGACAATTTGTGACAAAAAGGGGGAGAAGAGAAATAACGGAGATGAGATGTTCGAGATAGGGGGAGATAATGATGTTCGAGATAGGGGGAGATAATGAAAAAGGAGCCGAAAAATAAAAAGAACCAAAAGGACGAATCAAATGTAAAATTTACATTTAATTTCTAACGACTAACGTTTGATTTTGTTTGGAGTTTTGTTTTGCAGGATTTACATCACTTTAAGACTCCAAGTCCTAAGTCATAGAGTTTGTTCTAGGACTGGTTCAAATGTACTTTTGTTTATTGGATCTTTTACGCAAAGAAAGTCAATGTTTTGGTGATGACATTGAGTTTTGATTTTTTGGTTTAAGATGAGTGTCTTGAGCGTTTTATGTATTTTTGGGTTTTGTCACGAAATTGCCAAAGGGGGAGATTGTTACGGCTTTTTGTGTTGGCATATTTCGTGAGTTGAGTCGGAGTCTTGAAGATTGATGGTGAAGAATTGTGGATCAATTACACCAATCTCAAAAGAATGGATTCGAAATGATCAGGTACGTTTAACTAAATAATGTTGGTGATCCGAATACATTTGTATAGTTTAGAAACACTTGGATAAGTTTTCATTGCTTAAAAATCAAAAACTGGACAAATTGGATGTTCAGGATCCGGATCAGACCAATCCAGTCCGGACCCCGAACATAGTTTAGTTCATGCAGAATTCTAGTCCGGACCTCCCCTGTTTCAGTCCGGACCCCGAACTATGTGTTTGCTGAAATAGCATGAACAATCCGGATCAGGAAATTCCAGCCCGGACCCCGAACTGATTTTTCAGGAAAATCGATGAAAAAAGACGACAGTCAGGATCAGCCAAATCCAGTCCGGACCGTCGTGCGGGAAAAATTCTGTTAAGTCAGTTTTTGATGCTTATCTCTTTCCAAAGGTTTCTAACCTATAAATAGACCCTAATTTCATCTTTTAGGGTATCCGGAAAAAGGGATCAATCCACATATAGAGAAGAAAGGAAAACACGATTAATTCATGTTTCTTCGTCTATATTGATCAATTTGATTCTAGGGTTTCTAAACTCCTAATTCTTGTAGAATCAAATTGATGAATACTTAGATGGTGTTTTCTGATCTATCCTTGATCTAAGTATTCGGCGGATTATCATCACTAAGAAAAACAACGTTTTCCCAAAATCGGCATCGTGGATTCGATGTGTTGAAGGCGTTTCGTGGATTCGAAACGTGTTGCTCGTGGATTCGAGTGGCGTTCGTGGATTCGAACGTGTGCAGTGGACGTGCAGTCGGTGAGCGCAAGATCCGAAGAACTTGAAGGAGGGGTTGGAGTCCATGGAGTCGGTAATCACTTTGTTATTCTTCAATTCTTAGTGGATTGTTATTGCGTGTTAGTTCCGTGGTTTTTCTCCTGGATTGGAGTTTCCACGTAAATCTCGGTGTATTGTTTTTATTTTCCGCATTGGTTTTTATTTTGCACTGAGATTGGTTTTTTGAATATTATACCTATTCACCCCCCCTCTAGGTGTTTGATAGTACCTATTTAGATCCTTGTGGATCCTCATAAAAACCAACAACTCCGACTGCTGTGATGAAATCCCACCTGCAACAACTCGATCCACTGCCGTGGCGTCCTCCAACCGGGCGGCACAACTCATCCGCTCAATGCAAGTGGTCGTTGCTCAGCCTACCAGAAAATATCTAGACCAATCAAAAAAGGAGCACGACCTCTGCCTCTGCTCACTCTGAGGCGACGAATGCGGCCCTCAGCAGATAACATATCCATGCTACCGCTGCTGCTGATACCAATGCTGAAGCTGCCATTGGGGTCCACCCGATCCCTGGCGTCTCAAAATCCACTTCCGTGGGGAAGTAAATCGGGAATGCCTCTGCCGGCCGATCTGTCCTCCAACACTCGGCGCCAAGCGCCTCTATCTAGACTTCGCCTCTGGCGGTAGATCCCTATCCAAGGAACTGCAGTGCCATGCTCCATACACAACGCCTACTCCATCAAGGCATCCAAAACCTGTAACGGAGGGCCCGAATAAACTGAAAGGTATCCTGGCGCAACTCATTCCCAGATACACAAATCTTATGCGCCTCGTCCCTCTAACATGGAGCGCGCAGTTCAACAACTGCGTAAACTCTCAGACACAGGGAGGCTCTCAAATAGTCTCTCCATCACCACCAACCACGATTCTGCCTCCAAAGGCTCCAAGCTCAATCCTACGAATCGGGGTGGTTCATCTGCCAAAACTGGCTTAATAGACCGATCATGACCCACAGCTCATCTGCTATCAGCTATCCACCTTGCCTCGGTGCCTCGGCACTAAACATTGGCACGGAGGGGGCTACTCGCTCCATCGGCGCCACAGAAATCAATGCCATTGAGGATACTGCAACCGGGTGGTCTCATGAGGAAAGCATTATCGGGCTGCCCGCTGCTCCGACAACTGTGTCACCTAAACCAGCTGCTCACTCCGCCGCTGATATGCCTCTGACAATCCTGTCATCTGGGTCCGGAGCTCTCTGACCTCAATCTGGGTATCCGGCCCAAATCCAACCGCTCATGCTCAACTACTGCTACAAGATGCACACGGGTCAAAACCCAGCGTCGGGGAGACACTGCTCACTACGACAAAACCGCAAATCAGCAGACAACAAACACTCGACCCAATCCAGCGAAAGTCTAGAGCATGTCACCCATTCCACAGCGTTATGTTGTTTGCAGCCAACATAACCACTTAGGAGAATAAACATGCCAATCACTCATCCCGTCCCTTGGGAGAGATATAAAACTCAATCAGGACTCTCGCTACAAGTCACGACTCTCACGAAGTCATCTAAGGGTCAAACTATAAGCCTAGGGTTTCTAAGTCCACCATGACCTACATCCTAGGCTCTGATACCACTCTAATCTGTCACGCCCCGGGGTCAAAACTGCGACCCGGGCTCGCCAACAGATCCGCCGCCTATATAAAACCTCGCATATGTGAAGCGTCCTACCTGCAAGAAAATGGACTACAGCTAAACAGATATCAGAGCTATAAAATAAAACTGCTATAAAACTAAAATCAACCATCTGTACAACTGAAAATAATGATACAATATCCATCTCCCATAAGTGATAATCATACAATATCCTCAAATACAATAAACCAGAACTCAACAGGGAGGTAACCTGAAATAATACATCAGTGTACAGGCTCTCAGTACAAGTCAGATCCTCACAATACAATGATCTCTCAAAAATGGAAATAAAAATAATCTACTGACTATACTCAGGATCTCCAATGAAGGGGTACCGCTACTCTCCACAGACGGGTAGGGATCTAGCTCGCGACTCCCTCGCCACGAACAGCAACCGCAAAAACAGCAACACCCGCTAAGACTCTGCAAAACAAATGAGAGGAAAGAAAAAGGAGGGGAAAACCCCAACGGGTGTGAGAACTACACCAAAAAGGGAGTTCTCAGTGGGTACCGCCACCAGGCCCGACGATCTGCCCACTAAGTCTACTAGAGGCATAAGATAACCATGCAGTAAAAACTGAACAAGAAAGCTGGAGATACTCTACAGCTACCATGTGTAGTGATCCGGCCTTTCGGGTATTTTTGACTTACATGTAGTCATTTAAGCCTTTAAGTGAAATAAAATTATTCAATTCTTAAAAGTTGGCCGTTGTGAGGTGCTAATATTTTTCTGCGATAGAGCGCGAAAAAAGAAAGCCGTCGGTGCAATCGGATCTGAAATCCGATATCGGGATCCCCCGGAACGGGATTCAAAGCGATACGGTGATTAGTCGTGCATCGGAATCCGTGCTAAATATCTTGCACCCGTTAGAGATAAGGTGGGTTATCTCGTAGGAGATAATTAATTAGTTAATTAATTATCCCAGACGGAAAATTAATAATTCTCTTACATACGAATTAAAGAGAAATTAATTAAAGGTAAAGTACGACAATATAAGGGATCCCGATTATCGGAAAGAAAAGAAAAGAAGAAAATAAAAACCTTAATCGGTGAGAAGAGAAAAAGAAAAGAAAAGACGGAACCCTAGCTGGAAGAAAGGGAAAGGAGAAAGAGAAGGGGCCCGATCTTCCCGGACACCGAACCGAAGGCAAGAACGCGACCGGACAACCTTCCCGTCGATCTTCGGTTAGTAAAATAATTGTTTTAAATTATTTGGGATTTTTTCCGTCGTCTCTTTTGTTGAGTTCTTGGTTTCTTGTTTTCTCCGTCGTATCCGTCACCGTCGCCGACATCGTCATCTTGATAGGGCACGGAACCGACGGCGGAGGCGCGCGGTGCCGCTAGGGCATCGCGCGGAGGAGGGTCACGGACGGCACCCATGCGGACCCGCAACCGCGCGGGCACCGCATGGGCGCCGCGCGGCCACCGCGCGGACCCGCAACCGTGCGGGCACCGCGCGGGCGCCGCGCGGCTGCCGCACGGACCCGCAACCGTGCGGGCGCCGCGCGGCCGCCGCGCGGTTGCCGCGCGGACCCGCAACCGTGCGGGCGCCGTGCGGCTGCCGCGCGGGCGGCCCCCGCGCGGGCCCGCAACCATGCGGGCACCGCGCGGGCGCCGCGCGGTTGCCGCGCGGAGCCGAAACCGTGCGGGCGCCGCGCGGCTGCCGCGTGGGCGCCGTGCGGCCCTCGCGCGGGCGGCCCCCGCGCGGGCCCGCAACCATGCGGGCACCGCGCGGGCGCCGCGCGGTTGCCGCGCGGACCCGCAACCATGCGGGCGCCGTGCGGTTGCCGCGCGAGAGGCACCCGCGCAGGCACCGCGCGGGCGCCGCGCGGCTGCCGCGCGGGCGGCACCCGCACGGACCCGCAACCGCGCGGGCGCCGTGCGGGGCCGCACCCGCGCGGGCACCGTGCGGCCGTCGCATGGGCAACGCCGCGCGGGGCACCGCGCCGCGTGGGCGTCGCCCGCGGAGACACGCCGCGCGGTTCCGAACCACGCGGGGCTCCGGCGGACGACGACGGCGGCGCGGGAATTTCGGATCGTCAACCCGGACGGTGTTGGACTTTTCCGTCGAAAAGAGTAAATTGGGTCTTGTGTTTTCGGATGTTAGTACACGTTTTTGACTATAGTTATCCTTGCGGACTTTTCTTTAGGTCCAAGTGCGCAGCGGGGGTGCGCGAAAGATTCAGGTGTTCCGACTTCTCTTCAAATTGGTTGGTACGGTTGCGATAAGTGCAACAAGTGCAGTAAGTGCATCTATCGTCATTAAAGTGCTCTTAATTTATCTAACAAAGTAGATGGACAGTTTAACCTTTCGCATAATTGTGTTTTTATCTAACAATTGAAGGTGCTCATGACACGCCGATCTCGGCAAATCCGTTTTCGGATGCTGCACGTACACAGGTGGATTGGCCTCCGCATGGGTGTACTTTTCCAGAAGAGTGGTCTCTTATGACCCGTGTTCCTCACAAAAGTGTGGATGCCGTGAGGACCTCTTCGCGCCCGCTGAAAATAGCACACCAGCACCGCGAAGAGGTTAAAAGCATCAAAGAGGTGTTTGCGCACGAGGGGAGACTTTAGTCTCTCCGACAAATAATCTGGGGTTGGTGCCCAATTAAATTGATAAATCTGGGATTGGTGCCCAATTAAATTGATAAAACTGGGGTTGGGGCCCAGCTTAATATGTGCAGGGTTTTAGCGAAATGGTTCCGGTATTTCCGGTTTGCTCCTTATTCCTTATTGTTATTAGACATCTACTTTGTTTGTCACTGACATTACCCACTCCGTGACAGGTGTTACGAGGTGCGTTAGCCGGGAGGGCGGTGAGACTGCGTCGCGAGGGCCGTAGTCAGAACACTTGGTTTTTATTATCTCATTTCTCTTACACTTAATTTAGTTAATTTGCTTGTGGGTCGTAATATTCGTGGACATGTATTACTTAGCGCTGTGGATGAGGTGTACTTTTATATTTTGGTTCTTTTGGTGATGTTTTCTTATGCGGCACGTTTTCATGATAAACCAAATGACTTCGAAAAGGTTTTCTCAAAACGAAGTGCCGTGTGGGCACAGGTTTTGCATCCGCTGGCTTTATCCTTTCTAAACATTGATGCCGCTTTAATATTCCGCTTGATGATGTATGTCTATTGTATGGTTGATGGTTGGTGTTTGATGTATGTTGTTGTAAATGAGACGCCGTGCATATACAAAGGAGACTCTGTCCGTGGGCAGGGAGAATTTGTGTATGTGGCGGTCTGGCACGCACCGGGGTTGAGGTTTAAATTACCTTGTTAAGAAGAAAAAAAAAGATACACACGATTTTCCGCTTGATAGACTCAAAAACCCCCGGGGGCGTGACACCATGCCTCTATCTAAATGCTCAATGGGAAAAATCGATGAAAGATATGCAACCACTCGCACACAAGGTGCTTAATCGACCCAATCGAGCTGACTGCCACATCTGGTCCAGTCAAGCCTGCGCCCACCTACAACCACCTCCCACTGCCGGGCAGGAATTACTTAGGGTGTCCATACGGACTAACTCGCTATCGAATAGTGGCACATGCAGGCTATAGTCGAAATCCACGCTCTCTCTCAGAACGGATAGACTCAAGATCCTCAACATCTCACACAACGGTCAAAGTACTCACAACGACTCGGGACCACCGTCAACCCAAACGGTTCCCGACAACACTAGCACTGGTCTAATCACAACTACCAGACTCCACTCAGCGCCCAGGCAAGAGTGCAACAACAAAAGTATCTGTCTGAATAAACCCAATCAATGGACCAGTAAAAACTGGCACTGCCTACTCTGCTGTCGAACTCAAGAACTCAGTAGCGGGATCTGCACACATGGCTCGAACCCGCAGGATTGGCACACATGGCTCGAATCCTAGTATAAGTAACAGACCGGCACACATGGCTCAGCCATAAGCCTACATACAGAGTGGCACTCGAGGGGAGCGACCCAAACGAGTAAAGTATCTCTATCACAAGTATCACGATATAGTAGGATTGGATCACGACTCTGATCAAAGTGGGAAAATCCATCCACTAAAGAAAACCTGATACCCAATCTGATGCACAAGTACATATCCGGTCAACTGCCCAATATCCGCGGTCGCCGCAACACGCACAACCCACAATCAAGTCCAACCTGTCCCAGACTCGAAGTCTCGACTACACTATCCCAAACCCCTTGTCAAACCCGAGCAACAAGAATTACCTGACTAACGAATAAGGAGAAAAGAAGCAAACATAGTTTCTCCTAAGTCAAGTTCCAACATGGTAGTGTAGGAGTAAAAGATGGCCTATCTAGTTGTCCATACAAGCATGCATTTGTCCTCAAGGAAGATACAAGATAATAACAAATAGTAGCTCCACATAAGTATAAGCACATGCCAGAATCACTAATGAACTACACCTGCCCATAATCCATGATCCATAATCCATAATAACTCCTCAGAGTAATACCTGTTACGGAATTTGAGTTGGCGTAATTTCGTGAAAGGTTCAAGTCTTGAAGATTGAAGGTGAAGAAGGTTGGATCATTTAACTCAATCTCAAGAAAGAAGAATTCAAAAGGATCAGGTATGTTTAACTAAATATTTTTGTTGATCCGAATACTTCTTGTAGTGTAGAAACACTTGGAAGAATTTTTCATTGCATAAAAATCAAAAACTGGACATAGGACATGTTCAGGATCCGGATCAGATTGTTCAATCCGGATCCCGAAGGTGGTTCGTTCATACACCAGTTCAATCCGGATCGTAGCTTCTCTTGATCCGGATCCCGAACATTGAGTTTACCATTTTTCTTGAACGATCCGGATCAGGCTTCGCAATCCGGATCCCGAACGTTGATGTTTGGTGAACTGTATGAACGATCCGGATCAAGCACTTCGATCCGGATCCCGAACCTTCGTTTTTCTGGAATTGTCTGACTCGTTACAACGATCCGGATCACAGCTAATCCGATCCGGATCGCCGTCCGTAAAATTTCCAGAAATGGTAGGTTTTTGATTCTTATCTCCTTCCTAGGGTTTCTAACCTATAAATAGACCCTATGATTCATTTTTCTAGGGTAATCGAGTTAATCGAAATAGAGCCGTCATAATCAAATATCATCTTATACGGCCTAGATCCACATATAGAGAAGAAAGGAAATCATTAGATATTACTCTATGTTTCTTCATCTATATTGATTAGTTTGATTCTAGGTTTTCATACTCACATCTTGAGTTGAATCAAACTAATGAATACTTAGATGGTATTTCCTATCTATCTTTGATCTAAGTATTCGGCGGATCATCACCACCCAAAAAAAAACCAACGATTTCCCCAAAATCGGCGCGTGGACTCGCGTGTCCTTGTGGATTCAAGGTTCAACCGCTCTCGTGGATTCGGAGCGAGGTACGTTCGTGGATTCGAAGCGTGCTACTGGGTGAAGACCGTGGATTCGGTCGGACGTCGTGGACTCGACGTTGGACGCCGTGGATTCGGCGTTGGGCGCAGATCGTGGATTCGAGAAGCGTCATGGAACGAGCGGAGAAGATCCTCTAGGAGAGTATGGAAAAGGTTGAGTCGTAAGTGTGTACGGTAAATCACCTTGTACGTGTTTTAATTCTAGTGGATTTCGCCGTGTTATCGGTCCCGTGGTTTTTTTACTCCGGTTTGGAGTTTTTCCACGTAAAAATCTTGTGTGTTCATTTTTATTTCCGCATTGGGTTTTATTGCGCAATGATTTTTTGAGTGTTTATTGTTTACACCTATTCACCCCCCTCTAGGTGTTTTTTCCCCTATTTAGATCTATATTACATATTACCCAACAAGTGGTATCAGAGCAGGAATAGGGTTGTAAACAATGGTTGAAGGTGGAAACATCAATCGACCCCCTTTCTTTGATGGAACAAATTATGCGTACTGGAAAGTACGGATGAAAGCCTTTTTAATTTCCATCGACGAAAGGGTGTGGCAATCAATTGAATTAGGATGGTCTAATCCAACTGAGATTATTTCTGATGTTCGCACCTTAAAACCTAGGTCGAAATGGACCAAGGAAGAGTTAGACTCATCTTCTTACAATGGCAAGGGAATTAATTCTATTTTTAATGCCTTATCTCAAACTGAATTCTCTCGCATCTCGGCATGTGAGACTGCGAAAGAAATCTGGGATGTTCTTCAGGTTACACATGAGGGAACTAACCTCGTGAAGATTCAAAAGCTGCAAATGCTTATGAGCAGATTTGACTCCATTTTTATGGTAGAAAATTAATCTTTCACGGACTACTATACACGATTGCAAGACATCGTAAACTCATGTGCTAACCTGGGAGAGAAGATTCCAGAATTTAAGGTTGTAAGAAAGATCTTAAGAACTCTTCCTGAACGATTTCGCCCAAAGGTTACAGCCATTGAAACTAATAAACACCCGGACGAAATACGTGTAGAAGAATTAGTTGGTTCATTACAAACCTATGAAATGACATTTACTACTAACTATTCTTCTGGAAAAGCATCCTCTTCTAAGTCTTCAGGTTATGCTTTGAAAACAACTAAGGAAGAAGACGCGGATACATCCTCCTCAGACGATGACGAGAACCTTTCTATGGAGGACTTTGAGAAGCAACTCGCTCTCTTGACAAGGAAGTTTCGCCGCAACTTTCGAAGGGGTAATTCAAGTAAATCTCCATCATTCGGAAAGTCGAAGAAAGGCAAGGGTACTTCAAGTTACAAGTCAAGAAAGCAAGAGAACTTCTCAAAGGATAAGAAAAGTTCAGAGGGACAACTACAATGCTTCAAATGTCGAGGCTACGGCCACATTTCAACGGAGTGTCCCAACAAGTATCCGGCAAAGAAGAAAGTGATGCAAGCCGTCACTTGGGATGACAACTCAACGTCAAATGAGTCATCCTCAAGTGATGAAGAAGAAAGCGCAACGGCATTCCACGCGTCCACATCTTCACCATTCATGTGCTTAATGGCAAGTACATCCGAGTCATTGTCCACATCCACTGTTGAAAAGAATGCAACGGACAATGAATCGGATGATTCGGAAGGTGAAGATTTTGCTTTAGCCTACCACAGACTCTTACGGGATTCAAAGAAACCGGCTAAGCAAAACAAGGGGTTGAGAGGGAGATTGCAGGATCTCGAAGAAGAAGTAAAAAGGGTAACTTCTCTCTCGACTGATCTTGAAGTGGAAAGGGATAATCTGATAAAAGCAAATGTTTCCCTTCAAGAGTCCAATGAGCAACTCGAGAAGAATTATATAGATATGGTGAACAAAGCGAATTACTTCTTGAAGCTCTACGGCGAGGCCCGACAGGAAAAATTGGAAATGACAGAGACCATTATCCAACTCAAGGATGACTTGCAGCATTTTTCATCAGGAAGGAGTAAGTTGGATAAGCTTCTTGGTCTTGGTCAATCAAACAAGTTCGGCCGCGGATACAATCGAACTAAAGACGATTTTAGTTCGGTTGGGACAGTTTTCGTGCCTCAGTCGGTATCTCCTCCTCCGACACCGGAATTCACGACAACCAACGACAACAAGCCTACTTCACCCTCTTCGGAATCGTCAAGCACAAAGGTATGTTTTCGTTGTAATTTTGCAGGGCACATTGAAAGAAATTGCAAGATTGGAGTTCAAAGATCAAATCAACCACATCTTGCAACTGCTACCAATAAGTTCACTCCCCGGAATTCAAAGAAGGACTTTTCAAAAGAAAAGAACATTGGTAGTACTTCAAACAAGACGATGACAAAAGAAAAAGATCAATCATACAAAACGTCTTCATCAAGGAAAATTTCTCAACCATTGCCAACATACTCCAAAACTCAAAAGGTTTGGGTATGCAAAGGTGAAATCCTTCCTTGTCTTTAATCGCTCTACGATTAAATGTTGTATAGTTTATGTAGACTATTTTTCTTTCTTTTGGCCAACCCGTCAACCATCTTTGGGAGGTAAATGGTATATTTTCTTATTGGTTGATGATTTCTCTCGGTATTCTTGGGTAGCATTTTTAAAAGAGAAAGCTGATACGTTTGATTCTTTTCATGAGATTTGCCATCGTATTATGATTGAAAAGAATGAAAAGATCATTCGTGTTAGAAGTGATAGAGGTGGAGAATTCATTAATTCCAAATTCATTGATTTTTGCACTTCCAACGGCATAAAACATGAATTCTCGGCACCCTATACACCTCAACTGAATGGTGTTGTCGAGCGCAAAAACAGGGTTGTTCAAGAGATGGCACGTGTTATGCTTCACAGCCGGAATTTACCGCTACATTTTTGGGCTGAAGCTGTGAACACTGCAATCTATGTAATTAATCGAGTTTATTTGCGCCCGGGAATGTTAAATACACCATATGAACTATGGTGCGGTAGAAAATCCAACATCAAATATTTTCGCATCTTCGGGAGTCGGTGTTACATTTTACGTGACCGTGAAAATCTTGAAAAGTTTGACTCTCGAAGTGACGAAGGGATTTTCTTGGGGTATTCTACAAACAGTAGAGCATATCGAGTATTTAACTTGGAATCTAAGACGATCGTAGAATCGATAAATGTTAAAGTAGATGAAGCTTTTCACTTTGCATCTGAAAAATCTACCCTCGATATCTCTCTTGATGATGATACACCTGCCAATGCATCTTCTCATGATAATACTTCCAATATTAATGATGCATCTAATGGTTCTTCAAGTTTATCTGATGTGCAGGAATCATCTCATATACCTCCGAGTACTCCGTTACCTCAAACGTTACGCATATCCAAGGATCATCCGGAATCGAATATTATTGGAGACCCACAAGAAGGAGTTAGAACTCGGAGGCAGTTGGTTTGTGGATTCGCTTGCTACGTATCTTTAATCGAACCAAAGAATATAGATGAAGCTCTTCATGATGACTACTGGATTAAAGCAATGCAGGAAGAGCTCCATCAATTTGAGCGAAACAAAGTCTGGTAATTAACGAAGCCTCCACAGCAACACAATGTGATAGGTACCAAATGGATTTTCAAGAATAAGAAAAATGAGGATGGTACTATTGTAGTGTACTGGGTTTTCCCTTGCGACTTTCCGATGAATCCACTGTGTAGAACACCTAGTGTTGGTGTGTCTGGCCCATGGTGCATCGAAGGGGTGCCACAGATGGACCTCGTGAGACTTTGATAGCGGAATTGGCCTTCGGCTGTAATTGCTGAATTTTAGAAAAGGTTTTGGGCCAATCTGAGGTTGGATTTGGATTCAGCGCGGAAAAACGCTTGAAAACGGCTATTTGCTTGTTGAATTTGGAGTCCGGATGACCAAATGCGGGCTTCCGGAAGATTTGGGGGATTTTCGGTGCTTGGGGGTGACACGTGGACCGGCCCGAGCCACGTGGCGGCCTTTTATTGGCCGGTTCACGCAGCTGGGTCCACGCAGTGGCGCGGCGGTGCATGGACCGCGGCGGGTGGACGCGTGGCGTGCCCTGGTAGGCGGGCGCACGCGGCACGGCTCACTGGAATTGCGGGATTGCGGTGGACCGGGCGCATGACACGTGGCGGCTTCGGATTCGTCGGCCCACGTGGGCGCGGTCCACGGGTGCGCGGGGGAGGGCGCCTCGGTACTGTGCGCGCACGTGCGCGCACAGTGGCGCCAGGCGGGGCGGTCGGCCGCACTCGAGTGCGACACGCGTCGCCTCGGGATTGGGCGGCCGTACCTACCCCCGCTGACTGCGGGGGGCCACGTGGCGTGTTGCGGGCCGCGGGGATCCGCTGTCCCCTGTTCGGGGCGACGTGGCCGTCCCAGGAACTTTCGGGCGCGTCGGACGGGTCCTGTACAACCCGGTTTCCGGGCGCAGTGCGCCCGGAAACTGCGCCCGAAAACCGGCCCTTAAGCTATTTGGGCTGGGCCTTTAAATAGCTCCCCCCATTCGCCCCTTTAGCTTTTTTGGACTTCTTTTCGCTGGGCTTCCTTCACAGAGATTCCTCCTCTCTCAGTGCTCTACCCCTTTGGAGAAGTTTGAAGATTTTTGGAGGCACGCATCCCGAGGTTCACCATTTTACGGCGCGGCGCGGCGCTTGTTCTCCGGCGATCCTCTTCGCCCCTTCTCAGTGTTTGGACTCCTCCGACCCACCCCGACCTCGGAATTCACCGATTCTTGCGCCGTTGGACTCACGACAGGTAGGGCTTCAACTCCTGTGTTTTATGGTTCCTCGATTTCCGTGCTGATCTTGGAGTTTTCTTAGCACCCATTTGACTCTTTTTCTTCGCGGACTTTTGGGCCAGCACCGCAGTGTTCTTGCCATATCTTTTCGCTCAGGCGTCGGAACGAGGCAATTCAAAAGGCAATTTTCATCTACGCTTCGCAAGGAGTCTCCTGGATTTTTCTCAGAATTTTCTGAATTTTACTCGAGGGTGAGAATCTCCTTTCTCTGTGGTTCCTTGTTACAGGAATTTAGTGCAGTTTGGATTTGGGGTGTACCCCTTGTCGGATTTTTATCTCAGCGTAGGAAACTCCAAATTGGGCGTGCAGGTACTCGTTTCGACGGGCTCGTCGCAAGGATCGCGATAGTATTTTTCTTGGTTTTTTCTGGGTGTTATTCGCAGGTAAAAATTAGTGAATTGTGGACTGCTGATTTGGGGGACAGATTCTGGAAAGTGTGGATGTTTAGCTTATGTATTTTTCCTTTGGGGTATTTTGTACAGATTGGTGGTGTGTTGGACTGATCTTGGACTTCGCCTTTGGGAATTTTGGAATAGCGCTCGAGGTGGGTGATGTTGTGAACCTCCTACTTGTGAATGTCACTAGGCCTATTAGAATGCCACGATTATGTGTTATTAAATATGAATGTATCTAGCATGCTTGCATGAGATTAAGGTTCCTTTGCTAATACTTGCATTGTTAGCAGGCTACAAGTTAGTAAGTGGTGTTTCGATGTTTGGATATGCAATTTAATTAGTTGGAAAGAATGCTATAGCCATATCATATTGTGTGTTAAGGAAAGGTTTGGGCATGTGGTTAGAATGCATGTTATAAAAGGGGTACTTGCTAGTTAATTGTGCATCTAAATTGTATCATGTATCGTCTATCATGCCACGTGTACATCGGAGGGTCCAAACATTTAATGTTGCATATGTTAGAATAATTGAAAGGGGTTTATCAAGTAAAGGACTTTGCATGCTTCAATGGTCATCTAGCTAGGCCACCTTTTTCTGCTACACATACATGCTGGAATTGACTTAGGAGAAACCATGCTTTCTATTCATTCTCCTGTAGTCTAGTTGTAGAGGATTGTGTAGTTCAGATGTTCAGAGTTGGGACAGTCGGGGATGGATGGTTGAGTGTTGCGGCAACCGCGGACTGTGGGCGGTTGACCGGCTTACTAGTATTATTATTATTGCATCAGATTGGAGGTGAGGGATCGGGCTTCTTTAGTGGATGGTCTTACCCACTCGTTTAGAGTCTTGATCCAGTCCTGCTACATCAGATACTTATGGTTACATATTTTTACTCGTGTGGGTCGCTCCCCTCGAGTGCCACTCCGGAGTAGGCTTAGGGCCGAGCCGTGTGCCGGTCGATTGGGTACTTTGAGGATCGTGCCGTGTGCCGATCAGATACTGGGTTCTCGAGTTGACAGTACAGCAGGCAGTACCAGTGTTGACTGGTGTATTGATTGGGTTTGGTTGGCCAGGTTTTGACATACTGATGCATACTTCTAGCGATTTTGACAGCTAGGCATTTTAGAGGCATACTAGGGGTAGCTTTATCATCAGTAGACTTACCTTTAGCATACTACCTTTATTTCATTTTCGCCTCTAGTAGTCCTAGTGGGTATTTCTGAGTTTGTGGTCTACCCACTAGGGGAGGCTACTGTTTTTATAGTAGTTCTCACCCCCACTGTTTTCTCTTTTCTTTTCCCCTTTGTTTTGTAGAGTCTTCTGCGGGAGTCGCGGGACCCTCTTCCCTGGATCGAGGTAAGAGGATCGCTGATTAGATAGCTGCTGCCCCGAGTTGGAGTTTTGTAGTTTTGATGTACCCCCAGTACACTCAGACGGTTGTATTTTCCTTTTATTTTGGGTCTGGCTGCGGCCAGCTGGTTGTATATATTTCGTGAGCTGGGAGAGACACTTGTATATTTTTTAGAGCTTACTGTACTTTCATTTCCAGCATTTGTCTGAGTTGTATTAGTTTTAGTTTAGCTCTGTTTTATGCTCCTTTATTACTTGTTTTATATCTGAGCAGGTTATCAGCGCTTCGTGTACACAGAAAATTCCGTGTGCACGGCGGATCTGTGGACGGGCCCGGGTTCTGGTTTACACCCGGGGCGTGACAGATTAGTTGGTATCAGAGCTTAGGGATAGGTCAGATGGGACTTAGGAAACCCTAGGCTTTTGGCAGACCCTAGGAAGGCTGAGCGCGAGTGACGTGATATTGTGCGAAAGTCGGTAATTGGTTGTTAACTCTTCCTGTGAGTGGAGAGGGATTGGCATAGCCTATTTCTGGGGGACTATTATGTTGGCTGCAGACAACATAAGGTTACAGAAATAGGGGAATGTCCATGACTTTCGCTTGATTGGGTCGAGAGTGGTTTGGTTTACTGACCCATGGATTTTGTGTGACAGGATGCCTCCTAGGCGGCAGATTCCTACTCGGGGTACTCCTACGCCCCCGGAGGAGCCGGAGCAGTCTGGGCCTTCTGAGTTGAGTGAGCTGAGGGCCATGGTGGCCCAGTTGGCGGAGAGCCACCGCCGACAGGAGCAGAGGTTCGAGCAGTTGCTTACGCAGGTTGGGGCCCCTCCCCCTACTACTGTAGAGGCCCCTGTACCACCAGTTGTACCGCCGGTTATTCCATTAGTCCCTACGGCACCGTCGTCGAGCAGTGGGGCTCAGGGAGTGTTCAGGCCGTTGACCCCGGCGGAGGAGGAGGAGTTTGCTGACAAACTCGCCAAGTTCTGTAAGCGAGGACCACCTAGGTTCTCTGGGAGGAGCACTCACCCATCGGAGATAGGATCATGGCTGGCAGCAATGGAGAAGTTGTTCAGAGACTTCTTCATTGACCACAGGTTCAGAGTGCATATGGCTGTACATTGCCTAGAGGGGGATGCAGATGCTTGGTGGCGTCGGGTCGAGCCCTTAGAGTTTCAGATCACCCGACAGCTACCCTGGTCGGAGTTTAGACGGTTGATCCTTGACACTTATTTCTCCACGAGCGTGAAGAAAAAGCTTGAGGATGATTTGAAGAATCTCCAGCAGGGGGACAGGACGGTATGGGATATTATCAGGAGTTTACGCAGTTGCTCAACTGCGTACCCTATGTTGCCAGGGATGGGCTTGCACCAGGTGGAGCTGTTTGAGACAGGTTTGCGCCCCGAGATCTATACCTTGGTACACGCCCAGAGGCTTCAGACTTTATCAGAGGCGGTGGATCATGCACAGTGGGTCGAGAGGGGAGATCACGTCGTCGCTAGACGTGGGGGCTTGGCCGCTCAGAGTTCTGAGAGGAAGCGGCCATGCCAGACGAGGGGGGACAGGCCAGTTCATGGAGGCCGCCCGACCACCACCGCCGTAGTTTACGGGCCGTGGGCGTTCGGAGCGGCGAGGGTCTGGTGGATCCCAGAGACCCCCACAGCAGCAGCAGCAGCAGCAGCCCCAGCGACAGCAGCAGCATTCGCAGCAGCAGAGGTCGCAGTCGCGACAGCAGGGGTCACAGCGACAGCCACAGCGGCAGCAGCAGCCAGCAGTCCTCGGAGACCACAGCAGCAGTCCCGACCGTCCCAGTCGTCTGAGAGATGTGTCTTCTGTGGTGGGCCGCACTTTCCTAGCACTTGTGATCAGCGGTGGGGACGATGTTATATCTGTGGACAGTCTGGTCACATGCGAGCCACTTGCCCTTTTTCAGCGTCGACAGCTCCTTCCTCGGCATCAGCCCCTTCAGTGCCCCAGCAGCGGCCTTATGCTCCAGCGAGCAGGGCTCCTTCCTCCCACCCTGCAGATTACCGACCACCAGCTCAGAGCGGGCGAGTCTACGCCGCCCAGGTAGGGGACTCCACGGCAGCCGACCACGTGGTGGCAGGTATCACTTTACTTCTTGGTACTAGAGCTCGCACTTTATTTGATACCGGTGCATCACATTCTTTATCAGTAGAGTATTTGCATCATCTCATGGACTAGTGTTAGGTCGGTTGCCACATGCAGTAGAGGTACAGATTCCTGATCATACATTGCATGTAGAGGAGTGTTGTTGGTCTTGCCCTGTTCAGATTGAGTCCTGGATCTTGCCAGCGGACCTTATGGTCCTTAGTGAGCTGCAAGATTACGACATTGTACTGGGGATGGATTGGCTGGCTCGCTATTTTCGCGACGATTGATTGCGCCGCGAGGACTGTTACCTTTAGCGAGCCAGGCCAGGAGGTGTTCGTTTACAGGGGGTGCCAGAGTGCTTTCTTTGCCTCTGTGGTTTCGACCTCTCGTGCGAGGCAGATGATGCGCAGTGGATGCGTGGCCTTTTTGGCATCGGTGGTTAAGGAGCCTACGGCGGCACCGGGACTCACGGATATCCCTATTGTCCATGAGTACCCGGATGTTTTTCCTCCGGAGCTAGTTCTATGCC
>CM055072.1:15873032-15974606 GCA_029204045.2 Tillandsia leiboldiana
GACCCGGTTTTGTCTCGCATTTCTGGAGGGAGTTTACAGACAGCCTTGGGGACGCAGCTCCGATTTAGTACAGCATTCCACCCACAGACCGATGGGCAGTCAGAGCGCACTATTCAGACCCTCGAGGATATGTTGAGAGCATGCATTCTGGACTTTGGAGGAGGATGGTACCGACACTTGGGATTAGTTGAGTTTGCGTACAACAACAGCTATCAAGCGAGCATTCAGATGGCTCCGTTTGAAGCGTTGTATGGACGCAAGTGTCGGTCACCCCTTTATTGGAGTGACGTGGGTGAGAAGAAGACTTTGGGTCCTGATCTACTGTTAGAGGCAGAGGAAAAGGTCAGATTGATACGACGACACCTAGAGACCAGCCCAGAGTCGACAGAGGAGTTATGCTGATACTCGACGGCGAGACTTAGAGTTTCAGGTGGGTGACCATGTTTTTCTGAAAGTCTCGCCTTCGAAGGGGATTCGGAGATTTGGTATTCGTGGGAAACTGAGCCCTCGTTATATTGGACCTTTTGAGGTGTTGGAGCGCTTAGGGCCAGTTGCCTACAGGCTTGCGCTTCCTCCCAGGCTTTCAGGTGTTCACAATGTGTTTCATGTATCGACGCTGAGGAGGTATGTTCATGACCCGTCCCATGTCATCGATTTCACCCCATTGGAGGTTGCTGAGGACCTGAGCTATGTTGAGCGGCCGTTGAGGATCTTGGACCGCGAGGTTAGGGAGTTGCGCAGTCGAGCCATCCCTTATGTGAAGATCCTCTGGAGCAGTCATGACGAGCGCGAGGCTACCTGGGAGTTGGAGTCAGCGATGATGGATGCTCACCCCCACTTGTTTGAGGCTCCTGTCTGAGGTATGACTTTTGTTTTGAGGACGAAACTTTTTCTTGTAGGGGAGGATGTAGTGTACTGGGTTTTCCCTTGCGACTTTCCGATGAATCCACTGTGTACAACACCTAGTGTTGGTGTGTCTGGCCCATGGTGCATCGAAGGGGTGCCACAGATGGACCTCGTGAGACTTTGATAGCGGAATTGGCCTTCGGCTGTAATTGCCGAATTTTAGAAAAGGTTTTGGGCCAATCTGAGGTTGGATTTGGATTCAGCGCGGAAAAACGCTTGAAAACGGCTATTTGCTTGTTGAATTTGGAGTCCGGATGACCAAATGCGGGCTTCCGGAAGATTTGGGGGATTTTCGGTGCTTGGGGGTGACACGTGGACCGGCCTGAGCCACGTGGCGGCCTTTTATTGGCCGGCTCACGCAGCTGGGTCCACGCAGTGGCGCGGCGGTGCATGGACCGCGGCAGGTGGACGCGTGGCGTGCCCTGGTAGGCGGGCGCACGCGGCACGGCTCACTGGAATTGCGGGATTGCGGTGGACCGGGCGCATGACACGTGGCGGCTTCGGATTCGTCGGCCCACGTGGGCGCGGTCCACGGGTGCGCGGGGGAGGGCGCCTCGGTACTGTGCGCGCACGTGCGCACACAGTGGCGCCAGGCGGGGCGGTCGGCCGCACTCGAGTGCGACACGCGTCGCCTCGGGATTGGGCGGCCGTACCTACCCCCGCTGACTGCGGGGGGCCACGTGGCGTGTTGCGGGCCGCGGGGATCCGCTGTCCCCTGTTCGGGGCGACGTGGCCGTCCCAGGAACTTTCGGGCGCGTCGGACGGGTCCTGTACAACCCGGTTTCCGGGCGCAGTGCGCCCGGAAACTGCGCCCGAAAACCGGCCCTTAAGCTATTTGGGCTGGGCCTTTAAATAGCTCCCCCCATTCGCCCCTTTAGCTTTTTTGGACTTCTTTTCGCTGGGCTTCCTTCACAGAGATTCCTCCTCTCTCAGTGCTCTACCCCTTTGGAGAAGTTTGAAGATTTTTGGAGGCACACATCCCGAGGTTCACCATTTTACGGCGCGGCGCGACGCTTGTTCTCCGGCGATCCTCTTCGCCCCTTCTCAGTGTTTGGACTCCTCCGACCCACCCCGACCTCGGAATTCGCCGATTCTTGCGCCGTTGGACTCACGACAGGTAGGGCTTCAACTCCTGTGTTTTATGGTTCCTCGATTTCCGTGCTGATCTTGGAGTTTTCTTAGCACCCATTTGACCCTTTTTCTTCGCGGACTTTTGGGCCAGCACCGCAGTGTTCTTGCCATATCTTTTCGCTCAGGCGTCGGAACGAGGCGATTCAAAAGGCAATTTTCATCTACGCTTCGCAAGGAGTCTCCTGGATTTTTCTCAGAATTTTCTGAATTTTACTCGAGGGTGAGAATCTCCTTTCTCTGTGGTTCCTTGTTACAGGAATTTAGTGCAGTTTGGATTTGGGGTGTACCCCTTGTCGGATTTTTATCTCAGCGTAGGAAACTCCAAATTGGGCGTGCAGGTACTCGTTTCGACGGGCTCGTCGCAAGGATCGCGATAGTATTTTTCTTGGTTTTTTCTGGGCGTTATTCGCAGGTAAAAATTAGTGAATTGTGGACTGCTGATTTGGGGGACAGATTCTGGAAAGTGTGGATGTTTAGCTTATGTATTTTTCCTTTGGGGGATTTTGTACAGATTGGTGGTGTGTTGGACTGATCTTGGACTTCGCCTTTGGGAATTTTGGAATAGCGCTCGAGGTGGGTGATGTTGTGAACCTCCTACTTGTGAATGTCACTAGGCCTATTAGAATGCCACGATTATGTGTTATTAAATATGAATGTATCTAGCATGCTTGCATGAGATTAAGGTTCCTTTGCTAATACTTGCATTGTTAGCAGGCTACAAGTTAGTAAGTGGTGTTTCCATGTTTGGATATGCAATTTAATTAGTTGGAAAGAATGCTATAGCCATATCATATTGTGTGTTAAGGAAAGGTTTGGGCATGTGGTTAGAATGCATGTTGTAAAAGGGGTACTTGCTAGTTAATTGTGCATCTAAATTGTATCATGTATCGTATATCATGCCACGTGTACATCGGAGGGTCCAAACATTTAATGTTGCATATGTTAGAATAATTGAAAGGGGTTTATCAAGTAAAGGACTTTGCATGCTTCAATGGTCATCTAGCTAGGCCACCTTTTTCTGCTACACATACATGCTAGAATTGACTTAGGAGAAACCATGCTTTCTATTCATTCTCCTGTAGTCTAGTTGTAGAGGATTGTGTAGTTCAGATGTTCAGAGTTGGGACAGTCGGGGATGGATGGTTGAGTGTTGCGGCAACCGCGGACTGTGGGCGGTTGACCGGCTTACTAGTATTATTATTATTGCATCAGATTGGAGGTGAGGGATCGGGCTTCTTTAGTGGATGGTCTTACCCACTCGTTTAGAGTCTTGATCCAGTCCTGCTACATCAGATACTTATGGTTACATATTTTTACTCGTGTGGGTCGCTCCCCTCGAGTGCCACTCCGAAGTAGGCTTAGGGCCGAGCCGTGTGCCGGTCGATTGGGTACTTTGAGGATCGTGCCGTGTGCCGATCAGATACTGGGTTCTCGAGTTGACAGTACAGCAGGCAGTACCAGTGTTGACTGGTGTATTGATTGGGTTTGGTTGGCCAGGTTTTGACATACTGATGCATACTTCTAGCGATTTTGACAGCTAGGCATTTTAGAGGCATACTAGGGGTAGCTTTATCATCAGTAGACTTACCTTTAGCATACTACCTTTATTTCATTTTCGCCTCTAGTAGTCCTAGTGGGTATTTCTGAGTTTGAGGTCTACCCACTAGGGGAGGCTACTGTTTTTATAGTAGTTCTCACCCCCACTGGTTTCTCTTTTCTTTTCCCCTTTGTTTTGTAGAGTCTTCTGCGGGAGTCGCGGGACCCTCTTCCCTGGATCGAGGTAAGAGGATCGCTGATTAGATAGCTGCTGCCCCGAGTTGGAGTTTTGTAGTTTTGATGTACCCCCAGTACACTCAGACGGTTGTATTTTCCTTTTATTTTGGGTCTGGCTGCGGCCAGCTGGTTGTATATATTTCGTGAGCTGGGAGAGACACTTGTATATTTTTTAGAGCTTACTGTACTTTCATTTCCAGCATTTGTCTGAGTTGTATTAGTTTTAGTTTAGCTCTGTTTTATGCTCCTTTATTACTTGTTTTATATCTGAGCAGGTTATCAGCGCTTCGTGTACACGGAAAATTCCGTGTGCACGGCGGATCTGTGGACGGGCCCGGGTTCTGGTTTACACCCGGGGCGTGACAACTATCATCAGGAACAAGGCACGATTAGTTGCTCAAGGCTACTCTCAAGTAGAAGGTATAGACTTTGATGAAACTTTCGCCCCTGTAGCTAGACTCGAGTCCATTCGTATACTATTTGCTATTGCTTGTAATTTTAAAATCAAATTATTTCAAATGGACGTTAAGAGCGCGTTTCTAAATGGGTTTTTAAATGAGGAAGTTTATGTGGCTCAACCGAAACGTTTTGTAGACCATAAACAACCTAATCATGTTTTTCGTTTGAAAAAGGCTCTTTACGGTCTGAAACAAGCACCGCGAGCATGGTACGAAAGGCTGACAAAGCACCTTTTGGAGAAGGGCTATACTCGAGAGGGAGCTGACAGGACTCTCTTTGTGAAGCATTATCAAAACAATTTCATTGTAGCACAAATATATGTCGATGACATCGTATTTGGCGCAACAAGAGATAATGATGCTTCTAAATTCGCGGAGACCATGGAAAGCGAATTTGAGATGTCCATGATGGGCGAATTGACTTATTTTCTTGGATTGCAAATTAAACAAAATGATGAAGGTATTCACTTGTATCAATCCAAGTATGCAATGGAGTTGGTTAAAAAGTTTGACTTAGAAAATTCGAAGGATTTTCCGACTCCAATGGGAACTAGCCACAAGGGACTTGGAAGTGAATCACATAGTGAGAATATAGACGAGAAACTGTATCGAAGTATGATTGGAAGTCTACTTTATCTCACGGCTAGTCGTCCGGATATATCTTTTGGTGTTGGGATTTGCGCGAGATATCAATCTGCACCAAAGGAGGTTCACCTGAAAGCGGTGAAAAGGATCATCCGGTACATCAAAGGATCAATTAATTTTGGAATTTGGTATCCTATGGGAACTAGTTTGGATATTGTTGGATACTCAGATGCCGATTGGGCAGGATCAGTGGATGATCGGAAAAGCATGAGTGGTGCATGCTTCTATCTTGGCCATTGCCTTGTTGCATGGCACAGTAAAAAGCAGAATTGCATAGCACTCTCGACTGCCGAAGCGGAATACATTTCAGCGGGTAGTTGTTCAACCCAACTCATTTGGATGAAAAGTGTGTTGAGCGACTTCCGGATTTCAGCATCTTCGGTAACAATTCTTTGTGACAACACTAGTGCTATAAACATTTCCAAAAACCCTGTGTTGCACTCTAGAACAAAACACATTGAACTTAGATATCATTTTCTTAGAGAGCTAGTTGAATCAAATACTCTTCAACTTTCATATATTTCAACTGAAGATCAATTAGCTGACATTTTAACAAAACCTTTGGATCAAAAACGTTTTATTCATTTGCGTAAAGCAATTGGAATGCTTTCCTTGAAGTAAACTTCTTTTTGAAACTTTTGCTTAGGTTAGGTTTTGTTTTTGTGTTTTTGTTCTTTATCTATGTTTATACATAGTACATTAATTGAGCATGTATATTATTGACTTTACTTGCATCCTTTTATATATTTAGAAATCTATTATGCTTTAGATATCATAATATTTCATTTGATGCAATGATCATTTATGTTAATTAACTCATCTTTGTTTTGATCAAAGTCAATTTCTCTCTCGATGATCTCTTGGTATAGTTTTTATCTTATTTGACTGTTTAGTCGAGTATGAAATCGAGATCAATATTTGGCTAAATACTTTATATCTTAAATAATTGATAGCCAATTGAGGAGGAGTCAAAGAAAAAGTAAAATGCTCAAAAGATGTGGAAAGAGTTACATCCCAATGAGGAGTGTGAAAACTACCACCACATGGAGGAAAGAGCTACCACCTCGGTCGTCCGAGTACTGTGTGCAGCTACCACATGAATACCAAGCAAGGTTTTTCAAGTTTGATTAAATAAAATGCATGTTGAAATACTTGACTCTGTCAAAATTTCAAGGTTGGTATAAGGTGGGATTTTTAATGAAAGATGCTCAAAGAGCCACTCTCTTCAATAAATTGACTAGATATATTATCTAACTTATCGGGGATGTTAGACATCTATTGATCTTTGTATTTCATTTTCTTTACCAAATTGATGATTTGATAAAGGCATTACTCATAAGATCAAGTTAGATGTAATTGAAGTTGTTCAACTTTAAGGGATTTAATTTTTATAAATTTTCGTTTCGTTTGTTGGATGTTATTGATAGATTTGGTATAATCTATTTCTTGTTGTATGAAACGATGATTTTTGTTTAAAGTTGATACACAAAAGTGCTCACAATCTTTTTCTGGTTTTTCTTGAATTTCTCTGAAATTTTCTAAAGAAAAAAGTTGGAGCCGATCCGGATTGGACCTGCCGATCCGGATCCCGAACGCAGATATTCTTCTGCGGGCAGACAATCCGGATTGGACCTGCCGATCCGGATCCCGAACGCAGTTTTTCACTGCGGGTAGCCAATCCGGATCGCAATCATGAACTGATCCAGATCGCGGCTAGGGTTTTATAAAGAACAAAAGGGTTTTGATTTCTTTTACTCCAATCTTTTGTTCCAAAGTTTCCAGAGCTTCTCTCTCTAGATTTCATCCATCTTGGAAGCTTTCAAACTCAAGTTCTTCAACTCCAAGTAAGTTTTATTGATCAAATCTCGGTTTTTCACCGTTCTTGTTATTCCTCCTCAAAACGTGATGAATTTCGTGTATCAATTTCGTTTGTGGATGGTTTTTGATCAAATCTCTTTTGAAATAAGAACTCTGGGTAGATTAGTTTTGATTATATGATAGGTATTCTCAAGATAAACGGATTTTTGGTATTCGATTTCAAAGAATTCGGTTTTAGGGCATATAATGGGAATTTTCCAAAATCATGCAATTGATCTATTTTTAAAATTCCTTTTGCAAAACTAATTTGATTCTTAGTCTCTCTACATGATTATGATTGTTTGGGTATAATTCTTCCATTTTTTTGAAAATTAACAATTTTTCGTGTTCCTGAGTTGTTGCTCACAGGATTTTCTTCTCACAAGAAACCAATAGCTATGGTGATCACATGGATTATTTTCTTACTTGCTGCCATGGTTCATATCAAGGACACTGTCAAGCCCAAGAGGGCTAAGAAGGCAAAGAAAGCGAAGAAAGCTAAAGATGATTCCGATAAAGAATCTGAAACGGAATCAATTGATTGGGATGAACTACAAGTTGAAGCAACGACTGTTCCCACTGCTTCAAAGGGAAAAGCACCTGCAGAAACATCGAAGGCTCCGCCTACTGCTGTTGAGAAAGGCAAAGCTCCAATGGAAGAAACTTCTGGGAAGACAAGAAGAAAAAGTGTTGCTCGCAAAAGAGGGAGTGCTCGAGGAATCTCCATTGAGCAACCAGTTGATAGCCAAGCACCTCCACAAGAGTTTATCAGCTCGGCTAGAATAAAGGATTTTGAAAACAGGGAATGCATTGGAGAAAGACATGTTGATGTAAAAGCCTTAAAGGAGCGTTTTCGGCCATTTGGGACTTTGTTTGACCAGATAGGTCTTGCTCCCATTTGCGACTTCCCGGAGACCACTGGGTATTGTCTTCACTCAGTGAGAATGTTTTATCAGAATGCTTGCTATCTAGTTGATCAGGAGAGCGGCCGCCGAGACTTTCAAACATTGGTCAAGAATGTTAAGATCAAAGTGACGCCCCAACTGATTGGAGAGGTATTAGGGATGGACGCCCGAGCCGATGGCACTCATTACCTGAAGAATCAAGTCTTCAACACCTACTCCTGGAGAGTGGTAGTTGATGGAATCTGTCTTCCAGATACTCGGTCGACAGGAAATTTTGTTTTCTCGAAAGAACTACGACCAGAGTACCGCTTCTTAAACTTAATTGTTTGTTATAATATCATTCCAAACATGAACACAAAGGTTCTTCGGTGGGATAGAATGATATTCCTTTATCTACTTGGAAACCCCACAGCAGCAATGGGAGCTAACTTAAACATTCCTTACGTCATCTGGACAAAGATGGCGCGATATGTGGAGCATGCTCATCCTTCAGAGAGACTACCTTATCCAATGATCATCATGCGCATTCTTCGCAAATTTAAAGCTGACACAAATGCAAGTTCCTATATGCACAGTCTAGGAACGATCAATGAAACAACAATTATAAAGTCTCTCTCGACGAAGCCAGATGAACCCATAATACCTCCTCACCGGCAACGAGCACAACAACAACAAGCGACAACCTCTGCACCGGCAGCAACTCCTCCAGTCCAACCAGCACATCTAGCACAACAAGCACCTCAATCAACTTCTGATGATGATGCATCTGTTACCTCAATCTATAAAGAACAGCAAAGGCTCTCCAACGAGCAAGAACGTATATCAAATGAACTAATTGAGGTAAAGGAAGAAATAAAGAAGGTAAATAAGAATCAATCATCAATGAACAAGCGATTAATGAAAATATTCTAAATTCTCGGCTGTATCAGTTCAGATGAGTCTGAATAATCCGTATCCTTCCAATTTCTGTTTATTATGCATATGTTTAAATCTTTCTTTTGTGCAGGTCTTTAAGTTTTAGTTTTAGTTTTTAGTTCTCAAACTTGAACTGTTAACCATTCTCTCCATTTCTGTAATTTTTGGCTTAGTTTGTGACAAAAAGGGGGAGAGAGTTTAGAGAGAACTTGAACAATGATGATGTGAAAACTGTGTGAATGTGTGAACATCAAGGTAAGTGAACATCAAGGTAAGTATCACTTCAACTTCAACTTTGGTTTTATCTTGTGATTTGTTGCATGTCACTAACTATTCGACTAACTATTTGGGCATGTAATATGACTAACAAGTTGATGTTGGACTAACACTTTGTGACATTTGGTTTTTGATTGCATAGAAGATATGTTGGTTTTTGACTATGATTCTCTTACATATCTGAATTCTCAAATGTCATGATGATCAGATAAACTCTATCTCTGTACTTGGTTTTGTATGTTTCAATTCTTGAGGTATCTAACGATTCTTTTTGTCAAGAATGATTTCTTTGTGCAGAGAGTACAGATGTCTAAGTCTAGAGTCTGTTTTAGGAGTTTATCTCATGTTTTTAAATTTTTGGATCTCCATTGTAATTTTTTGTTGTATGGTGATAGCAACAAAAATATCTTTTTGAATTTTCTTTAGTGGATCTGTGTTTTGTCACGAAACCGCCAAAGGGGGAGATTGTTACGGAATTTGAGTTGGCATAATTTCGTGAAAGGTTCAAGTCTTGAAGATTGAAGGTGAAGAAGGTTGGATCATTTAACTCAATCTCAAGAAAGAAGAATTCAAAAGGATCAGGTATGTTTAACTAAATATTTTTGGTGATCCGAATACTTCTTGTAGTGTAGAAACATTTGGAAGAATTTTTCATTGCATAAAAATCAAAAACTGGACATAGGACATGTTCAGGATCCGGATCAGATTGTTCAATCCGGATCCCGAAGGTGGTTCGTTCATACACCAGTTCAATCCGGATCGTAGCTTCTCTTGATCCGGATCCCGAACATTGAGTTTACCATTTTTCTTGAACGATCCGGATCAGGCTTCGCAATCCGGATCCCGAACGTTGATGTTTGGTGAACTGTATGAACGATCCGGATCAAGCACTTCGATCCGGATCCCGAACCTTCATTTTTCCGGAATTGTCTGACTCGTTACGACGATCCGGATCACAGCTAATCCGATCCGGATCGCCGTCCGTAAAATTTCCAGAAATGGTAGGTTTTTTATTCTTATCTCCTTCCTAGGGTTTCTAACCTATAAATAGACCCTATGATTCATTTTTCTAGGGTAATCCAGTTAATCGAAATAGAGCCGTCATAATCAAATATCATCTTATACGGCCTAGATCCACATATAGAGAAGAAAGGAAATCATTAGATATTACTCTATGTTTCTTCATCTATATTGATTAGTTTGATTCTAGGTTTTCATACTCACATCTTGAGTTGAATCAAACTAATGAATACTTAGATGGTATTTCCTATCTATCTTTGATCTAAGTATTCGGCGGATCATCACCACCCAAAAAAAAAACAACGATTTCCCCAAAATCGGCGCGTGGACTCGCGTGTCCTTGTGGATTCAAGGTTCAACCGCTCTCGTGGATTCGGAGCGAGGTACGTTCGTGGATTCGAAGCGTGCTACTGGGTGAAGACCGTGGATTCGGTCGGACGTCGTGGACTCGACGTTGGATGCCGTGGATTCGGCGTTGGGCGCAGATCGTGGATTCGAGAAGCGTCGTGGAACGAGCGGAGAAGATCCTCTAGGAGCATATGGAAAAGGTTGAGTCGTAAGTGTGTACGGTAAATCACCTTGTACGTGTTTTAATTCTAGTGGATTTCGCCGTGTTATCGGTCCCGTGGTTTTTTTACTCCGGTTTGGAGTTTTTCCACGTAAAAATCTTGCGTGTTCATTTTTATTTCCGCATTGGGTTTTATTGCGCAATGATTTTTTGAGTGTTTATTGTTTACACCTATTCACCCCCCTCTAGGTGTTTTTTCCCCTATTTAGATCTATATTACATATAACCCAACAATACCCGCATATATCTACATCATCCTGTCCCCTTGAATGATCAGTCCTCACGAAAGGCTATGTGCTAACATGGCATGCTAATAAATCGCTACTATAATATATCAATGCCACATAAATATGCCAATGGGTAATCGAGCATGAACTCTATCTCATCTAGTATAACATGAACATAGCCATCTACAATGCTAGATCTCAAATCCTCTAAAGCATGTACAATAATCAAGTAAGCATCAATCCACATGATCTAGGCCACTTTCCACGCTTACATCTCAATTCTATTAGTTGTACATTAATCATGCACAGAGGGTAACAATCCCTTAGGTAAGCTTTCACTAATCACCAACATGGATATCCGAATCATGCAAGTCCTCATGATATATAACATGAATATTAATCTTGCAATTCTCTTAGACAATCAACATTACTAAGCTTACCTCTCAATCACAGACAATGTACCCTAAACATGCATGCATTCCATCAGATAGAATTAGAGAACCGTCCACCGGTTCTGGGGACAAGACAACCCACCTGAAACACTTTACGCGGGCAAAGCCGAAGTCGGTGAAGTGCGTAGTCACACGCTATCAAAATCCGCCGAAACTGCACCCTCGATACTCAGTCGCCCAAGCCTCTGCTCCAACCAACATCACAACCACAACACACTAATCAATACCCCAAATCGCACCCGCTGTTTTGCAAAACAGCACAAAGAAGTAGGTTTTTCACCTGCGTACAGTCCTCCGAAAAATCTAGAAAAATCACTATTGCGATCCTGGCGACGAGTAGATCCAAATCGAGTATTTATACACCTCGTTCCGACACCTGTAGGCCAAGTTACAGTCAAAACATTGCAGTACACAAAACTATCCACAACGCGCAATTCTGCAGAAAAACAGCCACTAAGAAGCTTAATTATCACCTTCGAAGAGTCCTCCAAAAATTCCAATAAAAATACGAGCGCGTTCCTCTCGAAGCGTAGATGTCGATTGAGTCCTCATACATCTCGTTCCGATGCTCGTAGGCCGAGAAATTCCAACAATACTCCACCACTGTCCCGTACCTCGCAGCAGTACAAAGGGTCACAAAAACACCTCAACAACCGTGCCAAAAGCCCAAAATGAGGCGAAGTGATCAACACGGAAATCGAAGACGTACCTCTCGTGAACGCGTTACCGAAAAAAATCAGCTCAAAAGTTCATTGGGGTAGTCCAGGGGTCTCTCGGACTGAAAAGCGACGGTATAGCCAAAAGGAGCGTCGAAGTGCGCCGCGTCGCAGAAAATGCCGATACAGAGGCCTCCAAAAATCTCGGGAATCCTCCACAAGATGCAGCACACAAGGAAGAAAAAGTTTGCTAAAGAAGTCTCCGCGAGAACAGCCCTGAAAAAATCGAAAATCAGAGAAACGGAGAGGAAGAGGGCCTATATATAGGCTCGGGCGAACAAATGCAAAAATACCCGGGGTGTCCCCGAAACATTCGGGCGCCCGAAACATTCGGGCGCCCGAAACATTCGGGCGCCCGAAACATTCGGGCGCCCGAAACATTCGGGCGCCCGAAACATTCGGGCGCCCGAAACATTCGGGCGCCGTAATCCCGGTCGGACGCACCCGTCCGACCAGCGCCCGAAACCGCCTGGGAGCGCCATGTCACCCCTGCACAGCAAACAGCGAAGCCCGCCACCCTCTCCGCGCCGCGTGGCCCACCGCGGAAGTTGACGCGTGGCACGCCCACGCGCGGGAAACGCGCGTCAATGCGCGCCTGCCAGCCCACATGCGCGTCCACGCCGCGCCGCCGGCCACCTGATTTGCACGCAGCCCGAGGCGCCTGCCGCACCAGTCCACGGACTGCGTCCACCGCACCAACCAACCTGCTGCCGCCACCTGTCACATACGAGCCAACGGGGAGACGACATGTGGCACGCCCCCCCCCCGGGCACCGCGCGCCTGCCCGGCCCGCGCGCTGCCCGCGCCCGCCCCCATGGGCTGGGCCCACTGCGCTGCGCCTTCTGCTCCGCCACGTGGCGTACGGCGCCAATCAGAAGCCGCCACGTGGCACACCGTCGGTCCACCGTGCACCCAAAAACACTAGAAAACTTCCGGGTGTCCTTTTTGGGCGCCCGGACTCAGAAAAATACAACCAAGTAGTCGATTTCCATCATTTTTCCATGCTGAATCCAAATCTAATGTCCGTTTCATGTGGAACCACTTCTAAAATTTGACGGGGCATCCGAATACACTCGTGATCTATTTTACACACCGAGTCCAACACTTGTGTCCAATACGCGCACAACCACCGCCGGCACACCACATAAGCCTCCATAAGCTGCTGATGTAACAGTAATCCTTACATGGGGATTCGGGTCCTCACAGTTGAGGACCTCAAGACTAATCTCATAAACATTAGTCAATTGTGTGATTGTCATGCCCGAGTTTCGAAAAGCAGGCTTTTTTTTTTTCAATCAGAGTTTAAAGCATTTACAGGGCATGAGTAGATCGCCAGATGTATAGAAAATTTTCTGTCCCCTTGGACAGAGCCTTCCCTATACATGCACGGCTAAGTACTTACAACCATTATCAGAGTAGTCTAGACTACACATAAGTTCTTTAACAGTTAAATTAGCCTTTTAAGTAATTTATTACATTTAACAATTCCATAGTAAAATGCGGAAGAATATAAAAACTGGCGTTTGTAATGTCATCAAGGGGACAGCTCTGTTGGTTTTATAGGATCCACAAGGATCTAAATAGGTACTATCAAACACCTAGAGGGGGGTGAATAGGTGTAATATTCAAAAAACCAATCTCAGTGCAAATTAAAAACCAATGCGGAAAATAAAAAACAGCACACCGAGATTTACGTGGAAAACTCCAATCCAGGAGAAAAACCGCGGGACCAACACGCAATAACAATCCACTAAGAAAAGAAGAATAATAAGGTGATTACCGACTCCACGGACTCAAACCCCTCCTTCAAGTTCTTCGGATCTTGCGCTCACCGACTGCACGTCCACTACACACGTTCGAATCCACGAACGCTACTTGAATCCACGAGCAACACGTTTCGAATCCACGAACGCTACTTGAATCCACGAGCAACACGTTTCGAATCCACGAAACGCCTTCAACACATCGAATCCACGATGCGACGTCAACTCCTTGACGCAAACTTGATATAAGCTTCGATGGTGATCCTTTGCTTAGAATATCATTAAAGAACCATGGATGGAATATCTAAGCAAAGATTAGATCAATTCGACAAAAAGGATTGCTTCAAAGAACCGTCGAATTGACATAAAAGAGGCTAAAAGATGAACGATAAAAACCTAGCCTCTAGGGTTGCTCTCAAGTGTTTTTGGATTGGTCGGTACCTTTTGAGAAACCCTAAGTATCTATTTATAACCTTTGGAAATCAATCAAAGTCGGTTTAGCATTCTTATCACGACATGACATTACGTACCGGTACTCAAAGTTGGGTTCCGATACTCAATGACGCAAAACACAGATTTTCCTATTGTGTTCCGGTACTCCAAGATGGGTTCCGGTACTCAATGAAAATTCCAGAAAATCCTGTGTCGGGTTTGAGGAACTCAAAGTGGGGTTCCGGTACTCAATATAAAAACTGATTTTTCCAAGATAAACTTTATCAAAAACAAACCATGTACCGGAATCCAAACTTAAAATAAGTTGTGAGTTAAAACCCAAGTTCCCAAAACCACGTCTAAACCGGGTTTCAATAAATTCCTGATTCCAAAGATTGTAAATGTACTTAAATCACCATGATTAAATTAATCATACCTGAGTGTCAACTTGAGCTCATGTTGAATCTTCTCTGAGTCTTCGAATGCTGATTGACAATTTGATCACTTCAAGACTCCAACTCAACTCACGAAATATGCCAATACAAAAAGCCGTAACAAGCTCTATCCTGACAGCCTCACCACTCGTCCCGACATCCCATCACCCGATCGACCTGAAAAATGATCACCCAGGAGTGTGAGATACAGTATAAGTGTATGCCAGTGGGTACGACGGGTCGAGAAATAGCAAATCGTACTTACTTGTCACGCCCCGGGAGAGGTTTAAAAGCAGAAAACGACTCTATTTTTTTTTTTCAAAGTCTTTCCTCCTGGTACGTGCCCAGACCCGCCATATATACAAGACTTCTCTATACAAACGGACAGAGTCTCCCCTGTATATGTACGGCGTCACACGAAATACATACATCAACCACAACCAGTTTTTCATACAGAGAGTGCTAAATAAAGAGATAAGCTAGTCTTTGGATTCATACAAGAGAATATCGCCCACATGGCATACTCCAAGTTGAAAGGATAAAACCACAAGAATTTAAAAACAGTGCCTATCCGACACTCAGTTTTGAAAACAAATTTCGCAAACATTTTATCACTTTGAAAAGCTTCCACATTCCACATGCAACCACAAAACCAAATCCAAAAGATCACTAGCTATCCAAAGAGTCCATATGTCCCAACATCCACATCACAAAGTATCCACATCACAAAATATCCACATCTCATGCAAATAGTATCAACCAAATATAACGACCAAAAGGGAGGAGTAAAATGTCACTGAAATGACAAAAATCGAATCAATCCCGAGTCGTAGCCTCGCCCCCGTCCCTGCCCGAACCTGTCACATGGTGGGAGTCAATGACTAAAAACCATAGGAAGGAAAACAGATAAAACAATGTACAAGTGCAAAAGATAGGCACGATAAAGTAAATAGGATATCAAACTGAAAACCGAAAGTCCCAAGTCATCCATACCGCTTTTCTGGTTCCCACCACGGAACTCGGAAATACTCGCCTCATTGGTCCTCTGACCTAAGGCAATACCTCAAACTTGCTCATATCCCTGGTGCCCAACAAATTCACATCGCTCTGACCGCGATTCCGCTAGTCCGCGAGGGTCCCCTCACTCTATGATCGCGTAGGGATCATGGGTCCTACAGACCACTTTTCCGAAAAAGTGCACCCTTGCGGTGGACAAACCGCTGGCGTACGTGACAGCGCCATGAGCCTCATGATCCCATAATCGTGTAACAAGCTGCGATAACTGAAGCCGATAAGTCAAAAGATTCGTCTATGTCTTTTATGTATGTACCGTTCGGTCACAATAGCCGTGACAATGTCCTTCCATTCATTTTAAAATAACGATGCCAAAAGAAACAATAAGAGCAAGAGGAGGGTTGAACACCACCATCCAACAACGTCCCCAGCCTCGGTTTAGTTACCCACCTCAACCGGTGATGAAAAAAGAGCACAAAAACCCTTCAAAGCCTCCGCAACCTTGTCCGGATGAAAACGGCGGACCCCCCGATGGCGAAAGAAGAGTCCGGGCTCCTACCGCTGTGTCGACGAGATCCGCAATGAAAAATAAGCTAAAACACCTCATGACGGTAAAATGCACCAAAAACTATCATAAAAAACACAACCGGAAGTCAATTCCGTATATTGTAGGTCAAACCGAGATTCCGACAGCAAAAATGGCGAGAAAAATGCTTGACGGCGCGACACGGGCGATTTTGCAAAGGCACGGAGCGGCGGAGGCAGCTTGCGGAACAGCGGTGGCACGAAAAGCCTCATGCAGCAGGGCAACGGTGCTGGCGGCACAGGCGGTGCGCAAGGCAGCACACTTGTGGGCTTGCGGCATGCGGCATGCGGAAGGGCCTCATGTGGCCTAGCCCGCCAAAGCTGGCACTAGGGCGCAGCGCGTAAGGCTGCGTGCTGGCCCATGTGGAGCGGCAGCTGCATGCTGGCGGCGATAGCAGAGCGCACGGGCGGCAACAAGCTGGCGCGCTGGCGGCCTGGCGCTTACGGTGCGGGCGCGCGGGTGCTGCTGAGCAGTGCGGCGCGCGGCCTAGCATACGGAGTGGTGCTGGCGCTGCGGCTGGCGTGGCGCTGGCAGTGCGCGGCACGGCGCGTCGCGATCCCTGTTAAAACCAATTTTAGGCTCGACACGGCGGCGACGGCCTTGCGACTTCATCAACCGCGGCGGCAGCCTCCCGTCTAAGCCGACGGCGGCTCCGCCCAAACCTCCCGTTTCGACGAAAATCCCAAGAAACCCAAATGAAAGCACGGAAAACCCCACGAAAGCAAAACCGATGTCAACGAAGAGCGAAGAACCAACCTTTTTACTGACGGGGAAGACGATGCGATGCCCGGACTCCGATCTCCGATCTCCGATCTCTTGTCTCCGACGGTGATGGTGCTCCCGAATCCAACCTCCAACGGTGACAGCATTTCCGATTCCGAGCTCCGACACGCACAATGAGGAAGAAGATGAATCAATCTTTTTCAAAATTTGGGAAAGAGGGTTTTCTTGTTTCTTTTTCTCTAATGTGTAAAGTAAATCCGATCCCCGATCCCTGATCCCCTTGTATTTATAAGAGATTTTCTAACCGCTTTAATCATTTTCAACCATTTCTTTCTCAATTTACGTGCCAAATTAATCGAAACACCCCTCATGCGTCAGCACGGACTTTAAAGCACCATAAACCATTAATGGGTGTTTAAAAACCTTTTTTAACCCATTAACTTTGAAAAATCATACGGGAAGATCTGTTCATCGGATTTTCGAGCCAATCGCACCGCCATTCTCCATTTCAGAAGCTCTACAATATGAAAACCAAAACCAATGAGATCGACACAAGAAGAAAATAAGGAATAGCACACACACCGAAAGTGACTCGAAGGAAAAAATCGTGGGCACTACATCAGGGGGACAACTCTATCGTGACAGCCTCACCAACTCGTCCCGACATCCCATCACCCGATCGACCTGAAAAATGGTCACTCAGGGGTGTGAGATACAGTATAAGTGTATCCCAGTGGGTACGATGGGCCGAAAAATAGCAATCGTACCTACTGGTATACAATAATCAGCGGATAGTAAATGATCAGTAGGTAAGGGCAGGTATAATAATCAGATAACTGAATACAAAGCTGAGCATATATGGGTACGGTAATACAGGTGCTGGAGCATGCTGAAATAGAGAGCTGAATCATAAACATGATACTGAACATATAAGAATGCAGGTGCTAAAGCATGCTAAACAGATATATAGATGATGCACCAATAATATAAACCAAGTACCCGAACGATGCCACCTTCTTGGTCACTAGGACCTCAGGTAAAATACCATACAAGATCCACCAAATACCATAACGGAACCACCTAACGAGAACTAACAACAACCATGTACCAAAGATACAGCCAAATGGGTTCCACTCAATGATACAGCCCAAGGGTTTCCCCATATCCCACAGCATAGTCGAAGGGCTCCCCGTACCCCGCGGTACACCCAAGGGGTGGCTCACGGTGTTGGGTTATATGTATAATGGATCTAAATAGGGGAAAAAACACCTAGAGGGGGGTGAATAGGTGTAAACATTTAAACACTCAAAAATCGTTGCGCAATAAAACCCAATGCGGAAATAAAAATAACACGCAAGATTTTTACGTGGAAAAACTCCAAACCGGAGTAAAAAACCACGGGACCGATAACACGGCAAAATCCACTAGAATTAAAACACGTACAAGGTGATATACCGTACTCACAGACGACTCAACCTTTTTCATACGCTCCTAGTCGATCTTCTCCGCTCGCTCCGCAACGCTTCTCGAATCCACGATCTGCGTCCAACGCCGAATCCACGACGTCCAACGTCGAATCCACGACGTCTGACCGAATCCACGGTCTTCACCCAGTAGCACGCTTCGAATCCACGAACGTACCTCGCTCCGAATCCACGAGAGCGGTTGCACCTTGAATCCACAAGGCCACGCGAGTCCACGCGCCGATTTTGGGGAAATCGTTGTTTTTGGGTGGTGATGATCCGCCGAATACTTAGATTAGAAATAGATCGGAAATACCATCTAAGTATTCATTAATTTGATTCTACTCAAAATCTGAGTTTGGTAAACCTAGAATCAAATTAATAATATAGATGAAGAAACATAGAATTAAATCTAGTATTTCCTTTCTTCTCTATATGTGGATTTTTCTATTTCGGTCGTATATGGAGCTTACCTTTGCTCACCCTAAAAGATGAATTATAGGGTCTATTTATAGGTTAGAAACCATTGGAAGAGGATAAGGATCAAAAACTAACCATTTCTGGAAAATTTCAGGACGGCGATCCGGATCGGATTTACTGTGATCCGGATCGTCGTATCGTGATAGACAATTCCAGAAAACCAAGGGTTCGGGATCCGGATTGCAAAGCCCGATCCGGATCGTTTATATAATTCAGCAAAATCCCATGTTCGGGATCCGGATCGGAATTGGCCTTTGATCCGGATTGGATTTGCCAATGAACAACCACCCTTCGGGATCCGGATTGGACTGTCTGATCCGGATCCTGAACATGTCCCATGTCCAGTTTTTTATTTTTATGCAATAAAAAATTCTTCCAAGTGTTTCTACACTACAAGAAGTATTCGGATCACCAAAAATAATTAGTTAAACGTACCTGATCCTTTTGAATTCTTCTTTCTTGAGATTGAGGTATATGATCCAAATTTCTTTCATCTTCAATCTTCAAGACTTAACACTTTCACGAAATACGCCAACTTAAATTCTGTAAAAATCTCCCCCTTTGGCGGTTTCATGACAAAACACAAATCCACTCAAGAAAATTCAAAAAGATATTTTTGTTGCTGTCACCATACAACAAAAATTTACAATGGAGATCCAAAAATTAAAAACATGAGATAAACTCCTAAAACAGACTCTAGACTTAGACATCTGTACTCTCTGCAAAAAGAAATCATTCTTGATAAAACGAGATCGTTAGATACCTCAAGAACATTTAGCATTCAAAACCTAGCAGAGATCAAGTTTATTCTCATCATGACATTTAGTAATTCAGATATGTAATAAGATAACAATCAAGCATTGACATATCTTCTAAGCAATAAGATTCCACATGTCATAACTTTGCTTTGTTAGTAATCAAACAACTTGTTAGTAATAATACATGTCCAAATAGTTAGTCGAATAGTTAGTAGGGACATGCAACAAATCACAAGATAACCAGAAGTTGTGATACTTACCTTTCACCAAAGTCAAAGTTGCTCAAAGTTCTCTCTAAACTCTCTCCCCCTTTTTGCCACAAACCAAGCCAATAATTACAAAACATAAAAGAGTTAAAAAGTTTAAATACAAACCAAGAAACTTGTGAGCTGAAGGAAATAACACAAATGCAAGAACTTAAAAAAACCTGCAAAAGAAGGATTAGAAACAAAAACTTTATGAAGAGTCGTCAGAGCTGATACACCCAAGCTTCTGAAACATTTTCTTGATCCGTTTGTTCATAGAAGCTTGCTCCTTCTTAACTTCTTTAAGATCTTGGATCATCAAAGCTTGTTCTTTCTTAACTTCCTTGAGATCTTCCTTCATTTCAGCGAACTCAATAGACATGCGTTCTTGCTCATTTGAGAGTCGCTGTTGTTCCTTAAAGATTGAGCTAACTGAAGCATCATCATAAGAAGTTGATGGAGGTGCTTGCTGTGCAGGTGGAACAGGAGCTGTTGCTCGAGGTGGTGATCTTTGTCGGGTAGGAGGTGATGGAGGATCATCTTGTTTCGTCGAGAGAGACTTCACAATTGTTGTCTCATTGATTGTGCTCAAACTGTACATATATGAGCTCGCACTTGTGTTGACTTTAAACTTTCTAAGGATGCGCATAATTATCATTGGATAGGGGAGTCTCTCTGTGGGATGAGAATGTTCCACATAACGCGCCATCCTTGACCAAATGAGGTAAGGAATGTTTAAGTTCGCTCCCATTGATGCTGCGGGGTTTCCAAGAAGATAAAGAAATAACATCCTGTCCCATCGAAGAACCTTCGTATTCATGTTTGGAAGGATGTTGTAGCAGACAATGCAGTTTATATAGCGATACTCTGGTCGAAGTTCTTTTGAGAAAACAGAATTTCCGGTCGACAAAGTATCGGGAAGACAAATTCCATTAACCACCACTCTCCAAGAGTTGTTGTTGAAGACTTGAGTTTTCAGATAATGAGCTCCATCAACTCTGGCCTTCATCCCTAACACTTCTCCAATCAATTGGGGTGTGACATTGATCTTGACATTTTTGACCAAAGTGTGAAATTCTCGACGTCCCTGGTCTTGATCGACTAGACTTGAACCGTTCTGATAAAACATTCGTACTGAGTGAGGGCAATACCCAGTAGTTTCAGGGAAGTTGCATATAGGAGCAAGACCGGCCTGGTCAAACAAAGTCCCAAAGAGTGCAGATCTTTCTCTCATCGGTTTGACATTGACATGTCTTTCGCCAATGCATTCCCTCTTCTCAAAATCTTTGATCCTTGCGGAGCTGATGAAGTCTTGTTGAGGAGGCTGGCTAGCAAGTGGTTCATCAATCGAAATGCCTCGAGCACTGCCTCTTTTTCTTGCACCGGTTTTTCTTTTTGTTCCAATTGGACTTGGATCCATAGGGGCTTTTCCTTTTTCTGCAGCAGTGGGCGGAGGCTTTGTCGTTGAAGCTTCTGTCACGCCCCCGGGGATTTTTGAGTCTATCAAAGAGGAAAATTGCGTGTATTATTATTTTTTTTTCTTCTTAACAAGGTAACTTAAACCTCATCCCCGGTGCGTGCCAGACCGCCACATACACAAATTCTCTCTGCCCACGGACAGAGTCTCCTTTGTATATGCACGGGGTCTCATTTACAACAACATACCTCAACCATCAACCATATAATAGACATACATCGTCAAACAGAGTACAGTAGTTTAACTAATGTTTAAAAAGACTGGTGTCCACTCGACACCTTGTTGTTTTATTTTCAAGCGGAATATTAAAGCGGCATCAGTGTTTAGAAAGGATAAAACCAACGGTTGCCAGACCCGTGCCCACACGGCACTTCGTTTTGAGAAAACATTTTCGAAATCATTTGGTTCGTCATGAAAACGTGCCGCATATGAAAACATCACTAAAAGCATCAAGCATAAAAGTACACCTCATGCACAGCGCTAAGTAATACATGTCCACGGCTAATACGATCCACAAGCAAATTAACTAAAAGAAGCATAGGGGAAATGAGAAAATAAACCCAAGTATCTGACTACGGTCCTCGCGACGCAGTGTCACCGCCCTCCCGGCTAACGCACCTCGTAACACCTGTCACGGAGTGGGTAATGTCAGTGACAAACAAAGTAGATGTCTAATAACAATAAGGAATAAGGAGCAAACCGAAAACACCGGAACCTTTCGCTAAAACCCTGCACACAATTAAGCTGGGCCCCAACCCCAGATTTATCAATTAAGTTGGGCACCAACCCCAGAGTACCTGTCGGGGAGACTAAAGTCTCCCCTCGTGCGAAAACACCTCTTTGATGCTTTTAACCTCTTCGCGGTGCTGGTGTGCTATTTTCAGCGGGCGCGAAGAGGTCCTCACGGCACCCACACCTTTGTGAGGTACACGGGTCAAAAAGATACCACTTCTCCGGAAAAGTACACCCATGCGAAGGCCAATCCGCCTGTGTACGTGCAGCATCCGAAACGGATTTGCCGAGATCGGCGTGTAGTGAGCACCGCGACCGTAGCCGCTTCAATTGTTAGATGAAATACAATTATGCGAAAGGTTAAACTGTCCATCTACTTTGTTAGATAAATTAAGAGCACTTTAATGACGATAGATGCACTTACTGCACTTGTTGCACTTATCGCAACCGTACCCACCTATTTGAAGAGAAGTCGGAACACCTGAATCCTTCGCGCAACCCCGCTGCGCACTTGGACCTAAAGAAAGTCCGCAAGGATAGCTATAGTCAAAAACGTGTACTAACATCCGAAAACAAAGGACCCAATTTACTCTTTTCGACGGAAAAGTCCAACACCGTCCGGGTTGACGAAAACGGAAATCCCGTGCCGCCGTCGTCATCCGCCGGAGCCCCGCGCGGTTCGGAACCGCGCGGCGTGCCTCCGCGGCGACGCCCACGCGGCGCGGTGCCTCGCGCGGGTGTTGCCCGTGCGGCGGCCGCGCGGTGCCCGCGCGGGTGCGGCCCCGCACGGCGCCCGCGCGGTTGCGGGTCCGCGCGGGTGCCGCCCGCGCGGCTGCCGCGCGGTGCCCGCACGGTTGCGGGTCCGAGCGGGTGCCGCCCGCGCGGCAGCCGCGCAGCGCCCGCGCGGTGCCGGCACGGTTGCGGGTCCGCGCGGGTGCCGCCCGCGCGGTTGCGGGTCCGCGCGGGTGCTGCCCGTGCGGCAGCCGCGCGGCGCCCGCGCGGTGCCCGCACGGTTGCCGGTCCGCGCGGGTGCCGCCCGCGCGGTTGCGGGTCCGCGCGGGTGCCGCCCGCGCAGCAGCCACGCGGCGCCCGCGCGGTGCCCGCACGGTTGCGGGTCCGCGCGGGTGCCGCCCGCGCGGTTGCGGGTCCGCGCGGTGGCCGCGCGGCGCCCATGTGGTGCCCGCGCGGTTGCGGGTCCGCATGGGTGCCGTCCATGCGGTAGCCGCGCGGCGCCCATGCGGTGCCCGCGCGGTTGCGGGTCCGCATGGGTGCCGTCCGTGACTCTCCTCCGCGCGATGCCCTAGCGGCACCGCGCGCCTCCGCCGTCCGTTCCGTGCCCTAGCATGGCGACGATGACGGTGACGGCGACGGATACGACGGAGAAACCCAAGAACTCAACAAAAGGGACGACGGAAAAATCCCAAATAAATTTTAACAATTATTTTACTAACCGAAGATCGACGGGAAGGTTGTCCGGTCGCGTTCTTGCCTTCGGTTCGATGTCCGGGAAGATCGGGCTCCTTCTCTTTCTCCTTTCCCTTTCTTCCGGCTTGGGTTCCGTCTTTTCTTTTCTCTTTTTCTCTTCTCACCGATTTGGGTTTTTATTTCTTTCTTTTCTTTTCTTTTCTTTCCGATAATCGGGATCCCTTATATAGCTCGTATTAAATCTTTAATTAATTTCCTTTTTAATTGGTACGTAAGAGAATTCTATTTTCCCTCATGGATAATTAATTAACTAATTAATTATCCCCTACGAGATAACCCACCTTATCTCTAACGGGTGCAAGATATTTTGCACGGATTCCGATGCATGTCTAATCACCGTATCACCAGGAATTCCGTTCCGGGAGATCCCGGTATCGGATTTCAGATCAGATCGCACCGTCGGCCTTCTTTTTCCGCGCTCTATCGCAGAAAAATACTAGCACCACACACCAGCCAACTTTTAAGAATTGAATAATTTTATTTCACTTAGAGGCTTAAATGACTACATGTAAGTCAAAAATACCCCGAAAGGCCGGATCACTACACCACTCACACTTTATAAAAAGTTTCCTCCCGAAACATAAGTACAAACCCCACTAATCAATTCTGGAAAACATTCTCTCATCTTCGATTCCAGTTCCCACGTCGCCTCGCGCTCTTCGTGGTTGCTCCACTGGACCTTCACATAGGGGATAGTTCGATTGCGCAACTTCTTGTCCTCTCTTGCCAAAATTCGCACCGGTGTCTCCTCGACGCTTAAATCCTCTCGCAACTCGATGGTGGAGGCATCCAAGGCATGAGAGGGGTCAGCTAGGTACTTCCGGAGCATTGAGACATGGAACACGTTATGGACTCGTTTGAGATTCGGCGGCAGGGCTAATCGGTACGCCACCGGTCCTACGCGTTCTAGGATCTCGAACGGTCCTACGTACCTCGGGCTTAACTTTCCCTTTATGCCGAAGCGTCGGTTCCCCTTGGAGGGCGAAACTCGGAGTAACGCGTGCTCACCCACCATGAACTCTAAGTCTCGGCGTCTGTTGTCCGCGTAGCTTTTCTGTCTGCTCTGGGCGGTCAGTAGCCTTTGTCTAATCAATCGCACCTTTGCTTCGGTCTCCTCCACCAAATCTGGGCCCAGAAACTTACGCTCACCCAAGTCGTCCCAGCATATTGGAGACCGACAACGGCGCCCGTACAGGGCCTCGTATGGTGCCATCTGAATGCTGGCCTGGTAACTGTTATTGTAGGCAAATTCCACTAGGGGCAAACACCGTGCCCACCCTTCGCCCAGGTCTAAAACGCATGCCCGAAGCATGTCCTCCACAATTTGTATCACCCGCTCTGATTGTCCGTCGGTCTGCGGGTGAAAAGCCGTACTGAAGTGCAACTTGGTTCCCATTGCTCGCTGCAGGCTCTGCCAAAAGTTTGACACAAATCGCGTGTCCCTATCCGACGTGATGGATGTCGGCACCCCATGCAACCTTACTATCTCGTTGATGTAGGTTTGTGCCAGTCGTTCCCGCGTCCACGTCGTGTGTATGGGCAGAAAGTGGGCCGATTTCGTCAGACGGTCCACAATTACCCATATTGCATCGTGTCCCTGTGACGATCTCGGGAACCCGGTCACAAAATCCATGGTAATCATGTCCTATTTCCACTCGGGCACCGGTAAGGGTTTCAATTTTCCTGCCGGACGCTGGTGCTCGGCCTTCACTCGTTGGCACACCAGGCAGTGTGCCACAAACCGAGTCACGTCTCCCTTCATTTTGGGCCACCAGAAGGTCTGCTTGACATCCTTGTACATCTTCGTTCCCCCGGGATGCGCTGCATATGGAGCAGTATGCGCCTCCCGCAGGATTTCCTCTTTGAGTTCCGGTAGATCCAGCACGCAGATTCGTCCCCGAATCGTATCGTGCCGTCGGAGTTTACTGTGAAATCACCTTCTTGGTCGGCAGTTACTCTATTTCGCACCAGCTGGAGTTGGTCATCAGTCGACTGCCCCTCGAGAATTCTGTCAAGCATGGTAGGTCTGACCACCAGTGTCAGAAGTTGTTCGACTGTACCCGCCGGTACTACTTCAACTCTTAATCGCGAAAACTCCGCAATCAGACTATCTTGTTGGGTGATGGCATTTACCCCTGCCTTTTCGGCCTGCCCCTTACGGCTCAGGGCATCGGCCACCACGTTTGCCTTTCCCGGGTGGTAGTGGATCGTTAAATCGTAATCCTTCAGTAGCTCGAGCCACCGTCTTTGTCGCAAATTTAACTCCTTTTGGGTGAAAAGGTACTTAAGACTTTTATGATCTGAATACACATTGCAATGTGCCCCATACAGGTAGTGTCTCCAAAGCTTGAGGACGAACACAACCGCTGCTAGTTCCAAATCGTGCACGGGGTAGTTTCGCTCGTATTCTTTGAGCTGCCTTGACGCATAGGCTATAACCTTTCCCCGTTGCATGAGTACTCAGCCCAGTCCATTTCGCGACGCATCGCAATACACTTCATAATCCTCCCCTGGTTCTGGCAGGGCGAGAATCGGGGCTCGCGTCAATCTATCCTTGAGCTCCTCGAAGCTCCTCTGACATTTGTCCGTCCAAATGAACTTTTCCCCCGTTTTAGTCAAGCGGTTTAAGGGGGTGGCTATCTTGGAGAAACCCTCCACGAAGCGCCGGTAGTACCCGGCTAATCCTAGAAAGCTTCGAATCTCGGTTACCGTCGTCGGTTGGGACCAGTCCGTCACCGAATCTATCTTCTTCGGATCGACTGCGACCCCAGCCACCGAGATTACGTGCCCCAAGAAGCCGACTTCACGGAGCCAAAACTCACACTTTTTGAGTTTGGGGTAGAGTTTCTGTTCCCGTAGGGTCTAGAGGACTGTGCGCAGATGTTCTTCATGTTCCTCGTCTGTACGGGAGTAGATGAGGATATCATCGATGAAGACCACCACGAATAAGTCCAGGAAGGGTTTGAATACCCTGTTCATCATGTCCATGAACACCGCCGGGGCATTTGTGAGCCCGAACGGCATTACTGTAAATTCATAATGGCCGTAGCGAGTCCGAAAAGCCGTTTTGGGGATGTCCTCCCCCTTGACCTGGACCTGATGATAGCCCGACTGCAGGTCAATCTTTGAAAACACCGTCGCCCCCTGTAGTTGGTCGAAGAGGTCGTCGATCCTTAGCAGGGGGTACTTGTTCTTAACGGTGACCTTATTTATCTCCCGGTAGTCGATGCACAACCGGAGACTTCCGTCCTTCTTCCTCACAAACAGGACGGGCGCGCCCCAGAGTGACGCGCTAGGTCTGATGAAGCCCTTATCCAAAAGGTCCTCCAACTGTGCCTTGAGTTCCTTCAACTCCGCGAAGGCCATCCTGTACGGTGCCTTAGTGATGGGTTTGGTGCCGGGGAGTAGTTCAATAGGGAAGTCGACTTCTCGTTCCGGCGGCGCTCCGGGGAGCTCTGCCGGAAACACGTCCGGAAATTCCCTTACCACGGGACCGCTGATCCTTATCTGGGGAGCGGCCCTGAACTACCTATCGACCCATTGGGTCCTCGGCTGCAAGGCATAGGGTGGAGCCTATTTATTCCTTGCATGGCCCTTAACGAGCCCCGAGTACACATTGTTCTCCTATGCTTCGAAGCCCGCCCGCGCACATAGGCCGGGGGAGGCTTCACCTAATACTTAAGGATTTTAGATCGAGGGAGGGAGAGAGAGAGTCTAACAGGGGTAGCAGGCTAAGGTGTAACCGGTGTTCCTAATCTAAGAGGAAAAAGAGAAACCAAAAATTACCTGCCGTTACTAGGTCTGGGACGTCGCGTCCTCCGCTGTAGTATCCCGGGGCGTCCGTCCACAGCCCTTGGGCCGGCGTTGTACGACGTGCTGGGGAAGGGACTTGACGTCTGAGGAGTTTGCGGATTGCTAGTCGTCAGGCGAATCCTTTGGCTGAACGGGGGCCGCAGCACTCTCTGGTCCTTTCTGCTGTGGTGGCGCGGCGGCGGCGGGGATGGGCCTCTGAGGGCAGAAGGCACGAGAGTGGTCCGGTAAGCCGAACTGATTGCAGTAATGGTACCTCCACGTACATTCTGCCACCGGGTGAGCACCCTCGCAGATTACGCACGGTCCCCGATGTGGTTTCGCGTCCCTTGCTGGTGTCGGTTCGTCCTTCCGTGCTTTCTCCGGACGTCCTCCTTCTCGGCCCTCCGGGGCGGGGCCCCCTTGCGAAACGGGTGTAGCAGTCTTCTCTGTCCCCTCTGGTCGTGGTGCCGGAGGCCTGGTGGTGCCCGGTTTCCGTGGGCACTCGTAGCGTGCGTGTCCTGGTTTGCCACATCGGTAGCAGTGGCCGTGACTCCATGGACAATCAGTCACCTGATGCGCCCCACTGCATATGGGACACGGCTTTCTCTGCGGTTTGGATTCTCCTCTCATCGCCTTTCCAAAGTTCCTCTCTGTCCTCGGGCGTTTGAGTGCCGGGCCCTGCTGGAAAGGGTCCTCCGCCGGACTGGGTAGGGATAACTCTGCCGAGCGCGTGTCTCGGCCAGTTCTTGCTCTGCCCGCCGGGCCAACATAACCGCTTCGTTAAAAGTGGGGAACCCTGCCGGTGGCATTCCTCGATAGGCGCCGTCCCTGGCGTCTCGCTGGATGCGGTCGACACCCTCGAAATCCTGAGTCAGTAGGCCTAGGCGCTCAGTGAGAGTTAGCATTTGCCCTGCTATGTCGCGTAGCTGGTTGCGGAGTAAGCGGTTGGCTGCGGCTACGGGATCCATCCTGTCCATTGAGAATGGTTAGCACTCGGTGGCCGGATCCCGGCCGTTGTCTGCTGTGATACAAAGAAACCACGTTAACCCTAAGGTTATAACCCTATCACCCTGTCTTACGATTACACCTACTTTACGTCCCCTTTTTCCCGTACTCTCACGTACTACGCACCTTTACCTTGGTTATCTCATGTCTAATTTGCTTGTGGCACCTTACACTGTGGATGTGGATCACGTCTACTATGGTTATGGTTGTTTTTCTCTGATACCATTTAATCTGTCACGCCCCCGAGGATTTTAGAGTCTATCAAAGCGGAAAATTGCGTGTATTATTATTTTTTTTTCTTCTTAACAAGGTAACTTAAACCTCATCCCCGGTGCGTGCCAGACCGCCACATACACAAATTCTCTCTGCCCACGGACAGAGTCTCCTTTGTATATGCACGGCGTCTCATTTACAACAACATACCTCAACCATCAACCATACAATAGACATACATCGTCAAACAGAGTACAGTAGTTTAACTAATGTTTAAAAAGACTGGTGTCCACTCGACACCTTGTTGTTTTATTTTCAAGCGGAATATTAAAGCGGCATCAGTGTTTAGAAAGGATAAAACTAACGGTTGCCAGACCCGTGCCCACACGGCACTTCGTTTTGAGAAAACATTTTCGAAATCATTTGGTTCGTCATGAAAACGTGCCGCATACGAAAACATCACTAAAAGCATCAAGCATAAAAGTACACCTCATCCACAGCACTAAGTAATACATGTCCACGGCTAATACGATCCACAAGCAAATTAACTAAAAGAAGCATAAGGGAAATGAGATAATAAACCCAAGTATCTGACTACGGTCCTCGCGACGCAGTCTCACCGCCCTCCCGGCTAACGAACCTCGTAACACCTGTCACGGAGTGGGTAATGTCAGTGACAAACAAAGTAGATGTCTAATAACAATAAGGAATAAGGAGCAAACCGAAAACACTGGAACCTTTCGCTAAAACCCTGCACACAATTAAGCTGGGCCCCAACCCCAGATTTATCAATTAAGTTGGGCACCAACCCCAGAGTACCTGTCGGGGAGACTAAAGTCTCCCCTCGTGCGCAAACACCTCTTTGATGCTTTTAACCTCTTCGCGGTGCTGGTGTGCTATTTTCAGCGGGCGCGAAGAGGTTCTCACGGCACCCACACCTTTGTGAGGTACACGGGTCAAAAAGAGACCACTTCTCCGGAAAAGTACACCCATGCGGAGGCCAATCCGCCTGTGTACGTGCAGCATCCGAAATGGATTTGCCGAGATCGGCGTGTAGTGAGCGACCGTAGCCGCTTCAATTGTTAGATGACATACAATTATGCGAAAGGTTAAACTGTCCATCTACTTTGTTAGATAAATTAAGAGCACTTTAATGACGATAGATGCACTTACTGAACTTGTTGCACTTATCACAACCGTACCCACCTATTTGAAGAGAAGTCGGAACACCTGAATCCTTCGCGCACCCCCGCAGCGCACTTGGACCTAAAGAAAGTCCGCAAGGATAGCTATAGTCAAAAACGTGTACTAACATCCGAAAACAAAGGACCCAATTTACTCTTTTCGACGGAAAAGTCCAACACCATCCGGGTTAACGAAAACGGAAATCCCGTGCCGCCGTCGTCGTCCGCCGGAGCCCCGCGCGGTTCGAAACCGCGCGGCGTGCCTCCGCGACGACGCCCACGCGGCGCTGTGCCTCGCGCGGGTGTTGCCCGTGCGGCGGCCGCGCGGTGCCCGCGCGGGTGCGGCCCCGCACGGCGCCCGCGCGGTTGCGGGTCCGCGCGGGTGCCGCCCGCGCGGCAGCCGCGCGGCGCCCACGCGGTGCCCGCGCGGTTACGGGTCCGCGCGGGTGCCGCCCGCGCGGCAGCCGCGCGGCGCCCGCGCGGTGCCCGCACGGTTGCGGGTCCGCGCGGGTGCCGCCCGCGCGGCGCTCGCGCGGAGCCCGCACGGTTGCGGGTCCGCGCGGGTGCCGCCCGCGCGGTTGCAGGTCCGCGCGGGTGCCGCCCGCGCGGCAGCCGCGCAGCGCCCGCGCGGTGCCCGCACGGTTGCGGGTCCGCGCGGGTGCCTCCCGCGCGGCAGCCGCGCGGCGCCCGCGCGGTGCCCGCGCGGTTGCGGGTCCGCGCGGCGGCTGCGCGGCGCCCATACGGTGCCCGTGCGGTTGCGGGGCCGCATGGGTGCCGTCCATGCGGTACCCGCGCGGCGCCCATGCGGTGCCCGCGCGGTTGCGGGTCCGCATGGGTGCCGTCCGTGACTCTCCTCCGCGCGATGCCCTAGCGGCACCGCGCGCCTCCGTCGTCCGTTCCGTGCCCTAGCATGGCGACGATGACGGTGACGGCGACGGATACGACGGAGAAACCCAAGAACTCAACAAAAGGGACGACGGAAAAATCCCAAATAAAATTTAACAATTATTTTACTAACCGAAGATCGACGGGAAGGTTGTCCGGTCGCGTTCTTGCGTTCGGTTCGATGTCCGGGAAGATCGGGCTCCTTCTCTTTCTCCTTTCCCTTTCTTCCGGCTAGGGTTCCGTCTTTTCTTTTCTCTTTTTCTCTTCTCACCGATTATGGTTTTTTTTTCTTTCTTTTCTTTTCTTTTCTTTCCGATAATCTGGATCCCTTATATAGCTCGTATTAAATCTTTAATTAATTTCCTTTTTAATTAGTACGTAAGAGAATTCTATTTTCCCTCATGGATAATTAATTAACTAATTAATTATCCCCTACGAGATAACCCACCTTATCTCTAACGGGTGCAAGATATTTTGCACGGATTCCGATGCATGACTAATCACCGTATCACCAGGAATTCCGTTCCGGGAGATCCCGGTATCGGATTTCAGATCCGATTGCACCGTCAGCCTTCTTTTTCCGCGCTCTATCGCAGAAAAATACTAGCACCACACACCGGCCAACTTTTAAGAATTGAATAATTTTATTTCACTTAGAGGCTTAAATGACTACATGTAAGTCAAAAATACCCCGAAAGGCCGGATCACTACAGCTTCAGCAGTTGCTTTCCCTTTAGAGATACTTGGGACAGTTTCCGCCACCTCGAGGTTATCCCAGTCAATTGAATCAGTCTCAGTTTCTGTCTCATAATCATTCCGAGTTTTCTTCGTTCTCTTGGCCTTCTTAGGCTTGGCAGTATCTTTGACATGAACCATGGCATCAAGTAGAAAAATGAGCCAGGTGATCACCATTTTGGCTGCTAGTGAGAGATGTATCCTGTGAAGAACAACTCAATAACACGAAAATTTTTGAGTTTTCAAAAATTGGAAAAATTTTACCCAAACAATCATTATCGTGTAGAGAGACTAAGAATCAAATTAGTTTTGCAAAAAGAATTTTAAAAATAGACAATCCCATGTTTTTCAAAAATTCCTATTATATGCCCTAAAACCGAATTTTCAGAAATCGAAGCCCAAAAATTCGTTGATCAGGAGAATACCTAGCATATAATCAAAACTAATCTACCCAGAGTTCTTATTTCAAAAGAAATTTGACCAAAAACCATTCACAAACGAAAAAGTTCCATGATTTCTACTCACGTTTTGAGCAAACGGGGAAAAACTGAGAAAAACCGAGATTTTGATCAATAAAACTTACTTGGAATCGAAGAACTCGAGTTTGGAAGGCTCCAAGATGGAAGATTTCTAGAGAGAGAAACTCTAGAGGCTTAAGAACAAAAGATTGTAGTAAAAGAAATCAAAACCCTTTCATTCCATTAAAAACCCTAGCCGTGATCCGGATCAGATCGTGAATGTGATCCGGATCGGCTACCCGCAGGAAACACCTGCGTTTGGGATCCGGGTCACTTCGTCCAATCCGGATCGGCTCCAACTTTTTCATCAAAAAATTTCAGAAAAATTCCATAAAATTCAGAAAAAGTATGTAAGCACTTTTGTGTATCAACTTTATATAAAAACCATCGTTTCATACAACAAGAAATAGATTATACAAAATCTGTCTATAATATCCAACCATGAAACGAAAATTTATAAAAATTAAATCTCTTAAAGTTGAACAACTTCAATCACATCTAACATGATCTTATGCGTAATGCCTTTATCAAATCATCAATTTGGTAAAGAAAATGAAATACCAAGATCAATAGATGTTTGACATCCCAAATATATTAGATAATATATCTAGACAATCTGTTGAAGAGAGTGGCTCTTTGAGCATCTTTCATTAAAATTCCCACCTTATACCAACCTTGAAATTTGACAGAGTCAAGTATTTCAACATGCATTCTAAATTAATCAAACTTGAAAAACCATGCTTGGTATACATGTGGAAGCTGCACACAGTACTCGGACGACCGAGGTGGTAGATCTTTCCTCCATATGGTGGTAGTTTTCACACTCCTCATTGGGATGTAACTCTTTCCACATCTTTTGAGCATATTACTTTTCTTTAACTCCCCCTCAATTGGCTATCAATTATTTAATATATAAAGTATTCAACCAAAAATTGATCTCGAATTCATACTCGACTAAATGGTCAAATAAGATAATGACTATACCAAGAGATCATTGAGAGAGAAATTGAGTTTGATCACCTAAAAGATGACTTAATTAACATAAATGATCATTGCAACATTGAAACATTATGATGTCAAAAGCATAATAAATTTCAGAATGCGTGAAAAGATGCAATTAAAATCAATATAACTAATGCTCAATTAATGTTCTATGTATAAACATAGATAAGGAACAAAAACACAAAAACAAAACCTAAGCTAAGCAATGGTTTCAAAAAGAGATTATTTCAAGGAAAGCATTCCAATTGCCTTACGCAAATGAATAAATCGTTTTTGATCCAAAGGTTTTGTTAAAATATCAGCTAATTGATCTTCAGTTGAAATATATGAAAGTTGAAGAATATTTGATTCAACTAGCTCTCTAAGGAAATGATATCTAAGTTCAATGTGTTTTGTTCTACAGTGCAACACAGGGTTTTTTGAAATATTAATGGCATTAGTGTTGTCACAAAGAATTGTTGCCGAAGATGCTGAAATTCGGAAGTCGCTCAACACACTCTTCATCCAAATGAGTTGGGTTGAACAACTACCCGCTGAAATGTATTCCGCTTTGGCAGTTGAGAGTGCTATGCAATTTTTCTTTTTACTGTGCCATGCAACAAGGCAATGGCCAAGATAGAAACATGCACCACTCGTACTTTTCCGATCATCCACTGATCCTGCCCAATCGGCATCTGAGTATCCAACTATATCCAAACTTGTTCCCATAGGATACCAAATTCCGAAACTTATTGTTCCTTTGATGTACCGGATGATCCTTTTCACCGCTTTCAGGTGAACCTCCTTTGGTGCTGATTGATATCTCGCGCAAATCCCAACACTAAAGGATATGTCCGGGCGACTAGCCGTGAGGTAAAGTAGACTTCCAATCATACTACGATAAAGTTTCTCGTCTACATTCTCACTGTGTGATTCACTTCCAAGTCCCTTGTGGCTAGTTCCCATTGGAGTCGGAAAATCCTTAGAATTTTCAAGATCAAACTTTTTGACCAACTCCATTGCATACTTGGATTGACACAAGTGAATACCTTCATCATTTTGTTTAACTTGTAATCCAAGAAAATATGTCAATTCGCCCATCATGGACATCTCAAATTCGCTTTCCATGGTTTCAGCGAATTTAGAAGCATCATTAACTTTTGTCGCACCAAATACGATGTGATCGACATAGACTTGTGCTACAATGAAGTTATTTTGATAATGCTTCACAAAGAGAGTCCTGTCTGCTCCCCCTCGAGTATAGCCCTTCTCCAAAAGGTGCTTTGTCAACCTTTCGTACCATGCTCGCGGTGCTTGTTTCAGACCGTAAAGAGCCTTTTTCAAACGAAAAACATGGTTAGGTTGTTTATGGTCTACAAAACCTTTCGGTTGAGCCACATAAACTTTCTCATTTAAAAACCCATTTAAAAATGCGCTCTTAACGTCCATTTGAAATAATTTGATTTTGAAATGATAAGCTATCGCAAATAGGATACGAATGGACTCGAGTCTAGCTACAGGGGCGAAAGTTTCATCAAAGTCTATACCTTCAATTTGAGAGTAGCCTTGAGCAACTAAACGTGCTTTGTTCCTGATGATGGTACCATTCTCATTTTTCTTGTTCTTGAAAATCTATTTAGTACCTATCACATTTTGTTGCTTCGGAGGCTTCGTTAATTCCCAGACTTTGTTTCGCTCAAATTGATGGAGCTCTTCCTGCATTGCTTCAATCCAGTAGTCATCCTGAAGAGCTTCATCGATATTCTTTGGTTCGATTAAAGATACGTAGCAAGCGAATCCACAAACCAATTGCCTCCGAGTCCTAACTCCTTCTTGTGGGTCTCCAATAATGTTCGATTCAGGATGATCCTTGGAGATGCGTAACGTTTGAGGTAACGGAGTAGTCGGAGGTACATGAGATGATTCCTGCACATCAGATAAACTAGAAGAACCATTAGATGCATCATTATTATCGAAAGAATTGTCATTAGAAGAAGCATTGGCAGGAGTATCATCATCTAGAGACATATCAGGGGTAGATTTATTCGATGCAAAGTGAGAAGCTTCATCTACTTTAACATTTATAGATTCTACTATCGTTTTAGATTCCAAGTTAAATACCCGATATGCTCTACTGTTTGTAGAATAACCCAGAAAAATTCCTTCGTCACTTCGAGAGTCAAATTTTCCAAGATTTTCGCGGTCACGTAAAATATAACACCGACTCCCAAAGATACGAAAATATTTGATGTTCGGTTTTCTACAAAACCATAGTTCATATGGTGTATTTAAAGTTCCCGGGCACAAATACACTCGATTAATTACATAGACAGCAGTGTTCACCGCTTCAGCCCAAAAATATAACGGTAGGTTCCGGCTATGAAGCATAACACGTGCCATCTCCTGTACGACCCTGTTTTTGCGCTCGACTACACCATTCTGTTGAGGTGTATAGGGTGCTGAGAATTCATGTTTAATGCCGTTGGAAGTGCAAAAATTAATGAATTTGGAATTTATGAATTCTCCACCTCTATCACTTCTAACACGAATGATCATTTCATTCTTTTCAGTCATAATACGATGGCAAATCTCGTGAAAAGAATCAAAAGTATCAGCTTTCTCTTTTAAAAATGCTACCCAAGAATATCTAGAGAAATCATCAATCGTCAAGAAAATATACCATTTACCTCCCAAGGATGGTTGACGAGTTGGCCCAAAATAAAAAATAATCTACATAAACTACACAACATTCAATCGTAGAAGGATTAAAGACAAGGAAAGATTTCACCTTTGCATACCCAAACCTTTTGAGTTTTGGTGTACGTCGGAAATGATTGTGGAGTTGATACCTTTGGTGAAAGCGTCTTGTGTGATCCATCGCTTTTCCTTGACATCGTCGTCTTGTTTGATGAACTACCGAGGCTCTTTTCCTTCGAATAATTTGCATTTGATTTTCGAGGAATCACCTTTTTGGTAGTCATTGCAAGAGGTGCTTGAGATGATCGTTTGGCTCCCATCTTGCAATTTCTTCTTATGTGCCCTGAAAATCCACAACGAAAACATACCTTAGTGCTTGACGATCCCGAGGAGGATGAAGTAGGCTTGTTGTCGTTGTTTGGCGTGAATTCCGGTGTCGGAGGAGGAGATACCGACTGAGGCACAAAAACTGTCGTACTCGAACTAGGACTGTCTCCTGTTCGAACGTACCCGAGGCCGAACCGATTTGTTTGACCAAGACCAAGAAGCTTGTCCAACTTACTCCTTCTAGAAGAAAAATGCTTTAAGTCATCCTTGAGTTGGAGAATGGTCTTCGTCATTTCCATTTTTTCTTGTCGAGCCTCGCCGTAGAGCTTCAAGAAGTAATCTGCTTTGTTCACCATATCTATATAATTCTTCTCGAGAAGCTCATTGGACTCTTGAAGGGAAACATTTATTTTACTCAGATTATCCCTTTCCACTTCAAGATCGGTCGAGAGAGAAGTTGCCCTTTTTACTTCTTCTTCGAGATCTTGCAATCTCCCTCTCAACCCCTTGTTTTGCTTAGCCAGTTTCTTTGAATCCCTCAAAAGATTATGGTAGGCTAAAACAAAATCTTCATCTTCAGAATTACTCGATTCATCGTCCGTTGCCGTTTTTTCAACCCGAGAGGAGTTGGACAATGAATCTGAAGTACTTGCCATTAAGCACATGAAGGGTGAAGATGTGGTGGACGCGTGGAATGCCATGGCGCTCTTTTCTTCATCACTTGAAGACGACTCATTTGACGATGAGGTGTCATCCCAAGTGACGGCTTGCATCGCTTTCTTCTTTGACGGATTTTTAGTGGGACACTCCGTTGAGATATGGCCGTATCCTCGGCACTTGAAGCATTGGACTTGTCCATCTGAACTTTTCTTATCCTTTGAAAAGTTATCTTGCTTTCTTGACTTATTGCTTGAAAAGCCTTTGCCTTTGTTCGACTTTGCGAAGGATGGAGACTTACTTGAATTACCCCTTCGAAAGTTGCGGCGAAACTTCCTTGTCAAGAGAGCGAGTTGCTTCTCAAAGTCCTCCATAGATAGGTTCTCGTCATCGTCTGAGGAGGATGAATCCGCGTCTTCTTCCTTTGTTGTTTTCAACGCATAACCTGAAGACTTAGAAGAGGATGCCTTTCCCGAAGAACAATTAGTAGAAAATGTCATTTCATATGTTTGTAATGAACCAACTAATTCTTCTACACGAATTTCGTCCGGGTGTTTAATTGTTTCAATGGTTGTAACCTTTGGGCGAAATCGTTCAGGAAGAGTTCTTAATATCTTTCTTACAACTTTAAATTCTGGAATCTTCTCTCCCAAGTTAGCACATGAGTTTACGATGTCTTGCAATCGTGTGTAATATAGTCTGTGAAAGATTCATTTACTGCCATGAAAATAGAGTCAAACTTGCTCGTAAGCATTTGCAGTTTTTGAATCTTCACAAGGTTAGTCCCCTCATGCGTAACTTGAAGAACATCCCAGATTTCTTTCGCAGTCTCACATGCCGAGACGCGAGAGAACTCTGTTTGTGACAAGGCATTAAATAGAGCATTAATTCCTTTGCCATTGTAAGAAGATAAATCAATCTCTTCCTTGGTCCATTTCGACCTAGGTTTGATGGTGCGAACATCAGCAATAATTTCAGTTGGAATAGACCATCCTAATTCAATTGATTCCCACACCCGTTCGTCGATGGAAATTAAAAAGGCTTTCATCCGTACTTTCCAGTACGCATAATTAGTTCCATCAAAGAATGGGGGCCTGTTGATGTTTCCACCTTCAACCATTGTTTACAACCCTATTCCCGCTCTGATACCACTTGTTGGGTTATATGTATAATGGATCTAAATAGGGGAAAAAACACCTAGAGGGGGGTGAATAGGTGTAAACGTTTAAACACTCAAAAATCGTTGCGCAATAAAACCCAATGCGGAAATAAAAATAACACGCAAGATTTTTACGTGGAAAAACTCCAAACCGGAGTAAAAAACCACGGGACCGATAACACGGCGAAATCCACTAGAATTAAAACACGTACAAGGTGATATACCGGACTCACACACGACTCAACCTTTTTCATACGCTCCTAGTCGATCTTCTCCGCTCGCTCCGCAACGCTTCTCGAATCCACGATCTGCGTCCAATGTCGAATCCACGACGTCTGACCGAATCCACGGTCTTCACCCAGTAGCACGCTTCGAATCCACGAACGTACCTCGCTCCGAATCCACGAGAGCGGTTGCACCTTGAATCCACAAGGCCACGCGAGTCCACGCGCCGATTTTGGGGAAATCGTTGTTTTTGGGTGGTGATGATCCGCCGAATACTTAGATTAGAAATAGATCAGAAATACCATCTAAGTATTCATTAATTTGATTCTACTCAAAATCTGAGTTTGGTAAACCTAGATTCAAATTAATAATATAGGTGAAGAAACATAGAATTAAATCTAGTATTTCCTTTCTTCTCTATATGTGGATTTTTCTATTTCGGTCGTATATGGAGCTTACCTTTGCTCACCCTAAAAGATGAATTATAGGGTCTATTTATAGGTTAGAAACCATTGGAAGAGGATAAGGATCAAAAACTAACCATTTCTGGAAATTTTCAGGACGGCGATCCGGATCGGATTTACTGTGATCCGGATCGTCGTATCGTGATAGACAATTCCAGAAAACCAAGGGTTCGGGATCCGGATTGCAAAGCCCGATCCGGATCGTTCATATAATTCAGCAAAATCCCATGTTCGGGATCCGGATCGGAATTGGCCTTTGATCCGGATTGGATTTGCCAATGAACAACCACCCTTCGGGATCCGGATTGGACTGTCTGATCCGGATCCTGAACATGTCCCATGTCCAGTTTTTGATTTTTATGCAATAAAAAATTCTTCCAAGTGTTTCTACACTACAAGAAGTATTCGGATCACCAAAAATAATTAGTTAAACGTACCTGATCCTTTTGAATTCTTCTTTCTTGAGATTGAGGTATATGATCCAAATTTCTTTCATCTTCAATCTTCAAGACTTAACACTTTCACGAAATACGCCAACTTAAATTCCGTAACACACGGGTCACATGGACCCTCTACCGGTAAAGAACGCAAGGTGGGGAATCAATCCAACAGCGTACGCGAGTGAACAGCAGGTGCACGACGATCACAATATTGATGCTCCAAGCTCACGGTCCGCAGACCGGGTAATCGGCAACAAGTCGTAAATAACAACAAGGATGCAAGTATCTCAAACTTGTGTCATACCATGCAGCACGGGATGCAAGAAGTAACAACTGTCTAAATAAGCGTAATGACAAATCACACATGGCATATGTCCAGATCTAATCAAAGTATACTAATAAGCATGATGAATATCCATGTATAATTTGATAGCTATCTAATGTCCAATCAAGCATGGTAAATGTCCAGATGCAGGCGAATATACTGAAAGCCAGTCAAGCATGATACTATGTAAGTATAAGATGATAATGCACAATCAAAGACTAAGGCTCAAGGATAGAATCTGGGCTATCATGAAACACAGGGATCCGACCAAATAAGGTACCCCAAAGGGCCGAGATGATAAAGCCCGGACCAAAGAAAACCTACCTCAGTGTAGGCGGTCCAAAACTTCGCTAGAAGGCTTGCGGCCGAAGTATGACTGCTGGGACCTAGATCATGAATAATAATCAGAAACAAACTCACAAATACCCAATCCTCATACTCACTATGCACAGAAAGCTTAAACCTGGATCCTTCCCAGTTCCTCGTAAACTGCCGAAAATCTGCTAATCGGTCAACTATGACCCGATCCGCATCTACGGATTTCCGAATTTAGCGAAACTTGACGTGCGCCGCAGAACGCTTCACTGAAGACGTTCGGGCAAAAACATACTGCTGGGTGCGACTCTAAGCTCGACTGATGCCATAATTACCGAAATAGCCCCGAAAGACCAATTTTGGTTTCGGGAGTCACCAACAACTAACCAAAGCCACTGGATCCACCAGGACAGTGCTGGGAACAACCAAGAACATACGGCAATAATAATTAACCACCACAATTCCTCGAATTGCGCGATTAACGCCAAGTCGCCGATAAATCGGCGATTTTATCGATTTACGGTCCGATATTCAATTTTTGCTCAACGAAAGTCGTCGGATCTATAACGAAAGGTTTAGAGATCATGGGCACACAGTCCAAGACAACCCATGAGGTCACAATTGTATTTAGACCCCTAGGGTTTACAATATTTGCATAATTACATGTATTTTAATGCCTTTTAAGCTCCCATTACTTTTCTAAAAACTTTTGAACTGAACCGAGGCCACTAGTAGGTGGGCCTCGACGTATTGAACGTGGTGCTCACCATTTGGGAGCAGCACATAACCCGAGGACAATTCCGGGTCATCTTTTCATGAGGCTAATAGGTTTAGATCTTCCATTTGGCCTAACCACTCATCCAAACCCTAAACTAAGATAAGCATCATGCACAGAATGTCGAGAGGACACAGAGGCTCACCCTTGTGACGCCGCAAATTACTGTACTCCATGGTATGAACTTTTACAAATTAACATAAATAGAGATTTCATTTTCCTTCATTTTTTTGTTCAATTCCGGCCCAATCACTTATTTGTTTTATTAGCTTTTGTATGACATTTGTTGAAAACCTACTGCACTTCGTTAGCAAGCTCCAGAACTAAACCCTATCACTTTCTTGGAGACATCATACACCACATTGAACCTCCTTTGCTGTACATTTCCTATGATGGCTATGTCGCTCGGGTCGCTGTTGGCAGCAAATGCCAGGCAAGATTGTGACGCGCTCGACACATAAAGTATCCCCGACACATCCAAGTTCATTGTCGTGTCGCCCGCAAACTGCAGTGCCACGGTCGGAATGATCACTTTGCTCTGTCCCGACAAGTCATAGCAGGTGTCGAGGATCGAAAGCGCTGGCGCCGACTTATAGGCTGACATTTTCTTCTTGAAAGCAAAGCGAAGGGCCGAGTAAGCATCCGGCGGCAATCTGCTGATGACTGTGCCAGAATCGATGATCGCCCCTGCGGTCGAAAAGACTGACGGTGAGATTGATAACTGTTGGCCAGCGACGCTAATCCCGACCAAATTCAAGTAGTAGAAAGTCGGCGTGCTCGAGTCCGACAGCATTGGCGTAAACTTGACGTTCGCAGTCGGGTAGCCTCCTCCGAAAGTTAGGTATCCGGTCGAGCTTGACGTCGACGGGAGGCAGTAAGCAAACTTCCCCCCATACCTTTGGGATGTCTGTGACACCAATGAGACCTGCTCGCGCCCGAGGCCTAGCAGTCCTGCAGTCTGCCCGAATAGCCCGCGGTTCTTTTCCCCGCATCCGAACTTGAAATTCGGTATCACATCAGTCGACGTGAGCGTGAGAGTGTCTTGCGCGAAGAACCCGACCGTGTACGAGTTATCACCGTACTGTACGCCGTAAAGGCAAGTTGACTCGGAGCAACCGGAGACGTCAAGAGCGGAGCAGTACAAGGAGCTGCAGGAGATGTTGGCGTAGGTAGATGATTGCGTCGGGTCGAAGAGCGGGTCTTGTTGCGGGTAGCAGTATGAGACACAAGGCTGGCACTGGATCCAGGTGACGTCGCTGCCCGTGTCGAAGATGATGGAGAAGTCGTTTTTCGGGGTCCCGAACCCGACGGTGATGATGTAGTTACCGGTGCCGAGGGAGTCCCCGGTGTGAGCTGGAACCATTGACGAGTCCAATGGGTCGTGCCGTTTGCTGCTGTGCCGGGTGGCGGCGGAGGTCCGGCGATGGAGCCAATTGACTCTAGATTGATCTTCTGCTAGAATTTGTTCGTGGGAAGGCGCGCTTTGGCGATGCAATGGTGAGCAAGGGCCGTGCCGGTGGATTATTTTGAGTTTTGATTCGGCTGGTCCCGTATGGCCTATGTCACAATAAAAATATAAGAGAAATATAGTACCAGAATTTAATTATAAATTATAATAAAAAAAGTTTCAATAATATTTGTCGTATTCTATGATGTCATTATTTCTTTTTAATTCGTGTGAATTATGGTTGGTTAAACTATATATTCTCAATAAGAAAGAATAATTATAATTAGTAAGCATGAAAATAAATGATAAATAAATTATGATAGTCTGATTACAAAGATATGGTAGCGTTAATACAGGACCAGACTTTTAATTATTTTTTTTAAATATTTTTTTCGTTTTTATTTAGTTCTGAGATCAAAGAAAAGGAATTTACAGTTGTAATTAAGTGTGCGTGTGTTTTCATCCTTGATAGGTCAAAAACTACGTTTTTTCTTAATTATTGATATTCTTTTAATTTTACTTTTTTCATTTGAGTTATTTTAAATAATTAGGTTAAAAATTATATTAAATTTAAAGACTCAATTAGCTATTAGTGGGTAATTTTTCCTACTTCATTTACTATGAGGAGCGTGAATTTTACATTATCTCTCACGGATTACTGATTAAAAAAATTTAAAGCTTTTGTTTCTATTGCAACATAAAACTAAAAGAATATTGGATTCGTTCGTACTTATTAATAGTCACACGCAAAACTTTTTTTAAAAAACTTTCGGTATACTCAAGTAGGTGTATATATAGTTTATATCTCTCACAAAAATTTAAACTATCATTTTCAATTTTTAATATTAAAAAAAAAAATGATAAGACAAGTATAAAATATTCAGGGCGCTTTGAATGTTTGAATGTAGGAGTATAAAATTTACGTATACTATTTTAGATGTACAAATAGTATTGCTTAAAATAAAACGTTGCAATATTTTGAACGATGAAATATGAATGTGCAAATGCACAGCGTAATGCAGCACCTTTCCCTCTTTATTCTACTCAACCTTCCTTGCACGATCAAAACGCATGTGCTGTCAAACTTACAATAAACAGGTAGATTTTTATAGCTGAGCTAAACCAAAAGCCAAATAAACTATATTGAATTTTTTTTATTTCTTTTGATTTACAATTTGGAGTTTACTAGTGAAGATTTTTTACCAAGAAAACTGTCCTTAATACCTTTCTCAACATGATCTCAATTCTTAATCACTTGTTGATTCAACACTAATTCAAGTCACAATTAAAGAAAAACCCTTGACTAATCGAAATGTTGATATTGTTATGAGTGTCAATATATATATACTTGGAAAATTGATCTCCACCATTAATTAATCCACCATTTACACAAAAGGAATTTTGCAAATAGCTAGCAAATAAATGGCACTCTCCTGGATCTGGGAACTAACATGACAATCATAACGACAATAATAAATAAATAAGATCGAAATCGGACCTTGAATGGACGAGCAAACTTCATTAGGCAGTAGAGAACGCACGTCAACGGTGTGACGTCTCTCGAGCTCACCTCGAGCTACATGGAAGTGTTCATTAGTGAAACCAAGAGCTAGAAGAAGAAGAAGAAGAGGAAGAAGGTAACCATATATATAGGAGCAAGTTGCAGGCAAAAGAGAAGCCATATATATACACATATAACAAGTGAATGCTGGAGAATGCAAGACAAACCTAGCTATATATAATGATAAAGGATATACTGTGGATTGAAGTGCTCAATTATTGCCTGCACGGCACGTATAATTACATTTCATAAACCATACTTCTAAGACTCAATCATAGAGATATGAAGATCAGCATCCAACTCATTGGATTTGTGCTTTATAGCATTCAGAAGGACCAGTTACAAAAATTATAAATTTTAGACATCTTTTCTTACTGTTGAAACTTAAAAAATCGTCACGTGGCAAGTGGTATGGTCGATATGACCGAACCGGTTGAACCGAATCAAAGGTGATAAGTGGCGTGAAATTTGTCAACAAGTCAACTAATTTGAAATAATCGGTTAACATTGAGAATAACGACTGAGATAAATAATCGGTCATTGGGTTTATAAACCGATTGCGAATCGGTCATCGGCTTCATAAGCCGATTGAGGATAAGAACAAAGATAAATAATCGGTTAAGATTGAGGATAAGGACCGAGATAAATAAAAGGTCATCAGGGATAAGAATCGAGATAAATAATCGATTAAAATTGAGGATAAGGATCCATTGATACTAGAAATTTCGCCACTTGAGGGAATGACACGTGGCGTCTACCATTGGCTAAAGATATCAGCCGACAGGAAGAGCGGCCGAAATAAGAAGATTATCGCCTCATCCAGGATCGACTGCGGCTGGAGACGAACACCAGACCGCCCTAGTCGGGCGACAAAGAAGGCGAAGTCAGAGTCAATTTTCAGCTGCTCGAGCCGAAAAAGGAAAGACTCTAAAAGGAATGAGTGTAAGATTTGGGCACGAATCTCGTAACTGACTCCGGAACGGTAAGCGGCGCCAAGCATTGGAAAGCGCAAAAGATTACATTTCGGCGTGTTGATAAGGGGATGAATTTGGACGAAAAAATGACTACTATCCTATTTGAGGAAGTTCGACTCAAAAGTAAGATGTTGAGGGATTTACGATGATTCTCCCTAAAACACGCCGATTATTCAAATCGGCAATTATACGTATGGTTCGGGAGTGTACAAATACCCGAACCATCAAAGAAAAAGGGGTCCTGCAACCTCGTAAGCCAGTGACCACCCCTACTTTTTCATATCTTTCATATCTGCATTTACTGCTTTCTTAGATAACCTTTATCGCATTTCCTAAGAGTAGATTAACTTGTAATCGGCTACCAGTTACTCTTGTAACCCCACTCCAATCAATACAAATTTCTTATCGGCTCTTAGCAGTGTCAAATCTTTATCTCCACATCCCGGTTCGGCTATTCTAGGCCGAGCTCTCTCTACCTCCACATTCCGATTCAGCTAATCTAAGTCGAAAGGTTGCGAGAGTTTGATTGTTGAGAAGAACCCGGCCAAGCGGATCCCTCTTTAGCCCGATCGCTTGATCCATTGGCACGCGGCGTATCACATCTCGAGGGTCACTCCACAGGGCCGATCGATGACCGAGCCCGGTCAACGGTCAACGCGGCATTTTCGGCCCCAACAACTTTATTGACACGCCCGGTGGGACTCTCAGATAACTCTTACCTTTCCTATCGTTACAATGTCAGACGACGACTTGAATCTCCGAAACAGAGTCGTTCTCAGACATTCGGGGAACGACCAGACCAGTAGCGCCGGACACGCGGATGACCTGCCACCGATGCTACTAGAGGCCCCAGAGACCAGTGGAAGGTCGGTACCACCGAAGCCGACCTGTAGTGATTCGGCTTTTACGGCTAATTGTGACTCACATGTTAATTATTTATGCCCTTAAGTGAATAAAATTATTTAACGTTTGAAACTCGGTCGGTGTGCGGTGCGGGTATTCTTCCGTCGAAGGGCTCGGAAAACGAAGACCGATGGTGCGATCGGATCTGGAATCCGATGTACGGATCTCCCGAAATGGGGTTTTTAAGATCGCGATGACTTAAGGCGTGCATCGAAATCCGCGTAAAATATCCAGCATGCCTTTTAGGGGAATTTGAATATTCCGTGTGATTAATTAATTAAGGAAATAATTAATCGGTTACGTGCAATTAAATTTGGGGTTTTTATTTCCTATGATTAATTAATTTGGGAAATTAATTAATCGGCGACTAGGATTTAAAAGGGGTTGAATTAATACGTACAAAAAAAGAGAAATCCTAGCCGAAAAGAAAGAACGCGAAAGAGAAAGAAAAGAAAAAGACGGAACCCTAGCCGAAGGGAAGAAAGGAGAAAAGGAAGGAAACGAAGGAGTCCGATCACCCCGAACAACGAGCCGGAGACAAGAGCGCGATCGGACGACTTCTCCGTGGATTAATTCGGTGAGTGAATCCTCGTTGTGGTTTTTCGGGATCTTCTTTTACGTTTTTGTTTAGGGTTTCGGTCGTCTCCGTCATCTCCGCCACCGCCGCCGTCGTTGCGCAAGTTAAGGCACGACACGGGCGGCGGAGACGCGCGATGCCGCTAGGGCATCGCACGGGCGGCAACCCCGGGAGCCGCGCGGGCACCGCGCGGGCGCCGCGCGGGATTACACCCGCGTGGGGCACCGAGCGGGCGCCGCGCGGGCCCGCACCCGTGTGGGCGCCGCGCGGGCGCCGCGCGGACCACACCCACGCGGGCGCTGCCCGCGGAGGGCCGCCGCATGGGTTCAGGCGGCGCGGGGCTCCGGCAGGCGGCGACGGCTGCGCGGGGGGGGGGGGGGGGGGGGGGGGGGGATCCGTTGATCGACGGGTTTGACGATTTCCTTGGGTTTCCGTCGGATGGGTAATGTCGGGCTTTCGTTTTGTAGAGTTAGTGCGTGGTTCTGACTTTGGTTACCCCTATGGACTCTTCTTAGGTCCAGATACGCAACGGGAGTGTGCGAAAAATCCGGGTGCTCCGATCCCCTCGCAACTAGGTGGGTACCCTTGCTATAAGTGCAATGAGTGCAGTAAGTGCACCATATCATCGTAAAAGGCTCGTTAACTTGTCTAATAAAGTAGATGGACTATTATACCTTCGCATGAATACTTTTATTTAATAATTATGGCGGCTGCAGTCGCGGGGCTTATCACACGCCGACATCGGCAAATTCGGTTTTGGATGCTGCACGTACACAGGCGGATTGGCCTCCGCATGGGTGTACTTTTTCGGAGAAGTGGTCCGAGTGACCCGTGTGCCCCACGTGTATGGGGTGGGGACCTCTTCACGCCAGCTAAAGGCGCCGCACTAGCACCGTGAAGAGGTTAAAAGCATCATGGGGGTAATGTGACTGTGCACGAGGGGAGACTTCTGTCTCTCCGACAGGTACTCTGGGGATGGGGCCCAGCTTATTTTTGTAACAGGGTTTTACCGAAAGGTTCCGGTATAATCGGTTTGTTTTTAATTCAACGTTAATTGTTAAGACATCTACTTTATTTGTCATTGACTTTACCCACTCCGTGACAGGTTCGACTAGGGGCATTAGTCGGGATGGTGGTGAGACTGCGTCGAGAGGACCGTAGTCGTAGGAGGCTTTCTACTCGTTGCTCCTTGGATTTATCTCAATTCTTTCTTAACTACTGTTAGTTTAATTTGCATCTGTGGATCATATTAGTTATAGTTAGCACTGTGGATTGGATGTACTTTTACGGTTTAGACATACTTTCGTGATTTCGGGCGCGGCATGTTTTTATCATCATAGAAATGATTGCGAAAACGTTTTCAAAAGTAGAGTGCCGTGTGGGCACAGATTTTGTAAACCTCTGGATTTATCCTTTCCAAACGATGTCGCCGCTCTCTTGTTTGGATGTGTAATTGTTTTAAAAATTGGGTGTCGGGTGGACACCGTTTGCAAAATCGTAGGTAATTACTTCTCCTGCTCTATGTTTGATGACGACTGTATGGTTGATGGTTGGTATTGTAAACGGGACGTCGTGCATATACAAAGGAGGCTCTGTCCGATTGCAGAGTGAATTTGTATATGTGGCGGTCTGTCGTGCACCGGGGGCGAGGTTGATCTTCACGTGTGAAGAAAGAAAAAAAAATATAATACACGTTTTTCCGCTTATACTAAGACCTCCCGGGGCGTGACAGATTATATGGTATCAGAGAAAAACAACCATAACCACAGTAGTCGGAGATCCACATCCACAGTGTATGATGCCACAAGCAAATTGGACATGAGATAACCAAGGTATAGGTGCGGTAGTACGTGAGAGTACGGGGAAACGGGGTTTAATATAAGTGCGTTTGTAAGTCAAGGTGCTAGGGTGATAACCTTAGGGCTAACTTGGTTTCTTTGTTTGCACGGTTAATGGCCCGAAGCCGCTCTTCAATCGATGGTGCAGGAGAGGATACGACGGTTCCGGCAACAGTGGAGAATCGGCTACTCCAACAACGGATTACGCGACATGGCATAGCGCTCTCCCCTTTTTGTGAGGAAAGACGAACCCCACCAGGCTCGCCTTCACAAGGGTGGTCCACATAGCGACACTAATCGGGTAATACCGACGGTGGGTCTACCCATTTACCGAGAAGTGATCGATAGGACCACTATGGTGGGGCGGGAATTGGCCGTTCCACGCACCCGGCAGAAGGATCATGAGTCTGCCGGGGGCCGAAAGGACCCCAGCCATAACCCGGGAATGACTTTCCCGACGGGGGCCGACCACCCCAATATCCGAAGACACCGCAAGGAACCTGAAACACATCAGACAGGGGAATCGATACGTCATGGAGTATCGACAAGAATATGTAAGGTTGGCCAATTGTGTTTCCGTTGTTATAAGGGATGAAGCACACAAAGCCCGCCTCTTCGTAGACGGATTGCGGAGCAATACTTTCGATGTCGTGCGAGTAGTGGAATTCCACACCTTCCAGAAAGTGGTGGATAGGGCCACCATAGTGGAGCGCGGATTCGAGGTGATGCGCGCCCGACAAGAGGACTCGGAGTACGACATGGACAAGAAACGACCCCAGCCCTTCTCAGGAGGGGGATTTTCTAGCGGAGACCGGCCATGCATCATCTACAGAGGAGCACCCCAGGGGAAATTATTCATTCCGGAAGCATGACCTTTGCTTCTAACGTGACAAACTGGGATAGTTCCGTTTTTACTGCCCCGAACCCGGGAATGATTCTTCGGAGTCGCGACACGGATGAGAGGTCTTATGCGACGACACGACAGAGGACGCACTACCCGAGGGAAGTAGTAGCAGGAAAGACCCCTTACGAAGAGTAATGTTGGTCTTGACCCCAGGAGAACCCTTAGGAGCAAATACTCTGTACCTTCCTGCCCAATAAGGATGCGAAGACTTAGTTGTCTTTGGTGTTGGCCCTTTATTTATGGGTCAAATAGGTCCAACTTCCTGCCTTGAGACAGTAGGCCCAGGGGACTAGTGAGTTAGGTTGGGTGGGCTGCGGTCCGCAATAGACCTAACGGCAAGAGGCCCAACAATAGACCCAACATCAAGGTGGGTTGGCTCCGGTCGAGATCTGTGGTGCGGTGTATGCCGCTTTATGGGAATCGGACGTGCACCTCTAAAAGCTCAGGCGTTTGGGGTTAATGGTTTGCGCTAACGATCCGATATTTGAGACTTAGTGGTAAGAGAATTCGAGGGGATACTCGGAAGGGATGGGCTTACCGAGTGACAGGCGCTAATCGATTGCGAGAAACGTCAGGTACGACTGCAGAAACCGGAATTCCCGAAACACGTCTACCTGGCGTGTAAAAGTACTTCCTTCTTAACTGTCATCTCCGCGTCTCGAGCCAGGAGACTAATAGAGGGCGGGTGTGTGGCCCATCCGGCTTCGGTAGTTTTAGCCACTTGATCCGTCCCCTCACTTTCTGATATCCCAGTTGTAAGGGAATTCCCGGATGTATTTCCGGCGGAACTCCCTGGGATGCCGCCGGAACGAGAGGTCGGCATCCCTATTGAACTACTCCCCGGCACCAAGCCCATGTAGAATACCGGGATTTCGTATAGCGCACCGACCTCGCGAGATGGCGTGGTGTGGATAAATCGCTCGAGCGTGTTCCATATCGGATTACAGATGAGTTCGGGTCGACTCGGATCAACGCGGATGCCCCAGCTTGATTCGGAGTTTTTCCGGGCATTGTGCGCCGATTGAGGACTGGTTTCGGGGAAGCCTCGACTTCACAGTGGAGTGCAGAAATTTTGGAAAAGCTTGGACAAGTGTATTTTCAGTTTACAGCGGAGTTCGGGAGGTTCCGGACTGGTGCGGAGGTCCCGAGAATAAAAAGTGAGTTGGCGGGGGCCTTAAATGGATTATTTAATTAATATTTGATATTTAACTAGTGGCAATTGGGGTCTTGGTCTGGGAGTGGTTTAATGTGAGAGTTGGTTTTTTTGTTTTTTTAGTGGGTGCATTTAATGCTCCCAACTACCCCCACCTTCCCTTTAATTAGCCTATAGCTAATTAATTACGCCACCTCACCTTCTTCCTCTCCATGCAAAACTGAGGGAATGAGTGGTAAACAGAGGAAAATGAAAGAAGGAGGATTGAAGCAAAAGATAAAGAGGGAAGAATAAAGGGTTGAGTGAGATGATAGTTGAGTTTGGTTTCGATGTTGGACTCCCTCCTAGAAGCCGTGTGGAGCGAGCGGCGCGCGCGCATCGTGCAACAAGGTACGTTGCAATTTGTGAGAGATCTTGGGTTTTGTTTTGAGTTCGTAGGATTCTTGGGTTTTTTTCCTTTTCTCTGGTTGGAATTTCTTTTGTGTGTGGAGGCTGGGTTTGGAGGGGTTGGCGGACGGCTAGCAGCCGGGGAGCAGCGAGCGGGCGGCAACACGGCCGCGGCCGCTGTGCAGCTAGGTGCTGCGCAGCGCAGTGCCGCGCAGCCGGAGGCGCGCTGCGCGCAGGGCCCAGCAAGCGCGCTGCGGGCCTGGGGGCCATGCGGCCGGCCCAGGCGCCGTGCGGGCACCTGCTGGCACCAAGCAGCAGCTGCGGTGGCGGCGCGTTTGGTTTTGGGCTGCGTCAGCGTGCGGCACGCTTTTTCGCGCGGGGTTTTCGTTGGCCGGACTGATGTGGTTTCCTCTTTTCCTTTTCTCTGTTCTTGGTTCAGCTGCGGGTGTGCGCGCAGGACCTTGGTGCCGCGCAAGCTGTTAGATCCCGGCGGAGCTCGGCACATGGAAGCACCTTCGAAGGTGTGAGCCTAAGGTGGACGTTTGTGGATGTGCTAGGAGATTGTGGTGTGTGTGTACGGGAGTGATGGAATTTGAGTTATGTGTTTTGTGTGCATGCTGTTGGTGGTGGGGTGAACATGTATATTGTTTGTGGGTACTGATGGGTGTCCATGGAAGCTTGTAGTAGCTCATAAGTGTATATTTAGGCTGGTGTTTGGCTGTGGGTGACCTGCTAGGATACCGCAGACTTTTGTGAATGTTTTTAAGGGTTGTGAAAATTGGGGAGTGTAGAGGAGTGTATGTGTGTGTGCTACTGGTGCTGTTAGTGTGTGTGGAGTGTACAGGAGAGGGGGAATAAATTGAGAGTGTAATGTGAGTATATTGAGGGTGGATGTACATCTTTAGTGTGCAGATTTTTAGTGGGCCCGAGGTGAGCTGAGGTTTTTGTGAAATGTGTGTTTTAGAGTGTGCTGTTGGATTGGGAGGAGTTATTTAATTTTTAAGTATGTAAGCTTGTATTATGAGGTGTGTTGTAGGATTTTTGTGATGGATTTAGATTTATGCAATTAGAATTGTGTAAGGGTGGAATCTATCTGTCCCTGAGCTTGTTCTTTTCATTTAGGTGTGAGCTGTTGTTTTGGGGTGGACTTAGTGCGGGCAGAGGCTGGAGTTGTGGTGTGAATTGTGTGTTGGCCGCGTGTTGTGTGTGTGTGTTGTGGGTGTGTGAAGTGAGCCGTTGCGCGCCGGAATTTTTGTTTGGACTCGAGGCAATTTATTGGAGCTTCCGAGGTTTTTCTCGTGGTTGCGGCACGATTTTCGAAGTTTCTTCAGTTCGAGACTTCGGCGCTTCCCCGACTTCAGCGTTGCCTGCGGAATGCGATCCAGGTGGGTTGGAATTTCTTCCAAAATTTATGAAATGCCCTTTAATGCTTCTGAATGCAGTTTGTTCATGTCTAGAGTGCTATTTTTCACTATTACTAAATCTGATAGTTGCCTGGAATTTTCTGTAAAAGTTATTGGAACCCGAGATCATTTTTAGCATACTCCTGATACTATATGACACTAGATTTCACGTTTTGTTGGCATCATCTTTACACCTGGATCGTTTTAAAAACCGAGAAAACCCGTTTTAAGGAAAATCAACATTTTCAAAGTGGTTTTTAAATTATGAGTTCGCCAGGGGTATGACATCGGTCTAGGTGGCCGGTATGCTTGTATACTCGTGCCAGGGGGCCGAGTGGATTTTTAGAGATTTGTGAGATGAGTTTCTAGTGTCATGTGAGTGTGAGCTTTTGTTGGGATCGATGAGGTTTTCTAGATTATGGGTCGTACATATCAGATCTAGTCGGGGAGGTGGTTCTCCGACATAGCTGTGAGAGTGGTGGGCACTTCCTGATCGAGTCGTGGTGGGTTTTCCCGACTGAGTTGTGTCGTTTGAGCGTTTGAGTTTCCGATCTATTTGATCATGGATTATAGCCTGCTATTGAGATACTTGACAGAGATATTTGTTACTGAGATACTTTGCTCGTGTGGGTCGCTCCCCTCGAGCGCCGCTCCGGAGTAGGCTTTAGACCGTGTTGGGTTCCGGTCAGACCGTGTTGGGTTCCGGTCAGACCGTGTTGGGTTCCGGTCATTTGGACAGTGGAGATACTGAGTTCGGGAGATTGATGACAGAGCAGGTAGTACCGGTTTTTACTGGTGGATTGATTGGGTTATCTTTGATCAGCTACTTTTATTGTTGCACTCATGCCTGGGGGCTTAGGGGTGTCTTATAGCTATGTTAGACCAGTGCTAGTGTTGTTGGGAACCGTTGGGTTGACGGTGGTCCCGGATCATTGAGAGTACTTCGACCGTTGTACGAGATGTGAGGATCTTGAGTCCATTTGGTTCTGAGAGAGAGCGTGGATTTTGACTATAGCCTGCATGTGTCACTTCTCGATAGCGAGTTAGTCCGATTGGACACCCAACGTTGATATACTTGGGAGGCGCAGGCTTGACTGGACCCGATGTGGCAGTCAGCTCGATTGGGTCGATTGAGCACCTCGTGTGCGAGTGGTGTATGCATAGTACGTTCTTAGATGGGTTTTCCTTTGAGCATGGTACTTGAGGCATATTAGCAGTAGCGTGTGTATGCATATCATATTATTGGTAGAGTCTCTTGAGCTTTATGATTGAGACATGTTAGCTGTAGTTTTCTTTCAACTTACCCCTTATCTATCTATCTGCATACCTATCTGTTTTGCCTCCAGTAGACTTAGTGGGCATACCGTGGATATTGGTGACGGTACCCACTGGGATCTACCTTCTGCAGTAGATCTCACACCCGCTGCGGTGACAGGTGTACCGAGGTTGCCGTTCCGGCTTAGCTCGCGCGGAGACAGCTGATCGAGGTGAGGACGTGGCCGACCAGTTCCTTACCAGCATTGAGAGTCCGTGGTAGATGTACCCGGTATTTTTATGTTTTCACTTTTGTACTGGATGAGCTGAGAGACTAGTGAGGATTTCATTCACTTTTATACCTGAGAGACTTTGTACTGAGATTTTACTTATATCAGATGTTCAGTGGATTTCTGTAGCTATTAGTTTATTTTCAGCTCTGATACATGCTTAGCTATAGATCTTTTGCAGGGTAGACGCTTCGTCTGTGCGGCAGTTTCCGCACAGACGGCGGATCTGTTAGCGAGCCCGGGTCGCAGTTCGACCCCGGGGCGTGACAGATTAGGGTGGTATCAGAGCCTAGGTATATAGGTCGTTGAGGACTTAGTGACCCTAGGCTATTGATTGGACAGTAGGATGACTGTCGTGAGAGACGAGACTTTAGCGAGAGTCCTGATTAAGTTTGTACCTCCCCCAGAGGATTGGGGCGAGTGATTTTACATGTTATTTATCTAAAGATAATTACGTTGGCTGCAGACAACATAATACTTTAGTATGGGTAACATGTTCTAGACTTTCGCTTGATTGGGTCGAGAGAGTTTTGTCCTAATGTTTGTTTTGTTTCAGTGGTTTTCGATGCCTCCGAGATGCCGTGTAGCGGCGAGGACGTGTTCGACCTTGGATGAGAAGCCCGAACAGCGGGAGGCTGAATGGACAGAGCAGAGCGAGGTCTGTGAGTTACGGGCCTAGGTGGCCCAGATGGTTGAGGCGATGCGGCGCCAGGAAGAGAACATGGAGCGCGTGATGCGCATGCTTGAGCTGAGAGCATTACCCGGGGTATCACCCGTAGTACTACCGGCTGCGGCATCGTCGATTTCGACCCTGATCGCACCACGGATGGTGCAGAAGCAGCGAGGGGTTGCTGACTGGTTGTTTACTTCATCCAGTTCCATCCCCTGCAGTTTTCGGGATAGAGTTTGGAGCCTGGGGAGGCCGAGAACTGGATGGCTGGTATGGAAAAGTTATTGGAAGAATTGTTCATCCAGGAGAAGCTTATGGTGCACTTGGTTGTGCACTTTTGGATAAGGACGCCGAAAGATGGTAGCGTCGAGTTCGTCCTGTTGGACCACCGGGAGCGCAGTTGATGACCCGGAGCGAGTTTCTGCGACGGTCGAGCCGAGTACCCCATGTTGCCCAAGATGAGACCCAGGAGGTTGATCTGCTTGAATGGGGACTACATCAGGATATCTATCACCTAGTGCATGCTCGATGAATTGACCGAGGATCTGTGATCACGTCCAGGAGGGACGAAGAGCGAGTGACCAGCTCCAGTGAGAGACGTCCAGCATCGTCGGATTGTGGGTTAGTTGAGTGGATCGAGGTTGCCATGAGTCCAGTCTCAGGATCATGGGTCTCAGAGGAGACAAAGACTAGGAGGTTCTCGACAGACGAGGTACCAACAGTAGTGTCAAGATATCTTCAAGTAGAGTGTCCCTGAGTGGTACTCATGGTTTTGCCGCTTGCGACGGCATTCCCACTACCCCCTTCAGGATGAAGAGGTTCATCCGATGTACCGACAGACTGATGGGGCCGTCTTGCCGCGGTAGATAGAGCGATGGTCGCCAGCATCTAGTGGATGAGTTGCACTGTTGGTCAGTGGGCACCAGGATAGTGGATTGTGCTTTACCTGGTATGGTCTTCCTTTTAGCCATTGGATTTAGAGCTTGTTGATGCCGACACCGCTCGTGTGTTTCAGTAGAACTGGGATAGCGTCGAGTGGGCCAGAGACGGGGCTGTTGGCTTGTACACGTGAGGATCAGGTTCCAGATCACGAATAGCACATGGATGAGTGTTGCCAGTCCGGCCCAGTGCTGTTAGGACCTTGGATTTGATCATCGAGATGTTAGTCCTACATCAGTTCAGAGAGGTTGATTGAGCATGAATTGAGATTGGTTATCCCAATGTTAGGCTACCATGGGATGTCGAGATTGGTCATTGACCCTCCGTGGACCTGGTCAGGAGGAGCGTGTTTATGGAAGAGGCTAGACCACGACGGGGTTGAGTCGTGGTCGTATCGCCTTGCTAGCGACATTTAAAGGAGGTGCCTACGGCGGCACCGGGACTAAGGAATATCTTTATCGCCCGTGTGATCCCGGGTGAAAGTCTACCTGATCTGATATTGAAGCCGCCGCTTAGTAAGACTGAGATCGAGGTAGTGATTGATGTGGTTTTGGAAGCTGCGCCGACTATGGTAGCACCTATTGGAGTGTCACCTGCGGACAGAGAGTGGGATCGGATAGTGCAGCTGCGGGATTTGATGGATCAAGAGGTCTGTGTGACCCAGTACCACGTCGTGGGAATGCGACAGTGAGGATCCGAGAGTTGGATATTTGAGTACGATGTCACACCGTTGATACACGGTTGTGATGCCACGCCGTTGGTACACGGCAGTGATGCCACGTTGTGAGTACACAACGGTGAGATTTCTTGGATGGTTCAAATACGGGCAGATTTGGTTTGTGCTTTGCAGATGCCTTCGAGAGGTCGATAGCATTATGGAATCATATAACCGAGGGCTGTGCCCTGATAGTGATCAGGAACCAGTGGGGGCATTATGAGTTTTGCGGGGTCAAGTGGATTGACTAATGCCCTTCCGACTTTAGGAATTGTGCTTTTCCAGCTGTGTTTGGACGGATTGGTGGTAGTACCCGTCGTGGTTATTTGGATTCGTTTTCGAAGTGACATAGAGCATGAGGAGCACTTGGGAGTAGTGCTGCAACTTCTGAGAAAAGAAGTCATAGGCCAAGTTATTAGAGTATGCATGTCGACTTCGGAAGGTTGTGTTGTTAGGCCTGTGATTTCAGCTACAAGAGTGACTGTGGACCCAACGAAGAGTGATGCTGTTGGGTTTGGACTAAACCTATGATAGTGACTGAGGTCAGAAGTTTTTGGACTAAACAGGGCCAGTGTAGCTATGAGGAGTTAAGCTGACGGGGATACCAACATGGATGGGGATGAATGCCAGTGATAGAGAGAGCATGGAGTTATCCCTAGACCCTTGAACCTGAAGTACTTGGTTACTCAGAAGGATTTTGGTTGAGGCAACGCCTGTGGACAGAGTTATTGGAACTTTATGATTGATTTAGTATATCATTATCCCGGCGAGAACTTTATGGTCAGTTACGCCTTGACTAGGCGAGCAGTACAACCTTGGAATGAGGTGTTCGATCCGTGGTGGCCACTTTTGGAATTTGGGATTTGAGAGTTGGAATTTGAGCATTGTTTCCCGATGTTGAACTTTTCCTCTGTAGATGGATGTGAGAGTTATATTGTGGGATTCGAGCATTTTAGTTGCTAAGGAGCAACGGAGGCATCATGTCGATTGGAGGCTTGGAGTGTGGATTTGGGGAGATCTTGAATTGTGGAAGCCACTATCCGCAGGGTTTTGTAGATTTGAAGTCACGCGGGGAACTTGGTCCGCGAGCTTTTGTCTGGCTGGAAGAAGTGTATTTGACCCCTTGCATATTTTGGATTTCACTTCTTTGGAGTTGGACGAGGAATTGAGCTATCTGAAGCGACCGATGCAGGTCTTTCTTGTGACAAGGGAATTTTACAGTCGAGATCTATCTTTGGTGAAGGTTCAGTGTAGCCTTCATGGTGAGTGAGAAGGACCACCTGAGAGCTGTCGATGAGTTGGGGATCTCCTATCCCCATTTGTTGAGACACCCTCCGAGTTATGGATTTATTCAGGTTTCGAGGACGAAACCTTTTTAAGGACGGGAGAGTGTAGAATACCGGGATTTCGTATAGCGCACCGACCTCGCGAGATGGTGTGGTGTGGATAAATCGCTCGAGCGTGTTCCATATCGGATTACATATGAGTTCGGGTCGACTCGGATCAACGCGGATGCCCCAGCTTGATTCGGAGTTTTTCCGGGCATTGTGCGCCGATTGAGGACTGGTTTCGGGGAAGCCTCGACTTCACAGTGGAGTGCAGAAATTTTGGAAAAGCTTGGACAAGTGTATTTTCAGTTTACAGCGGAGTTCGGGAGGTTCCGGACTGGTGCGGAGGTCCCGAGGATAAAAAGTGAGTTGGCGGGGGCCTTAAATGGATTATTTAATTAATATTTGATATTTAACTAGTGGCAATTGGGGTCTTGGTCTGGGAGTGGTTTAATGTGAGAGTTGGTTTTTTTGTTTTTTTAGTGGGTGCATTTAATGCTCCCAACTACCCCCACCTTCCCTTTAATTAGCCTATAGCTAATTAATTACGCCACCTCACCTTCTTCCTCTCCATGCAAAACTGAGGGAATGAGTGGTAAACAGAGGAAAATGAAAGGAGGAGGATTGAAGCGAAAGATAAAGAGGGAAGAATAAAGGGTTGAGTGAGATGATAGTTGAGTTTGGTTTCGATGTTGGACTCCCTCCTAGAAGCCGTGTGGAGCGAGCGGCGCGCGCGCATCGTGCAACAAGGTACGTTGCAATTTGTGAGAGATCTTGGGTTTTGTTTTGAGTTCGTAGGATTCTTGGGTTTTTTTCCTTTTCTCTGGTTGGAATTTCTTTTGTGTGTGGAGGCTGGGTTTGGAGGGGTTGGCGGACGGCTAGCAGCCGGGGAGCAGCGAGCGGGCGGCAACACGGCCGCGGCCGCTGTGCAGCTAGGTGCTGCGCAGCGCAGTGCCGCGCAGCCGGAGGCGCGCTGCGCGCAGGGCCCAGCAAGCGCGCTGCGGGCCTGGGGGCCATGCGGCCGGCCCAGGCGCCGTGCGGGCACCTGCTGGCACCAAGCAGCAGCTGCGGTGGCGGCGCGTTTGGTTTTGGGCTGCGTCAGCGTGCGGCACGCTTTTTTCGCGCGGGGTTTTCGTTGGCCGGACTGATGTGGTTTCCTCTTTTCCTTTTCTCTGTTCTTGGTTCAGCTGCGGGTGTGCGCGCAGGACCTTGGTGCCGCGCAAGCTGTTAGATCCCGGCGGAGCTCGGCACATGGAAGCACCTTCGAAGGTGTGAGCCTAAGGTGGACGTTTGTGGATGTGCTAGGAGATTGTGGTGTGTGTGTACGGGAGTGATGGAATTTGAGTTATGTGTTTTGTGTGCATGCTGTTGGTGGTGGGGTGAACATGTATATTGTTTGTGGGTACTGATGGGTGTCCATGGAAGCTTGTAGTAGCTCATAAGTGTATATTTAGGCTGGTGTTTGGCTGTGGGTGACCTGCTAGGATACCGCAGACTTTTGTGAATGTTTTTAAGGGTTGTGAAAATTGGGGAGTGTAGAGGAGTGTATGTGTGTGTGCTACTGGTGCTGTTAGTGTGTGTGGAGTGTACAGGAGAGGGGGAATAAATTGAGAGTGTAATGTGAGTATATTGAGGGTGGATGTACATCTTTAGTGTGCAGATTTTTAGTGGGCCCGAGGTGAGCTGAGGTTTTTGTGAAATGTGTGTTTTAGAGTGTGCTGTTGGATTGGGAGGAGTTATTTAATTTTTAAGTATGTAAGCTTGTATTATGAGGTGTGTTGTAGGATTTTTGTGATGGATTTAGATTTATGCAATTAGAATTGTGTAAGGGTGGAATCTATCTGTCCCTGAGCTTGTTCTTTTCATTTAGGTGTGAGCTGTTGTTTTGGGGTGGACTTAGTGCGGGCAGAGGCTGGAGTTGTGGTGTGAATTGTGTGTTGGCCGCGTGTTGTGTGTGTGTGTTGTGGGTGTGTGAAGTGAGCCGTTGCGCGCCGGAATTTTTGTTTGGACTCGAGGCAATTTATTGGAGCTTCCGAGGTTTTTCTCGTGGTTGCGGCACGATTTTCGAAGTTTCTTCAGTTCGAGACTTCGGCGCTTCCCCGACTTCAGCGTTGCCTGCGGAATGCGATCCAGGTGGGTTGGAATTTCTTCCAAAATTTATGAAATGCCCTTTAATGCTTCTGAATGCAGTTTGTTCATGTCTAGAGTGCTATTTTTCACTATTACTAAATCTGATAGTTGCCTGGAATTTTCTGTAAAAGTTATTGGAACCCGAGATCATTTTTAGCATACTCCTGATACTATATGACACTAGATTTCACGTTTTGTTGGCATCATCTTTACACCTGGATCGTTTTAAAAACCGAGAAAACCCGTTTTAAGGAAAATCAACATTTTCAAAGTGGTTTTTAAATTATGAGTTCGCCAGGGGTATGACATCGGTCTAGGTGGCCGGTATGCTTGTATACTCGTGCCATGGGGCCGAGTGGATTTTTAGAGATTTGTGAGATGAGTTTCTAGTGTCATGTGAGTGTGAGCTTTTGTTGGGATCGATGAGGTTTTCTAGATTATGGGTCGTACATATCAGATCTAGTCGGGGAGGTGGTTCTCCGACATAGCTGTGAGAGTGGTGGGCACTTCCTGATCGAGTCGTGGTGGGTTTTCCCGACTGAGTTGTGTCGTTTGAGCGTTTGAGTTTCCGATCTATTTGATCATGGATTATAGCCTGCTATTGAGATACTTGACAGAGATATTTGTTACTGAGATACTTTGCTCGTGTGGGTCGCTCCCCTCGAGCGCCGCTCCGGAGTAGGCTTTAGACCGTGTTGGGTTCCGGTCAGACCGTGTTGGGTTCCGGTCAGACCGTGTTGGGTTCCGGTCATTTGGACAGTGGAGATACTGAGTTCGGGAGATTGATGACAGAGCAGGTAGTACCGGTTTTTACTGGTGGATTGATTGGGTTATCTTTGATCAGCTACTTTTATTGTTGCACTCATGCCTGGGGGCTTAGGGGTGTCTTATAGCTATGTTAGACCAGTGCTAGTGTTGTTGGGAACCGTTGGGTTGACGGTGGTCCCGGATCATTGAGAGTACTTCGACCGTTGTACGAGATGTGAGGATCTTGAGTCCATTTGGTTCTGAGAGAGAGCGTGGATTTTGACTATAGCCTGCATGTGTCACTTCTCGATAGCGAGTTAGTCCGATTGGACACCCAACGTTGATATACTTGGGAGGCGCAGGCTTGACTGGACCCGATGTGGCAGTCAGCTCGATTGGGTCGATTGAGCACCTCGTGTGCGAGTGGTGTATGCATAGTACGTTCTTAGATGGGTTTTCCTTTGAGCATGGTACTTGAGGCATATTAGCAGTAGCGTGTGTATGCATATCATATTATTGGTAGAGTCTCTTGAGCTTTATGATTGAGACATGTTAGCTGTAGTTTTCTTTCAGCTTACCCCTTATCTATCTATCTGCATACCTATCTGTTTTGCCTCCAGTAGACTTAGTGGGCATATCGTGGATATTGGTGACGGTACCCACTGGGATCTACCTTCTGCAGTAGATCTCACACCCGCTGCGGTGACAGGTGTACCGAGGTTGCCGTTCCGGCTTAGCTCGCGCGGAGACAGCTGATCGAGGTGAGGACGTGGCCGACCAGTTCCTTACCAGCATTGAGAGTCCGTGGTAGATGTACCCGGTATTTTTATGTTTTCACTTTTGTACTGGATGAGCTGAGAGACTAGTGAGGATTTCATTCACTTTTATACCTGAGAGACTTTGTACTTTGATTTTACTTATATCAGATGTTCAGTGGATTTCTGCAGCTATTAGTTTATTTTCAGCTCTGATACATGCTTAGCTATAGATCTTTTGCAGGGTAGACGCTTCGTCTGTGCGGCAGTTTCCGCACAGACGGCGGATCTGTTAGCGAGCCCGGGTCGCAGTTCGACCCCGGGGCGTGACAGCCCATCACCAAGGCACCGTACAGGATGGCCTTCGCTAAGTTGAAAGAACTCAAGGCACAGTTGGAGGACCTTTTGGACAAAGGTTTTATCAGACCAAGCGCGTCACCATGGGGCGCGCTCGTCCTGTTCGTGAGGAAGAAGGACGGAAGCCTCCGGTTGTGCATAGACTACCGGGAAATAAATAAGGCCACCATTAAGAATAAGTACCCCCTGCCAAGGATCAACGACCTATTCGACCAACTGCAAGGGGCAACGGTGTTTTCAAAGATTGATCTGCAGTCAGGCTATCATCAGCTCAGGGTTAAAGGGGAGGACGTCCCCAAGACGGCCTTCCGGACTCGCTATGGCCACTACGAATTTACAGTGATGCCATTCGGGCTCACTAACGCCCCGGCAGTATTCATGGACATGATGAATAGGGTGTTCAAACCCTTCCTGGATTTATTCGTGGTGGTCTTCATCGACGATATCCTCATCTACTCCCGTATAGATGAGGAACATGAAGAACATCTGCGCACAGTCCTCCAGACCCTACGGGAACAAAAACTCTACGCCAAACTCAAAAAGTGTGAGTTTTGGCTCCGTGAGGTGGATTTCTTGGGGCACGTAGTCTCGGCGTCCGGAGTCGCGGTGGACCCAAGGAAGATAGACTCGGTGACGGACTGGCCCCGACCGACAACGGTGACGGAGGTTCGAAGCTTCCTGGGATTAGCCGGGTATTACCGGCACTTCGTGGAGGGCTTCTCTAAGATAGCCACCCCCTTGAATCGTTTAACTCGGAAGGGGGAGAAGTTTATCTGGACGGATCAGTGCTAGAGGAGTTTCGAGGAGCTCAAGGATAGATTGACGCGGGCCCCGATTCTCGCCTTACCAGAACCGGGGGAGGATTATGAAGTATTTTGCGATGCGTCGCGGAACAGACTGGGAGGAGTGCTTATGCAACGGGGAAGGGTTATAGCCTATGCGTCAAGGCAACTCAAGGAGTATGAGCGGAATTACCCCGTGCATGATTTGGAGCTCGCAGCGGTTGTGTTCGTCCTCAAGCTATGGAGACATTACTTGTATGGAGCACACTGCAACGTGTACTCTGATCATAAGAGTCTCAAGTACCTCTTCACCCAAAAGGAGCTAAACTTGCGACAAAGGCGGTGGCTCGAGCTATTGAAAGACTACGACATGACGATCCACTATCATCCGGGAAAAGCAAATGTGATGGCCGATGCCTTGAGTCGCAAGGGGCAGGCCGAGGAAGCAGGTGTAAATGCTATCACCCAGCAAGATCGTCTGATTGCGGAATCTTTGCGGTTAAGACTGGAAGTGGTACCGGCGGGTACGGTCGCACAACTTCTGACCCTAGTGGTCAAGCCCACCCTACTGGACAGGATTCTTGAAGGGCAATCGACCGATGACCAACTCCAGCTGGTGCGAGGCAGGATAACCGCCGACCAGGAGGGCGATTACGCAGTAAGCTCCGATGGCACGATACGATTTCGAGGACGAATCTGTGTGCCGGATCTACCGGAGCTCAAAGAGGAAATTCTGAGGGAGGCGCATACCGCTCCTTATGTGGCGCACCCCGGGGGAACGAAGATGTACAAGGACGTCAAACAGACCTTCTGGTGGCCCAAGATGAAGGAAGATGTGACTCAATTTGTGGCACACTGCCTGGTATGCCAACGAGTGAAGGCCGAGCATCAACGACCGGCGGGAAAGTTGCAACCACTATCGGTGCCCGAATGGAAGTGGGAAAGGATTACCATGGATTTTGTGACCGGTTTCCCGAGATCGCCATAAGGACACGATGCGATATGGGTCATTATGGACCGCTTGACGAAATCGGCCCACTTTCTGGCCATACACACAACGTGGACTCGGGAACGACTGGCACAAACGTACATCAATGAGATAGTAAGGTTGCATGGGGTACCGACATCTATTACATCGGACAGAGACACGCGATTCGTGTCAAATTTTTGGCGGAGCCTGCAACAAGCGATGGGAACCAAGTTGCATTTTAGTACGGCGTTTCACCCGCAGACCGACGGGCAATCAGAGCGGGTGATTCAAATTGTGGAAGATATGCTTCGAGCGTGCGTTTTGGACTTGGGCGAAGGGTGGTCGCGATGCCTACCCCTCGTGGAGTTCGCCTACAACAACAGCTACCAAGCCAGTATCCAGATGGCGCCATACGAGGCTCTGTATGTGTGACACCCCCGGAATTTGGATTAGTCCTATATATAAATGATATAATAGGACTAAAATCTCTAACCCGGCTATAGCATTTTGGATGGTAGCAAGATCCAAGAGGAACATGAGAGTTAAGCGTGCTAGAGCTAGAGTAGTTCTAGGATGGGTGACCCCCTGGGAAGTGGGGCGTCACAGTTGGTATCAGATCCATTCACCAGCCGGAAATGTGAGATGAGTCTCGGCTGAGCCAAGGTTATATAGCGGGTAGAGCGAGGCTCCCCGGCTAATGACCGTTGTGAGTGGAGTGCAGCTCCTCACAAGGTCGGCTAAGGCTAGCGAGACGAGTCTCACATCGCCTGGTGCTTGTGAGTGTGCTTGAGCCTGACGTGGACGTCAGTGCTTAAAGGGGGGAAGAATGTGACACCCCCGAAATTTGGATTAGTCCTATATATTGTAAGACCTGGCCTTTCCTTGACCCTTCCCGTTATCCCTTTCCTTATGACTGTCCGACAGTGGGACTATTTTTGGTGTTTTTTCGGAAAGTCTGTCGGGGCTCGCGGACATTTTTAGGCGGAAGGGCTCGCGAAACGGAGAATGGGGACGCGATCGGTTTCGGATTCCGACTCCCGGTTCTCCCAGAATAAAATTTTGATGTTCGGACCCCTTTTAGGCGCCCCGGGATCCGTGCGAACGGTCGGCACGTTTCTCGGGGTAACTCTAGCCGCCGGATCTGTTCCGAATATTTCTTTAAAATCCCTTTGAGAACCTAGGGTTTTAGGTTTTCCCTCTTAGGTTCCTTCGTTCGGCGGCTAGGGTTTTTGAAGAGACACTACGAGAGGGAAAGAGAGAAAACGGGACCCAACCCCTTTTTTTCGCTCTTGTTACGACCGACGGCGGGGCTTTCGGGAGAGGGACGGAGGTTTCTTGCTCGCGGGATCAACCGGGCAACGATAGGACGATCCTCTTCTTCTCTTTTTCCGGTGGATCGAAGGTGAGTTTTTCCATTAGGTTTTTGTTTGGCGTTTCGGGGTGGAGTTTTCACGGAGAGGGTCGCCGCCGCTGGGCCGGCCGCAGGCGGGGCGCCGCGCGGCAGGAGTGTCGCGCGGGCACCACCCGCAGGCGGGCACCGCGCGGGCACATGCCGCGTGGGCCGCCTGCAGATGGGGCACCGCGCGGCAGGCGCGCCGCGCGGGCACCGCCCGCAGGCGAGCACCGCGTGGGAAGATGCCGCGCGGGCCGCCTGCAGGCGGGGCACCGCGCGGCAGGGGCGCCGCCCGGGGCACCGCCCGCAGGCGGGCACCGCGCGGACAAGTGCCGCGCGGGCCACCTGCAGGCGGGGCACCGCGCAGCCGGGGCGCCGCGCGGGCACCGCCCGCAAGCGTGCACCGCGCGGACAGGTGTCGCGCGGGCCGCCTGCAGGCGGGGCACCGCGCGGCAGGGGTGCTGCGCGGGCACCGCCCGCATGCAGGCACTGCGCGGACAGGAGCCGCGCGGGCCGCCTGCAGACGGGGCACCGCGCGGCCGGGGCGCCGCGCGGGCACCGCCCGCAGGCGGGCACCGCGCGGACGAGTGCCGCGCGGGCCGCCTGCAGGCGGGGCACCGCGCGGTAGGGGCGCTGCGCGGGCACCGCCCGCAGACGGGCACCGCGCGGACTGGTGTCGCGCGGGCCGCCTGCAGGCGGGGCTCCGCGCGGCATGCGCGCCGTACGGGCGCTGCCTGCACGAGGCCGCCGCGCGGGCTGGGGCCGCGCGGGCCGCCTGCAGGCTGCACGCCGCACGGCAAGCGCGCCGCAGGGATTCGTGTCGGGTCGGGGCCGCGCGGGGAGGAGGCCGTCCGTAGGCCAAGCGCGCGCCGCACGGGTCGGTGCTGTGCGGGGAACTCCGCCGCGCGGAGCCCGAAATTCGCGACGGTCGTCTTTTCGGCCTAGAGTCAGCGTCTGGGGTTTCGAGTCCCTTAGTTTTGACATGCCTTTGTTCCTCAGTAGTGCGAGACGCTACAGGGAACAGGCGCACGATCGCGGACGTGCCGAGCACCGGACGACACACACCAGGTGGGTACTTTCGCCAAGGTTTATTGGGTAAGGGCGTACATGAGCAAAGGTGTTTTCTCCTTAAGTTATTCCTCATGAGCAAAGGTGTTTTTCCCTTTAAGTTATTCCTCATGAGCAAAGGTGTTTTCTCCTTAAGTTATTCCTCATGAGCAAAGGTGTTTTTCCCTTTAAGTTATTCCTCATGAGCAAAGGTGTTTTCTCTTTAAGTTATTTCTTATGAGCAAAGGTGTTTTCTCTTTAAGTTATTCTTCATGAGCAAAGGTGTTTTTCCCTTCTAAGTTTTCCTTTATGAGCAATGCTGACCCCGCTTTTACTTCATTCGATTTATCATCTATACATATCTGGTTATAAGGCTCTGGTGTTACTACAACACACCGGCGGTTTGGCCACCACAAGGGTTCGCTTTTCCGGAAAAGTGGTACGTTGACCCGTGTACCCCACGCGACGGTGGCGTTAGGAATGGGGGCCCTCATGGGTGGAGGGTGTGAGCGGTGACGCCGAGGCTGGTGCTCGGCGACCGAGACAGGTGCTCGGCAGAGAGGGGCACCGGGGCAGGGGCCCGGTGCGGTGTTCGGGAAGGGTGCCCGGTTTTTGTTTGGTGCAGGATATGATCGTTGTTGACGGTGTATGAGGGGTGACAGTTGCTCTGGTTACAGTGGTTTGCTTTACTTTAGCTTTCTTTTGCTCATTATGATATTTCTAGTCACTGACTCCCCACTCCGTGACAGGTTCGTCCAGGGGCGAGTGCTAGGGCACCGGTGAGGCCGCGAGGGAGCTGTTCTGACTTTTAGTGACTCCAGATACAGTGACTCTTCTTTTCCTTTTCTTTTATTACTCATGCTAGCTAGTTGTGGATTGCGACACCCCCGTGGGGTCGAAGTGGATGTTGCCTCTTCTTTTTTTTGAATAAACGAATGATTGTTACATTCTTTCTTACTTGGCCGTTTTAAACAATGAAAAGCAAAGAAAACCGTTTGCAAAAACTACTTTTAAAACGTGGGTGTCGTGTGGCCACCGAATTTTACAAACCTTGTGGAATTTATGTGTTTGCGAACTGTTTTCACAAAGTTCGGCATCGAGTGGGTGCCGTTTTCAAACCCTGTGAATTTATGTGGCTTTCAAACGGTCTTTCCCAAAACGATGGCATCGTGTGGGTGCCACTTTCAAAACCTTGTGATTATTTATCCTTTCAAAACATCGGCCTCTATGTTCTAAGTGAATACTAGAATATCATGTGAGTTGTTTGGTTGTATGTGAACGAGACCCCAACTGATGTGGTTAGAGATTGTATGTGCTACACCTTGTGAGACACTTTGTAATTGAGACGCCGTGCATATACAAAGGAGACTCTGCCCGTTTGCAGAGTGATTTTGTGTATGCGGCGGGTCTGGACACGCACCGGGGAGCATTGGTTTACAAAAAAAAATACATGGCTGAATTAAGGGCATCGGTGGCTCCTCTTCCGCGCGATTCGAACCCCCGGGGCGTAACAGATATAAATGATATAATAGGACTAAATCTCTCAACCCGGCTATAGCATTTTGGATGGTAGCAAGATCCAAGAGGAACATGAGAGTTAAGCGTGCTAGAGCTAGAGTAGTTCTAGGATGGGTGACCCCCTGGGAAGTGGGGCGTCACAATTGGTATCAGAGACATTCACCAGCCAGGGTTATATAGCGGGCTGAGCCAGGGTTATATAGCGGGTAGAGCGAGGCTCCCCGGCTAATGACCGTTGTGAGTGGAGTGCAACTCCTCACAAGGTCGGCTAAGGCTAGCGAGACGAGTCTCACATCGCCTGGTGCTTGTGAGTGTGCCTGAGCGTGACGTGGACGTCAGGGCTTAAAGGGGGGAAGAATGTGACACCCCCAGAATTTGGATTAGTCCTATATATAAATGATATAATAGGACTAAAATCTCTAACCCGGCTATAGCATTTTGGATGGTAGCAAGATCCAAGAGGAACATGAGAGTTAAACGTGCTAGAGCTAGAGTAGTTCTAGGATGGGTGACCCCCTGGGAAGTGGGGCGTCACAGTATGGGCGCCGCTGTCGGTCTCCAATATGCTGGGACGACTTGGGTGAGCGTAAGTTTTTGGGCCCAGATTTGGTGGAGGAGACCGAGGCAAAGGTGCGATTGATCAGACAAAGACTACTGACCGCCCAGAGCAGACAGAAAAGTTATGCGGACAAGAGACGACGAGACTTAGAGTTCATGGTAGGTGAGCATGTGTTACTCCGAGTCTCACCCTCCAAAGGGAACCGACGTTTCGGCCTAAAAGGAAAGTTAAGTCCGAGGTACGTGGGACCGTTCGAGATCCTAGAACGCGTGGGTCCAGTGGCGTACCGGTTAGCCTTCCACCGAACCTCGAACGAGTCCACAACGTGTTCCACGTCTCAATGCTCCGGAAGTACCTCGCTGACCCCTCTCATGCCTAGGATGCTTCCACCATCGAGTTGCGTGAGGATTTGAGCATGGAGGAGATGTTGGTGCGGATTTTGGCAAGAGAAGACAAGAGGTTGCGTAATTGAACTATTCCCTACGCAAAGGTCCAGTGGAGCAACCACGAAGAATGCGAAGCGACATGGGAACTGGAATCGAGAATGAGGGAATGCTTTCCCGGGTTGTTTGGTGAGGTTTGTACTTAAGTTTCAGGGACGAAACTTTTTATAAAGTGTGAGTGGTGTAGTGATTCGGCTTTTACGGCTAATTGTGACTCACATGTTAATTATTTATGCCCTTAAGTGAATAAAATTATTTAACGTTTGAAACTCGGTCGGTGTGCGGTGCGGGTATTCTTCCGTCGAAGGGCTCGGAAAACGAAGACCGATGGTGCGATCGGATCGGGAATCCGATGTACGGATCTCCCGGAATGGGGTTTTTAAGATCGCGATGACTTAAGGCGTGCATTGAAATCCGCGTAAAATATCCAGCATGCCTTTAGGGGAATTTGGATATTCCGTATGATTAATTAATTAAGGAATTAATTAATCGGTTACGTGCAATTAAATTTGGGGTTTTTATTTCCTATGATTAATTAATTTGGGAAATTAATTAATCGGCAACTAGGATTTAAAAGGGGTTGAATTAATACGTACAAAAAAAGAGAAACCCTAGCCGAAAAGAAAGAACGCGAAAGAGAAAGAAAAGAAAAAGCCGGAACCCTAGCCGAAGGGAAGAAAGGAGAAAAGGAAGGAAACGAAGGAGTCCGATCACCCCGAACAACGAGCCGGAGACAAGAGCGCGATCGGACGACTTCCCCGTGGATTAATCCGGTGAGTGAATCCTCGTTGTGGATTTTCGGGATCTTCTTTTACGTTTTTGTTTAGGGTTTCGGTCGTCTACTTCATCTCCGCCACCGCCGCCGTCGTTGCGCAAGTTAGGGCACGACACGGGCGGCAGAGACGCGCGATGCCGCTAGGGCATCGCGGGGGCGGCAACTGCGGGAGCCGCGCGGGCACCGCGCGGGCGCCGCGCGGATCGTACCCGCGCGGGCACCGCGCGGGATTACACCCGCGCGGGGCACCGCGCGGATCGTACCCGCGCGGGCACCGCGCGGGATTACACCCGCGCGGGGAACCGAGCGGGCGCCGCGCGGGCCCGCACCCGTGTGGGCGCCGCGCGGGCGCCGCGCGGACCACACCCACACGGGCGCTGCCCGCGGAGGGCCGCCGCATGGGTTCAGGCGGCGCGCGGCTCCGGCAAGCGGCGACGGCTGCGCGGGGGGGGGGGATCCGTTGATCGACGGGTTTGACGATTTCCTTGGGTTTCCGTCGGATGGGTAATGTCGGGCTTTCGTTTTGTAGAGTTAGTGCGTGGTTCTGACTTTGGTTACCCCTATGGACTCTTCTTAGGTCCAGATACGCAACGGGAGTGTGCGAAAGATCCGAGTGCTCCGATCCCCTCGCAACCAGGTGGGTACCCTTGCTATAAGTGCAACGAGTGCAGTAAGTGCACCATATCATCGTAAAAGGCTCGTTAACTTGTCTAATAAAGTAGATGGACTATTATACCTTCGCATCAATACTTTTATTTAATAATTGTGGCAGCTGCGGTCGCGGGGCTTATCACACGCCGACATCGGCAAATTCGGTTTTGGATGCTGCACGTACACAAGCGGATTGACCTCCGCATGGGTGTACTTTTCCGGAGAAGTGGTCCGAGTGACCCATGTGCCTCACGTGTATGGGGTGGGGACCTCTTCACGCCAGCTAAAGGCGCCGCACTAGCACCGTGAAGAGGTTAAAAGCATCATGGGGGTAATGTGACTGTGCACGAGGGGAGACTTCCGTCTCTCTGACAGGTACTCTGGGGATGGGGCCCAGCTTATTTTTGTGACAGGGTTTTAGCGAAAGGTTCCAGTATAATCGGTTTGTTTTTAATTCAACGTTAATTGTTAAGACATCTACTTTATTTGTCACTGACTTTACCCACTCCGTGACAAGTTCGACTAGGGGCATTAGTCGGGATGGTGGTGAGACTGCGTCGAGAGGACCGTAGTCGTAGGAGGCTTTCTACTCGTTGCTCCTTGGATTTATCTCAATTCTTTCTTAACTACTGTTAGTTTAATTTGCATCTGTGGATCATATTAGTTATAGTTAGCACTGTGGATTGGATGTACTTTTACGGTTTAGACATACTTTCGTGATTTCGGGCGTGGCATGTTTTTATCATCATAGAAATGATTGCGAAAATGTTTTCAAAAGCAGAGTGCCGTGTGGGCACATATTTTGTAAACCTCTGGATTTATCCTTTCCAAACGATGTCGCCGCTCTCTTGTTTGGATGTGTAATTGTTTTAAAAATTGGGTGTCGGGTGGACACCGTTTGCAAAACCGTAGGTAATTACTTTTCCTTCTCTATGTTTGATGACGACTGTATGGTTGATGGTTGGTATAGTAAACGGGACGCCGTGCATATACAAAGGAGACTCTGTCCGATTGCAGAGTGAATTTGTATATGTGGCGGTCTGTCGTGCACCGGGGGCGAGGTTGATCTTCACGTGTGAAGAAAGAAAAAAAAAATATAATACACGTTTTTCCGCTTATACTAAGACCTCCCGGGGCGTGACACGACCCTAGCTCAGTTATTTGGGCAAATGGCCCGAATGTTGGATAATATCAAGAGGACACAAGCATCCCTCGAAAGAAACCATCAGGCGCAAGACGCCCGGTTCGACTCAATGTTGGCCGCGGTAACGGCCAGGAAAGAAATTACGGCTCGAATTGGGCAAACAGTGGCCCATGAAGAGCCATACAGTGGAGGACATGTCTCCACAATACCCCAGCAATTGTCGATGTAATCGATCACGATGGCGCTAACAATGCCGACAGTGCAACCACAAGGATTTGAACCGCCGGCGGCTACTTATTAAGCGACGTAGCCGCCGGGGCAGTACAACCGCAAGTGATCCCGTACCAAATGGGAGCGGGGTCGATGGGGCAGAACATCGGCCATCAACTAGAGAATTACTAGGGGATTCCTCTGCCGCCCCCACCGCCGTTCGTCCAGCTTTTTAGTACAGCTTTTCACTCACAGACCGATGGACAGTCAGTGTAGACGGTACAGATTCTTGAGGATATGCTGAGGGCTTGCGTCCTGGACTTTGGCGGAGGGTGGATTCGACACTTATCTTTGGCTGAGTTTGCTTACAACAACAGCTTTCAGGCGAGCATCCTGATGGCCCCGTTTGAGGCGTTGTATGGACGCAAGTATCGATCACCTCTTTATTGGAGTGACGTGGGTGAGATAGAGACTTTGGGGCCGGATATCTTGCTAGAGGCAGAGGAGAAGGTCAGAGTGATTCGACAACACCTTCAGACCGCCCAGAGCCGACAGAGGAGCTATGCTGATACGCGATGACGAGACTTAGAGTTTCAGATTGGAGATCACGTGTTTTTGAAAATCTCGCCATCCAAGGAGTTCGGAGATTCGACATTCGCGGGAAGCTCAGCCCCCGGTATATTGGACCCTTTGAGGTATCGGAGCGCATTAGGCCAGTCGCCTATAAACTTGCACTTCCCCCGAGGCTTGCAGGTGTCCATGATGTCTTTCATGTTTCAACTTTGAGGAGATACATTTTCAACCCTTCACACGTGATCGACTTGACACCGCTCGAGATTAGTGAGGACTTGAGATACGAGGAGCACCCATTACGGATTCTGGATCGAGAGGTGAGAGAATTGCGCACTCGGGCCATCCCTTATGCGAAGATTTTGTGGAGCAATCACGATGAGTGAGAGGCTACTTGGGAGCTTGAGTCTATGATGATGGATACCCACCCCTTCTTGTTCGAGGCACCTGTTTGAAGTATGATTTTGGTTTTTGGGACGAAACTTTTTTTAATGGGGGAGGATGTGGTGGCCCAAATCCCTGTGTTACTTGACCGCATAGTCCACGGCGAGAAAACACCTATTATTGGTGTGTCGAGTGCGTAACGCGTCAAACGGACTCAGCGCACGAAAACGGTCAAAATAGGCTATTTGGGCTCACTGGGCCCATTTCGGAAGCGGGCCAGTCCACAGCCGAGGGCGCGTGCACCGGGAGTAGCGGACCGCGACGTGGGACACGTGGCAGGCAGGGATTGGGCACGAAAAGTGGCGTGGCAGGCGGGGCAGGCGGGGGCAGGCGGCCTGGTAGGCGGGCAGGCGGCCTGGCAGGCACGCGCGACCATGTGGCGCCGCACGGTTGGCTGGCGCCAACCGCTCTCCCAGGTTGGCGAGCCATATGGCGCGACCTGGTTGGCCAACGCCCGCGCGCTATGCGGGGCGAGACACGCGGTGTGCCCGGATCAATTCGGGCGCGCTGCATGGATTGCCGCCGCGTGTCCACTTTCGGGGCTCAAAACTTTCGGGCGCCCGAAAGTGTAACCCAAACCCGAGATGTTGGTTTTTTTGGTTTTTTGCCTATGAGTAGGCCCTTTTGAGCCCCATTTCGATTTTTTTGGAGAGTTCTTGGGGCCCCCTTTGGCTGAGACGATTCCTCATCAAGTCCTCTGCATTTCCAAGGATCCTTGGCATTTTTGGAGGCCGTTGCATCGACGTTTTCTCCAACTCCGCGCACTTCGACGCTTCTTCGATTGTGGTCCTCCCTATCGATGTTTCGTCCGTGGACTCATCCGAGCTGACCACTTGGAGTTTTTGGTCGATTTTTTTTTCGGCGTTTTCACGAGAGGTAGGCCTTCGATTTTGGTATTTACCATTCCTCTCCATTTTGGGTTTTTGTTAGGATTTTCGGAGCTTCTTTAGACCCCCTTTTTTGCGACATTTTTCTGGACAGAGAAAGAGTATTCTTGCATTTTCTCGGCCTTCGGTTAGAAGAATTGGGAGATTAAGGAATCGATTTGCATCTACACTTCATGAGGAATGTAGCAGTATTTTTTCTTGATTTTTTGGAGGGCTTTTCACTGGTGAATATTTTTAATTTTTGCGAGTATTGCGCAGAACAGTAAATGCAGATTTTCGGTGATTGTAACTTTTGCGGCGTTCGGCTTGTGTTACAGTTTTCGTGGAGAATTTGGAGTTTCTCGGGGAAAGTAAAAGTTGGAGCACTTCATCACGATCGTGGTGAGCATTTTTTTCTTTTGGTTCCGGACAAAAATTATGCTTGGATTTGCTTCTACACGCTAGCGACGTGCTCGCCGATTTTGCGATGGATGTTTGGGCAGCATTGAGTGTTTTGATCGCCGCCGCTGATCTAGGAGGAATTTTTAAGAGTTCTAGGATTCGTTGGAACTGTGGGAGCCGAGGGAACGCTCCTGCCAAGTTTCAGCCCGATCAGATTATGGATCGACCTCGTTCCAGGTGGGTTGTTGAGCACCTCTTTCTACTGCTTACTCACTAGGGCTATTAGAATTCAACCCGTCTTGTAGTTGTCATTTCATCACCCCATTGTGTCCATGCTTGTATGTTTTATCCCGGGTGGTATTTAGCCTATCTATGTGACAATGATGTATCAAGGTTATATATTGTAACATGCATTGTTAGTACTTAGCTCTATGTGTAGTTGGTTACTTATTGTGACAATATGATCTATCCTATGCGAGATTACTGCTTGATGCTTTTCATTCTATCCTACATGAGAACAGATGCATATTTGTATGAACATCTAGATATGCCACCTTTTATCGCTACACTATTATATTGGGACTTGACATAGGAGAAACCATGACTGTTCATTTTCTTCTCCTTTCTACTTAGACATGTGATTCATATTGCTCGACTATGAGCAGGGGTTTGGATAGTGTAGTCGAGATTTTCGAGTCTGGGAGGGATTGCACTAGATTGTGGACTTATTGGGTGTTGCGGCAGCCGCGAATATTGCGCGGTTGACCGGATGTTGATTTTAACATTGGATTGAGGATCGGGGTTTTGTTAGTGGATGGAGTTTTCCACTTTGAGCATAGTCGTGTCTAGGCCCAACTATATTGAGATACATTTGACTGATTACTTTCTCGTGCGGGTAGCTCCCCTCGAGTACCACTTCGGAGTGAGAGGCAGGACCGGGTAGGTGCCGGTCAATTACTGGGTTCTTGAGTTCGATATCACATCGGCGAAATGCGTTGGCTGGCATGATCGATGGTGACGACTGTCACGCCCCGTGATCGAAACTACGCCCCGGGCTCGCCAAGAGACCCGCCATCTGTACGGGAATCCCCGCACAGATGAAGCGTCTAACCTGCAAATCAGATCAATAGCTAAACATACATCAGAGCTGAAATAAAACTAGTAGCTACAGAATCATAAACTGAACATCTGAATATACATAAATCCACAGTACATAGTCTCTCCTGCTATATAAATAAAAAGATACAAATCTCCCAGACTGTCTAGTACAAAAGTGGAATCTCAAAATACAGGGTACCTCTATCTCTGACTCTCAAAATAAAAAAGGAAGGGAGCTACTCGGCCACGCCCTTACCTCGATCAGCTTTCTCCGCACGAACAGAAGCCGGAATAACAAACTCTGGAAAACCTGTCATCGCAGCAGGTGTGGTGACCCTGATCCCCGTGTGGCTTCTCCCATGAACCCTGGTGTAGAACACCTAGTGTTGGTGTATCTGGCCCATAGTGCATCAAAGGGATGCCACAGATGGACCCTGTGTGATATCCACAGCTGGATTGGCCTTCGGCTGCATTTGCCAAATTTTAGAAATGGTTTTGGGCCAAACAGAGGTTGGCTTTGGATTCAGCGCGGAAAAACGCTTGAAAACGGCTGTTTGCTTGTTTGATTCTGAGTCCGGATGCCCAAAAACGGACTCCCGGAAGTTTTCGCTGAATTTCGGTGCATGGGAGGGGTCGTGGCCCGCCGGCTGCCACGTGGCGGCTTCTTATTGGCCGGTCCGCAGCACTCGGTCCACAGAGGGGCGCGGCTGGGTGCACGGACCCGGCGCATGGACACGTGGCGTTGCCTGATTGGCGGGCTCGTGATGCGCGGTCTACTGAGTGGCGCGGCGGTGCATGGACCAAGGCGGGTGGACGCGTGGCAGTCCCCGGTTGGTCGGTGCACGCGGCGCGGTCCACGGAACCGATGTCGGGTGCGTGGACCGGGTGCAGGGGACACGTGTCGGCTTGCTACTCGCGGGCTCACGAGGCGCGGCGCACGGGGTCGCGGGCGGGCGCCTCGGGGCGCGTGCGTGGTAGGCGGTCAGGCGGCGCCTGCCCGCACGTGTGACCGCGACAGTGGCAGGGCCACGTGTCGCCCTGCCACTGGCGGGCGCCACCTACCCCGTTTGACCGGGTAGGTGCCACGCGGCGGCACCACACGCGCCCCGCACAGCTGTTTGCTGTGCGGGACACGTGTCGGTCACCGGGAGTGCCACGTGGCCACTCCCGGCGCCACCCGCACAGCTGTTTGCTGTGCGGGTGACGTGGCCGCACCAGGAATTTCCGGGCGGCTACAGTAACCCCGCGTTGAGCCCGGATTCGGGCGCACGAAACTTCGGGTGCGCCCGAATCTTGGGACTTAATGGGAATTTCTTCATTTGTTTTTCTGCTGCCTATTTAAAGGCCCGAGCTCCCTTCCCCTTCGACTTTTTGGCACTTCCGAGCTTCAAACCGTGGAGAGTTCTTCACCAAAGTTGATCCTCACGCAGTGAAGCTTCCATCTGCAGAGTTTGGGGATTTTTGGGGGCACGCTTTTCGAGATTCTCATTTTCTTGGCTCGGCGCGACGCTCTTTCTTCAGTGCTTCTTCCGTCGCTCTTCGGTGCACGAGCTCTCCCGAACTACTCCGGCCATCTTTTTGAGCGATTTCTTCACTGCTGGATTCGCAACAAGTAAGGCTATGATTTTTGTTTCTTCCACATTTTCTGGTTTAGCATTTTTCGAGGAGTTTTCTCTTGCTCACTGGAACCCCTTTTGCTGTGAATTTTTGGTGAGGGCAGCACCTTCTTTTGAGGAGATCTTCGCGCACAAATCTCGGATCAGGACGTGCTTATAGACTTTTTTCATCTAGTCGACGTGAGGAACATCGTGGAATTTTCTTAGAATTTTTGGAGACCTTCCCGAAGGTATACACTTTTCCTTTTATCTGTACAAGAGTTTACAGTTGGATGGTTTTGGGATTTTGCGCACCGATACTGTGGAATTTGTAACTTGGCCTACGGTGCTTGGAATTGGGCGTGCAGGTACTTGTTTCGAAGCTATCGACACGAAGATCGCAGGGATATTTTAATTGGAATTTTTTGAGCACATTCAGCAGGTGAAATAATCGCATCTTTGCGGCTGAATTTTCAGTGTTGTATTTCTTGGCAGATTTTGGGATTTAAGTGTAACTGTAGCCTTATGTTGTACCCAGGAAGGATTGTGGACTGTACTGGACCTGTTGGACATAGAGTTGTTATTTTCCTGGTTTTCTCAGCTGTACGACTCCGGACAGTTAGCGTCTTCAGGTGGGTGGCTTGCTTTCAGGATCTATGGACTGTGCTCTAATTCTATTGATATAGAATCATGCATGATAGTGATTGGACTGGGTAGCATGCTAGAATATGAATGTTAATATTCTTGTAATTATCTGATGATCGTATGATCTCTTCTGCTTCCTACCATCTATTAAATATTTGTTCTCTTGGAACCTGACCTAGCACCCCTGTCATATGTTGCATGTGTAACCAGACTAGTAGAAAACCCTCACTTGGGCTAGGGTTATTTATGTTTAGACATCCACACATTATGTTTCATTCTTGGACTTAGTGTTATCCTCGCCCGGGTAGTGGGCCTAGCGGTCGGAACTTCTTTTTAGTGTGGGTTGCATTTGCACTCGTGCTTGGGAGCAGAGTGGAGTCTGGTAGATGTAGTGGTTCGCTTGTCTGTATCGGGAACCGTTTGGGGTAAACGGTGGACCCGAGAGATCTTGTTTTCCCCTGTTTGGGTTGTCGCCACTGTGTTAGTGGTAGTAGTTTATTAGTGTTAGCCGGACCTAGAACCCAGAACCCTTTTCGACATACACATGATTTTAGTCTACCAATGTTTTCTTCCAAGCATCGAAGGGCCGCTGGAGTCTGTTCTTGTTTGATTGGACAAAGGCATCAGTCCTTCGGGGTTTGGGTAAAACACTTGTTTTCTAACTGTTTTTCTAAAAATAACTAAAATCATTAAATATGGATTTCTTCCAGATCAAATGGTTTTCAATAACAAATGTCACCTTTTCCTGTAAATCTCCCCACTCGAAAGGATTCGAGTAGTCTGGGTTCTAGGGGCCATTCCTTTGTCGGGACGAAAACCACGGGGGCCGAACCTGGAACCTGTTCTTGTTTGATAGGGTTGTAGGTGTAGGTCTCCCGGGACTTTCGGGTCCTGTTGGTGTCTTCTGCGTGTTGTACCGAGGTTGTTGTGTTCCCGAACTATAAGGGGTCGGGAACTTCGATAGGCGGAGCCTAGAGTCTGTTCTTGTTTGATAGGGTTCTAAGCACCGGCCTATCGGGTCTCCGAACCCTTATGGTGTCGGTCTTTCCTGTGAGTTTGGTGTTCTATTGTGGGAGCCGTCTGGTGGACGGTGGCCCCAGCTGTGTGGTTTTCCAGCCTGTGTTTGAGCGTTGGTGTTTTTGGTCGATCTTGTTGATCGTGATTTGGACTTTAGCCTGCATGGGCCACATTGAGCTCGACAGAGATGCGCAGATACTTTGCTCGTTGGGGTCGCGCCCCTCGAGTGCCACTCCGGAGCTAGGCGAGTTACTTGCTATCGCGACTTGTCGACACTGTCCCTCTGGCTGGCCAGTTTGGCAGTCATGGACGCCCTACGTAAGTCCGCTCCTCCGGGACGTATCGGCAGTAGGTCCTACGTAAGTCCCCTCCTCCGTGGACGTTGGGCAGTAGGTTGGCGCAGGTTTGACTGGACCCGATATGGCAGTCAGTTTAGATTGGGTGATCAGAGATGAGTGTTAGTTGTGCACCATGTTATCATTTGTTCCACTTTCTGAGCATCTAGATAGAGTCATAGTAGCTGTAGAGTTACTTTTCCAGCCCTTCCATTTCAGTTATATTATTGTTACTTTATGCCTCTAGTAGTCTTAGTGGGCAGACCGTCGGGCTTGTTGGCGGCACCCACTGAGAACTACTTGGGACGTAGTTCTCACACCCGTCGTGGTGTATTTTCCCACAGGGACTTCTACTCCTGTTTCTGCTGCTCCTGTTGCTGCTTCTTCAGATCGAGGTAAGGGAGTCGCGAGATAGATCCCTACCAGCCGTCGTCCAGAGAGTAGATGTACCCCCTTACTTTTGAGAGTTCATGTTGAGAGAACTTTGTAGTGAGGTATAGAGTTGTATTTATTTTACTGCTCGAGAGATTTTTGTACTTTTGGTGAGGACTTGGGTTGTTTATATTTTTCTTTTAGCAGTTTACTTTCCGCTCTGATACCACCTAATCTGTCATGCCCCGGTGTCAAAACTGCGACCCGGGCTCGCCAACAGATCCGCCGCCCGTACGGGAAGCCCCGTATAGACGAAGCAACTAACCTGCAAAAGAACAACTATACTATTGTGACGCCCCACTTCCCAGGGGGTCACCCATCCCAGAACTACTCTAGCTCTAGCACGCTTAACTCTCATGTTCCTCTTGGATCTTGCTACCATCCAAAATGCTATAGCGGGTAGAGTGTGGCTCCCCGGCTAATGACCGTTATAGGTGGAGTGCAGCTCCCTACAAGGTCGGCTAAGGCTAGCGAGACGAGTCTCACATCGCCTGGTGCTTGTGAGTGTGCTTGAGCCTGACGTGGACGTCAGGGATTAAAGGGGGGAAGAATGTGACACCCCCGGAATTTGGATTAGTCCTATATATAAATGATATAATAGGACTAAATCTCTAACCCGTCTATAGAATTTTGGATGGTAGCAAGATCCAAGAGGAACATGAGAGTTAAGCGTGCTAGAGCTAGAGTAGTTCTAGGATGGGTGACCCCCTGGGAAGTGGGGCGTCACAATTGGTATCAGAGCCTAGGTTGTAGGTCATTATGGACTTAGAAACCCTAGGCTTGTGGTTGGACATTAGGATGACTACGTGAGAGTCGTGACTGTTAGCGAGAGTCCTGATTGAGTTTATACCTCTCCCAAGGGACGGGATGAGTGATTGGCATGTTTATTCTCCTAAGCGATTATGTTGGCTGCAGACAACATAATGCTAGGGAATGGATGACATGTCTTAGACTTTCGCTAGATTGTGGATGACATGTCTTAGACTTTCGCTAGATTGGGTCGAGTGTTGTTTGGTACTGTCCTGATGTTTGCATGTGGATTGCAGGTGGGCACGATGCCTCCCCGACGCAGGGTACAGACGCGTTCTCAGCCTTCCCCCTCTGATGAGCCTGCGCAGGAGGAGTCACCACCGGGTCAGCAGAGTGAGGTGCTGGAGCTTCGGGCTCAGATGGCCCAGTTGTCAGAGGCTATTCAGCGCCAGGAGGAGACTACAAGACGCCAGGAGGTGGCCATGGGTCGCATAATGCTTATGTTGGAGCAGAGGGTACAGCCAGTTGTAGCACCGCCAGGGAGTTTTTCCGCACCTTCGTCGCCAGCTGTGGCACCCCTAGTTGTACCAGCAGTGCAGGTAGCCCCTATTGCACTAGATACCGGTAGACAGCCGTTCGGGTCGGTAGGACCGTTGACCCCCGCAGAGCAGCGAGAGGTGGTTGATTTGTTGACGAGTTTCCATCAGTCTGATCCACATCGTTTTTCGGGGCAGAGTTCGGAGCGCGGAGAGGCGGTGACGGCCGAGGTGGCTCCAGCTCCCGCAGGGATTTCGGGGGCGAAGCGCCCAGCACGGGATGTTGAGGGACAGACGAGTCAGCAGGGACCTCCGAGACCTTCACGATCTCATCCTCAGGGTCGTAGGTTTCGGAGGCGCCATAGATCAGGTGGACCCCCGCAGCAGCCGCGGTATCAGCAGCACCCGCAGCGACAGCAGTCTCAGTAGCAGTATCCCCGACAGCAGCGGTTTCGGCACCAGCGACAGGAGCGGTGTGTCATCTGTGGCGGGCCTCATCCACCGTCGCAGTGTGACCAGAGGCAGAGACGGTGTTTCCTCTGCGGAGAGTTGGGACATTTCCGCGCAGCTTGCCCCCAGGCCATTTTGTTAGTGCGACCCCTTGCTACAGCAGCTCCCTTGCCAGTTCAAGAAGCGGAAGCCCCTCCGGTACACCGTCAGACAGAGTGGGGTACGACGTCGGGACAGACGGGACGACGACCTTCAGCACCCAGCGGACGGGTTTATGCAGCCCTGGTGGAGGACACCCCGGCAGCAGATCATGTCGCGGCAGGTATGATTTTATTTCAGTTAGCTGAATTTAGCATTTCGATACCGCTGCATCCTTTTGCTTTATTAGTTGAGCATCTTCATCAGCATCTTTGCATGGGTATGGGTTAGGAAGTTATGCTACATGTATTAGCGATTGGATTTTTCCCAGTATCCTACGAGTAGAGGAGGATCGCGGTGTGTGATCAGTGCAGTTGAGACTTGGGACTTTACCTGCTGATGTGACGATTCAAGGATAGCTCCAGGACTTGAGTGAGCACATTGGTTGGACTGGTTGGTGCGGTGCCGTGCTACGGCTGATGATGGAATGAGAGCAGTTACCCTTCTGCGAGTTGGACAGGAGGAGTTCATTACTTCTCGGGTTGCCGGCGTATCCTTCCAGCAGCTTGGGCTTCAGCGACTATGGACAGACGCCGCCTCGGGAGCTGTTGTGATGTTTAGGACTAGAGGTTGTGTCCTTAGGAGTCTTGTTTAGTGTTAGCTTTCGTTTGGGTAGCCACAGCAGGAACGACACCAACACTTCTCTCACTTTTCTCGTCGTTGTACTGAAATTTACGAACAGGACGAAAACTTCGAAAGATTGCTCCAGAAATGGAGACGGTGCCCGAACCTGTTCTTGTTTGATTGGGGCGAAGGCAATGATCTTTCAAAATTTTTGAACTTTTCGCTAATTTCAGCTGTTTTCTAAATTGATGGTTGGGGTTGATGACTATCCTGCTGGTGGAGCCGTACCTTCTTGTTAGTTTAGCGTTGCGTTCTTGATTGTTTTAGTTTTGTTGTTGTGGTGTGTTTTTGTTTCGGGGACGAAACTTCCTTTTAGTGGGGGAGGATGTGGTGACCCTGATCCCCATGTGGCTTCTCCCATGAACCCTGGTGTAGAACACCTAGTGTTGGTGTATCTGGCCCATAGTGCATCAAAGGGATGCCACAGATGGACCCTGTGTGATATCCACAGCTGGATTGGCCTTCGGCTGCATTTGCCGAATTTTAGAAATGGTTTTGGGCCAAACAGAGGTTGGATTTGGATTCAGCACGGAAAAACGCTTGAAAACGGCTGTTTGCTTGTTTGATTCTGAGTCCGGATGCCCAAAAACGGACTCCCGGAAGTTTTCGCTGAATTTCGGTGCATGGGAGGGGCCGTGGACCGCCGGCTGCCACGTGGCGGCTTCTTATTGGCCGGTCCGCAGCACTCGGTCCACAGAGGGGCGCGGCTGGGTGCACGGACCCGGCGCATGGACACGTGGCGTCGCCTGATTGGCGGACTCGTGATGCGCGGTCTACTGAGTGGCGCGGCGGTGCATGGACCAAGGCGGGTGGACGCGTGGCAGTCCCCGGTTGGTCGGTGCACGCGGCGCGGTCCACGGAACCGATGTCGGGTGCGTGGTCCGGGTGCAGGGGACACGTGTCGGCTTGCTACTCGCGGGCTCACGAGGCGCGGCGCACGGGGTCGCGGGCGGGCGCCTCGGGGCGCGTGCGTGGTAGGCGGTCAGGCGGCGCCTGCCCGCACGTGTGACCGCGACAGTGGCAGGGCCACGTGTCGCCCTGCCACTGGCGGGCGCCACCTACCCCGTTTGACCGGGTAGGTGCCACGCGGCGGCACCACACGCGCCCCGCACAGCTGTTTGCTGTGCGGGACACGTGTCGGTCACCGGGAGTGCCACGTGGCCACTCCCGGCGCGCACCGCACAGCTGTTTGCTGTGCGGGTGACGTGGCCGCACCAGGAATTTCCGGGCGGCTACAGTAACCCCGCGTTGAGCCCGGATTCGGGCGCCCGAAACTTCGGGTGCGCCCGAATCTTGGGACTTAATGGGAATTTCTTCATTTGTTTTTCTGCTGCCTATTTAAAGGCCCGAGCTCCCTTCCCCTTCGACTTTTTGGCACTTCTGAGCTTCAAACCGAGGAGAGTTCTTCACCAAAGTTGATCCTCACGCAGTAAAGCTTCCATTTGCAGAGTTTGGGGATTTTTGGGAGCACGCTTTTTGAGATTCTCATTTTCTTGGCTCGGTGCGACACTCTTTCTTCGGTGCTTCTTCCGTCGCTCTTCGGTGCACGAGCTCTCCCGACCTACTCCGGCCATCTTTTCGAGCGATTTCTTCACTGCTTGATTCGCAATAAGTAAGGCTACGATTTTGGTTTCTTCCACATTTTCTGGTTTTGCGATTTTCGAGGAGTTTTCTCTTGCTCACTGGAACCCCTTTTGCTCTGAGTTTTTGGTAAGGGCAGCACCTTCTTTTGAGAATATCTTCGCGCACAAATCTCGGATCAGGACGTGCTTATAGACTTTTTTCATCTACTCGACGCGAGGAACATCGTGGAATTTTCTTGGAATTTTTGGAGACCTTCCCGAAGGTATACACTTTTCCTTTTATCTGTACAAGAGTTTACAGTTGGATGGTTTTGGGATTTTGCGCACCGATACTGTGGAATTTGTAACTTGGCCTACAGTGCTTGGAATTGGGCGTGCAGGTACTTGTTTCGAAGCTATCGACACGAAGATCGCAGGGATATTTTAATTGGAATTTTTCGAGCACATTCAGAAGGTTAAATAATCGCATCTTTGTGGCTAAATTTTCAGTGTTGTATTTCTTGGCAGATTTTGGGATTTAAGTGTAACTGTAGCCTTATGTTGTACCCAGGAAGGATTGTGGACTGTACTGGACCTGTTGGACATAGAGTTGTTATTTTCCTGGTTTTCTCAGCTGTATGACTCCGGACAGTTAGCGTCTTCAGGTGGGTGGCTTGCTTTCAGGATCTATGGACTGTGCTCTAATTCTATTGATATAGAATCATGCATGATAGTGATTGGACTGGGTAGCATGCTAGAATGTGAATGTTAATATTCTTGTAATTATCTGATGATCGTATGATCCCTTTTGCTTCCTACCATCTATTAAATATTTGTTCTCTTAGAACCTGACCTAGCACCCCTGTCATATGTTGCATGTGTAACCAGACTAGTAGAAAACCCTCACTTGGGCTAGGGTTATTTATGTTTAGACATCCACACATTATGTTTCATTCCTGGACTTAGTGTTATCCTCGCCCGGGTAGTGGGCCGAGCGGTCGGAACTTCTTTTTAGTGTGGGTTGCATTTGCACTCGTGCTTGGGAGCAGAGTGGAGTCTGGTAGATGTAGTGGTTCGCTTGTCTGTATCGGGAACCGTTTGGGGTAAACGGTGGACCTGAGAGATCTTGTTTTTCCCTGTTTGGGTTGTCGCCACTGTGTTAGTGGTAGTAGTTTATTAGTGTTAGCCGGACCTAGAACCCAGAACCCTTTTCGACATACACATGATTTTAGTCTACCAATATTTTCTTCCAAGCATCGAAGGGCCGCTGGAGTCTGTTCTTGTTTGATTGTACAAAGGCATCAGTCCTTCGGGGTTTGGGTAAAACACTTGTTTTCTAACTGTTTTTCTAAAAAGAACTAAAATCATTAAATATGGATTTCTTCCAGATCGAATGGTTTTTAATAACAAATGTCACATTTTCCTGTAAATCTCCCCACTCGAAAGGATTCGAGTGGTCTGGGTTCTAGGGGCCATTCCTTTGTCGGGACGAAAGCCACGGGGGCCGAACCTGGAACCTGTTCTTGTTTGATAGGGTTATAGGTGTAGGTCTCCCGGGACTTTCGGGTCCTGTTGGTGTCTTCTACATGTTGTACCGAGGTTGTTGTGTTCCCGAACTATAAGGGGTCCGGAACTTCGATAGGCGGAGCCTAGAGTCTGTTCTTGTTTGATAGGGTTCTAAGCACCGGCCTATCGGGTCTCCGAACCCTTATGGTGTCAGTCTTTCCTGTGAGTTTGGTGTTTTGTTATGGGAGCCGTCTGGTGGACGGTGGCCCCAGCTGTGTGGTTTTCCAGCCTGTGTTTGAGCGTTGGTGTTGTTGGTCGATCTTGTTGATCGTGATTTGGACTTTAGCCTGCATGGGCCACATTGAGCTCGACAGAGATGCGCAGATACTTTGCTCGTTGGGGTCGCGCCCCTCGAGTGCCACTCCGGAGCTAGGCGGGTTACTTGCTATCGCGACTTGTCGACACTGTCCCTCTGGCTGGCCAGTTTGGCAGTCATGGACGCCCTACGTAAGTCCGCTCCTCCGGGACGTATCGGCAGTAGGTCCTACGTAAGTCCCCTCCTCCGTGGACGTTGGGCAGTAGGTTGGCGCAGGTTTGACTGGACCCGATGTGGCAGTCAGTTTAGATTGGGTGATCAGAGATGAGTGTTAGTTGTGCACAATGTTATCATCTGTTCCACTTTCTGAGCATCTAGATAGAGGCATAGTAGCTGTAGAGTTACTTTTCCAGCCCTTCCATTTCAGTTATATTATTGTTACTTTATGCCTCTAGTAGACTTAGTGGGCAGACCGTCGGGCTTGTTGGCGGCACCCACTGAGAACTACTTGGGACGTAGTTCTCACACCCGTCGTGGTGTATTTTCCCACAGGGACTTCTACTCCTGTTCCTGCTGCTCCTGTTGCTGCTTCTTCAGATCGAGGTAAGGGAGTCGCGAGATAGATCCCTACCAAGCGTCGTCCAGAGAGTAGATGTACCCCCTTACTTTTGAGAGTTCATGTTGAGAGAACTTTGTAGTGAGGTATAGAGTTGTATTTATTTTACTGCTCGAGAGATTTTTGTACTTTTGGTGAGGACTTGGGTTGTTTATATTTTTCTTTTAGCAGTTTACTTTCCCCTCTGATATCTGTATAGTATAGTTGTTCTTTTGCATGTTAGGTGCTTCGTCTATACGGGGCTTCCCGTATGGGAGGCGGATCTGTTGGCGAGCCCGGGTCGCAGTTTCGACGCGGGGGCGTGACAGCAGGTGTGAGAACTACACCAACACGTAGTTCTCGGTGGGTACCGTCGCCAATATCCACGGTATGCCCACTAAGTTTACTGGAGGCAAAATAATAGGTATGCAGATAATAGTAAAGATGAAATGAAACTACAGCTAATATGCCTCAAGTATCATGCTCAAAGGAAAAACTCAACTAAGAATATACTATTCATCCACTCGCTCACGGGGTGCTCACATCAACCCAATCTCTATGGCTGCCAAATCTGGTCCAGTCAAGCCTGCGCCCCCTAGTGTATCAACTAGGGTCCCTCGTGTAGCAACGAAGGGTGTCCAATCGGACTATCAAATACCACGCACAGCAGCCTCATCAGGCATATCACCATCGCATCCGGAGCGGCAACTCGAGGAGCGCGACCCCACCGAGGAACAAGCGTGCCTCATCCGGCATAATAAGCGGCATCTGCAGTCTATAATCCATGATCAAACAGATCGGAAATTCGAATGCCAAAAACCTCACAATCATGTTTAGGTCGGAGAATCCTCCACGACTCAATCTGATAAAGCCCATAAAACCCCCAAGACACTAGAAAACCCATCCACTGAGTCAATAAAAATCCACTCGGCCCCAAGGCACGAGCTAGGATACATGCATCGTGAACCTATTCGATCCCTCTGGGCGATCTCAATGTTTAAAACTATTTTTAAAGCCAGTTTTTTCATTAAAACGGGTTCTGCGATTTTTAAAACAGTTCATATGCAATTCCGAGGTCAACTAACCATGCAATCTAGTGTCATATGATGTCACAAGTATACTAAAAATAATTTGGGGTTTCGGTTATCAATATGTAATTTTCTAGGCAACTATCAGATTTACCAGCTATAATAATAGACAATCTAGACATACTAGACATGCATATAATAGCATTAGAAGGCATTCCACAAAGTTTGGAATAAATTTCCAACCCACCTGGATCGCTTTCCACAGGCTAAGCCGAAGTCGGTGAAGTTCGGACTCGCTCACTGTCGAAAATCTACCGAAACAGCACCTCGGCTCTCGGTCGCGTGCAACTCTGCCAACGCCCAAGGGAGACCTCCAAAAGCTCACAGCTAGCTCCCAAAACCTCAAACAAGGCTTCCTCTATGCTCAGGTCCACCCACAGCCAACACCACCAAGCCCACTGCGCACACAATCCACACTCTCCTGCTGCTCCGCACGGTGCACAGGGCAACCACTCCTTCTCGTCCACGGCACGCGCAGAAATCTGCTGCTCCACTCAACACAGGGAAGAAGACAAAAATGGAGAAATCCATTCCCAGCTCAAAAATCCGATCTCAGCCAAAATCCGAAAATCCGAGGAAAAATCCAAAAATCTCGGAAAAGCACGGTACTCACCTCGGTAGCTGCTATCCGCGTGCGCAAGCTCCAACCGAGATCTCCTTAACAGGATAAGCTCTCACTCTCCCACGCTCACGATTGGAAATCCAATGATTCGGCGCGAAGAAGATCCACCAAGAACTCACCGCTCACTCCCTCTCTACCTCACTCTCCTTCAATCCCTTTCTCTCCCTTGGTTCTAACTGAGAAGAGGAGGAGAAGGAGGTGGTCTCTAATGAAGGGTGGAGAGGAATAAATGCTGTGCAGAGGGGTGGTTGGGATGGCAGGGATGTGAAGTTACTAAATCGCCCCCACATAAAATAGGGAATTACCACACTGCTCCCTTGTTCTGGAGGCTAAGTACCGGTACTCGGGTTCCCAGTACCGGTACCCAAGCAAAAATTTCCCATCCGAGGGCCAACTCTGCCCAGTCCAACACAGGGTACCGGTACCCTCCTCGGCGTTCCAGTAGTCAAGTCAATTGGGGTTTGGCGTACCGGTACTCATGGCTCAGTACCGGTACCCAAGGACTTAGAAAAATTCCGCAGCATCCCCAAACCAAAAACTCTCTGTCGGATCCCCATTAAATTCGCTTCGGTACCCTACCTCGCGTACCGGTACGCAATGGCCCTCAAAACTGCAAAAAGCCTGGGACTCCCAATCTCGATGCCGTCAACTCACTTTTCAATCCGAAGGCTTCCGTGTTGATCCGAAATGTCTTGAACTCATCTGTACACGTAAAATGAACACGCCACTGGCGATTTCCCCGCACCACGCTACTCTGCGGAGTCGGTGCACTACACAAAGTCCCGGTACTCTACATCTTCCCCTCCTTAAAAGGGTTTCGTCCTCGAAACAAAGGAAAATCCATGCCTCAGTGCGGTGTCTCAAATAAATGGGGATAGGAGATCCTCAACTCATCCTCATGCTCCCAAGTGGCCTCTCTCTCATCATGATTGCTCCACTGGACCTTCACAAAATGTATGATCCGATTGTGCAATTCTTTAGCCTCACGGGCAAGAATTCGCATCGGTCGCTCCTGATAGCTCAAATCCTCATCCAATTCCAAGGAAGTGAAATCCAAAACATGCGAGGGATGAAACACAAACTTCCTCAGGACGGATACATGAAAAACTTCATGGGTGCCTGCTAATCGTGGCGGTAGCGCAACTCGGTAAGCAACTGGTCCAATGCGCTCTAACACCTCAAACGGGCCAATGAACCGCGGACTGAGCTTTCTGCGCACTCCAAATCGGTGTATCCCTCGAGATGGCGAGACTTTTAGAAAAATATGATCCCCAACCTGAAACTCTAAGTCTCGCCACTTCCTATCGGCATAACTACTCTGCCGACTCTGGGCGGTCACCAAATGTCGCCAAATGATCTTGACCTTTTCTTCCGCTTCCATTAGCAAGTCAGGTCCTAAGGTCTTTCTTTCACCCACGTCACTCCAAAATAATGGTGATCGACATTTTCGTCCATACAATGCTTCGTAAGGCGCCATCTGAATGCTCGCTTGGAAGCTATTATTGTATGCGAATTATGCCAATCTCAAATGTCGATCCCAACTGCCGCTAAAGCTCAGGACACATGCTCTCAACATATCCTCAAGAGTCTGAATGGTCCGCTACGACTGTCCATCAGTCTGTGGGTGAAAGGCGGTGCTGAAATGAAGCTGGGTCCCCAAGGCTGTCTGCAAGCTCTTCCAGAAATGCGAGGTGAACCTTGGGTCCCTATCCGATACAATCGAGGCTGGTACACCATGCAACCTCACAATCTCATCCAAATATAGCTGTGCTAACCTCTCCAGAGTCCAATTTGGCTGTATAGGCAGAAAATGGGCTGATTTGGTCAACCGATCCACAATCACCCAAATAGCATCAGCTCCACTCCGTGACCTCGGTAATCCAACAACAAAATCCATGGTCACGCGGTCCCTTTTCCATTCAGGTATTGGAAGGCTTTGCAACTTGCCAGCTGGAACCTGGTGCTCAGCTTTAACTTGCTAACAAGTTAGACAATGGGCAACAAACCTTCCAATGTCTCTCTTCATGCCAATCCACTAAAACTATGCCCTCAAATCTCTATACATCTTAGTTCCTCCTGGGTGAAGGGTATAAGGTGTGTAGTGAGCCTCTCTCAAAATTAGCTCTCGAATCTCCGAATCCACGGGCACACAGATGCGGTCCCTGTACCTCAGTACTCCCGCTGCATCAACCGTAAAGTCCCCACTCTGACCATGCTAAATCTGGTCTCTAATCCTCTCAAGATAGGGGTCCACACTCTGCTTCTCTCTAATCCTGTCTAACAAAGTGGGTTGCAAGACCAAGGACATAAGTCTTGCCGAATCCCCAGGAGACGTAATCTCAATCTCAAATTGCCTCAACTGCTCTCTCAGTGGCATTTGTTGAGTAATCAACATGCTTAAAGACTGCACTGCTCGCCTACTCAAGGCATCCGCGACCACATTGGCTTTGCCAGGATGATACTGTATGCTCAAATCATAATCTTTCAACAGCTCTAACCACCGGCGTTTCCTCAAATTGAGCTCTTTCTGAGTAAACAAATACTTCAGACTTTTGTGGTCGGTAAATATCTCACAGTGCTCACCATAAAGGTAGTGTCGCCACAGCTTCAAAGCAAAAACAACAGCGGCTAGTTCCAAATCATGCGTAGGATAATTCTTCTCATAATCCTTTAATTGGCGCGAGGCATAAGCAATTACCCTACCATGCTGTATCAACACACAACCTAGGCCGCTATGGGAGGCATCACTGTAAACTACAAATCCCTCTCCCATCACTGGCAATGCAAGGACCGGTGCTGATATCAATCTCAGCTTCAACTCGTCGAAGCTCTGCTGGCACTACTCAGTCCAAACAAACTTGGTCCCATTCCTAGTTAATCGGGTGAGGGGAGTAGAGAGTTTCGCAAAGCCCTCTACGAACCGTCGGTAATATCCTGCTAGGCCCAAAAAGCTCCGAACCTCTGTCACCATCGTAGGTCTAGGCCAATCTCGAACGGCATCTACCTTCGTCGGGTCCACTGCCACTCCTGCGGCCGAAACCACATGGCCTAAAAATGAGACCTCCCGAAGCCAAAATGCGCACTTCTTCAACTTGGCATACAACTTCTTCTCCCTTAGAAGTTGCTGCACTATCCTCAAGTGCTCCTCATGCTCTATGTCACTTCGGGAATAAACCAGGATGTCATCGATGAACACCACTACGAACCAGTCCAAGTACGGCTGAAATACTCGGTTCATCAAATCCATAAAGGCGGCAGGTGCATTAGTCAGTCCAAATGGCATCACTGTAAACTCGTAATGCCCATACCGCGTTCTGAATGCCGTCTTGCACACATCCTCGGCCTTCTCCTTCAATTGGTGGTAACCGGACTGGAGGTCTATCTTCGAGAAGACCGTGGCTCCCTGAAGCTGATCAAACAAATCATCAATCCGTGGGAGGGGATACTTATTCCGGATGGTCACTTTGTTCAGCTCTCTGTAATCCACACACAATCTGAGTGACCCATCCTTCTTTTTCACAAACAGAATCAGCGATCCCCACGGTGATACACTGGGTCTGACAAACCCTCTATCCATCAAATCTTGCAACTGAGCCTTCAGCTCTCTCAGTTCTGCCGGTGCCATCCTGTAGGGTGCCTTGGAGATTGGTGCAGTTCCAGGAACTACATCAATTACAAACTCTATCTCTCTATCCGGCGGCATAGAAGATAACTCTGATGGAAACACATTCGGGTACTCACGGACAATAGGAACGTCCTCGAGTCCGGGCATCGCCGTAGGCGCCTCCACTATCGTCGCTAGAAAAGCGATACAACCTCGACTCAACATCTGTCGGGCTCTGGCGGAAGATATAGTCGTCGCAAACAAAGTGCTCTGGCATTCTCTATAAACATATTCCTCCTGACCCGGCTCACGGAGGGTCACCGTCCTCTCTCTACAATCATTGGTAGCGTAATACTGGGATAACCAATCCATACCCAACACTATATCAAAATCTTGGAGCTGACGTAGGACCAACAAATCAATAGACAAAATCCAGGGTCCTAACTGCACTGGGCAGGACCAACAACATTCATCTACGTGCAATACGTGATCTGGAATCTGAACCTCACGTGCACGAGCTAACGGTCCTCTCTAGCCCATGCGATGATGCAAATGATCTACTGATGAATGAATGCGATGCTCCAGTACCAAACAATGATCTAGCACGAGTAGAGCAGATCATAATCATACCTGCTACCACCTGGTCAGCTACCAAAGAATCCTCAACCTGAGCGGCGTACACTCGCCTGCTCGGAGGTGGTCGCCTGTCCGGCTGTCGCGATGAAGTGGCCCGATCTGTCCGGCCAAAGCTCGCCAAGCTCCTACTACCTGCAAAGGCGAGGGAGGTGTCGATGCTGCCGATGGTGCTGGCAAACATGCTCTCGGGCAAGACGACGCGAAATGTCCCGGCTGTCCACAACGAAAACACCGGCCCTACCGCTGCTCGCACTGCGAGGGCGCACGAGGCCCGCCGCAAATGACACATCGGTCGGGGCGCCTTTGTTGATGCGGCTGCTGCTGCCACGGCTGCTGCTGCCGAAAACCTCTAGGTCTCTGTCTCCTCGGAGCCCCACGACCCTGAGACTGGAATCGTGGCGGCCTCGGGGGTCTCGATCTACTCGACTGTCCAAAATCAGGCGGCACGGGACGCTTCTCCCCGGAACTGGTCCCTGGCGCTCCGTCCCTCTCAGACATAATCACGAATCCTCGGTCAACCCACCGAGCATGCTCAATCGCTGCATCTAGAGTCGGCGCTCGCTGAAAATGCACGAAGTGATAGATATCCCGATGCAGTCCCCTCTCAAATAGATCAACCTTTTGGGCCTCATCCCAGGCAACATGGGGCACACTGTTCAGCAATCACAGAAACTCGCGAATATACTCCTGAAGAGGTCGACTCACCTGCTGCAGGCCTCTCAAATCCCCTTCCAGTTTCTGCTTTGCACTGTCGGGAAAGAAGGCCCCGAGCAGCAAAGCACGAAACTCGCTCCAGGTCATCAACTGCACTCCCGGTGGTCCAACGGGACGAACTCGACGCCACCAAGTCTCGGCGTCCTTCTCCAAAAAGTGCGTAGCCAAATGAACCTGATGCTTCTCCTGGATGAACAAATTCTCGAACAGTTTTTCCATAGCAGTGATCCAGTTCTCGGCCTCCCAAGGCTCCAGACTCTGCCCCGAAAACTGCCGGGGACGGAACTAGCTGATGTAGGACAACTGATCAGTAAGCTCTCGCTGCTCCTGCACTATCAACGGTGCAATCTGGGTCGAAGTCAACGATGTCGCGGCCGGAGGTACTCCTGGCGGTACCACAGGAGATGCTCTCTGCTCGAGCATGCGCATCATGCTCTCCATGTTCTCTTCTTGGCGCCTAGCCATCTCCTCCTGGTGTTGTAACGTCTCTCACATCTTGGCTACCTGGGCCCGCAACTCTCGGACCTCACTCTGCTCTGCCTGCCCAGCCTCCCGCTGCTCGGGCTCCTCATCAACGGCAGGATGCACCCTCGTCGCTGCACGACGTCTCGGAGGCATCATAGACAACTGCAATAAAACCAAACGTCAGGACCAAGAAATCTCTCGACCCAATCAAGCGAAAGTCTAAAACATGTTACCCATTCTAAAGCATCATGTTGTCTGCAGCCAACATAGCCACTTTAGAGAATAAACATGCAAAATCACTCACCCCAATTCCCTGGGGGAGGTACAGACTCAATCAGGACTCTCGCTAAAGTCACGTCTCTCACGATAGTCATCCTACTGTCCAACCACAAGCCTAGGGTTTCTAAGTCCTCAACGACCTATATAACCTAGGCTCTAATACCAGTCTAATCTGTCACGCCCCGCGGTCGAAACTGCGCCCCGGGCTCACCAACAGACCCGCCATCTGTACGGGAATCCCCGCACAGACGAAGACGAAGCGTCTAACCTGCAAATCAGATCTATAGCTAAACATACATCAGAGCTGAAATAAAACTAGTAGCTACAATCATAAACTGAACATCTGAATATACATAAATCCACCGTACATAGTCTCTCCTGGTATGTAAATAAAAAGATACAAATCTCCTAGACTGTCCAGTACAAAAGTGGAATCTCAAAATATAGGGTACCTCTATCTCTGACTCTCAAAATAAAAAGGGAAGGGAGCTACTCGGCCATGCCCTTACCTCGATCAGCTGTCTCCGCACGAACAAAAGTCAGAACAGCAATCTCTGGAAAACCTGTCACCGCAGCGGGTGTGAGAACTACACCAACACGTAGTTCTCAGTGGGTACCGTCGCCAATATCCACGATATGCCCACTAAGTCTACTGGAGGCAAAACAATAGGTATGCAGATAATAGTAAAGCTGAAATGAAACTACAGCTAATATGTCTCAAGTATCATGCTCAAAGGAAAAACTTAACTAAGAACATGCTATGCATCCACTCGCTCACGGGGTGCTCACATCAACCCAATCTCTCTGACTGCCAAATCTGGTCCAGTCAAACCTGCGCCCCCTAGTGTATCAACTAGGGTCCCTCGTGTATCAACGAAGGGTGTCCAATCGGACTATCAAGTACCACGCACAGCAGCCTCATCAGGCACATCACCATCGCATCCGGAGCGGCAACTCGAGGGGAGCGACCCTACCGAGGAACAAGCGTGTCTCATCTGGCATAATAAGCGGCATCTGCATGCTATAATTCACGATCAAACAGATCGGAAACTTGAATGCCAAAAACCTCACAATCATGTCTAGGTCGGAGAATCCTCCACGACTCAATCTGGTAAAGCCCATAAAACCCCCAAGACACTAGAAAACCCATCCACTGAGTCAATAAAAATCCACTCGGCCCCCAGGCATGAGGATACATGCATCCTGAGCCTATCCGACCCCTCTGGGTGATCTCAATGTTTAAAACTATTTTTAAAGCCAGTTTTTTCATTAAAACGGGTTCAACGATTTTTAAGACAGTTCAGATGCAATTCCGAGGTCAACTAACCATGCAATCTAGTGTCATATGATGTCACAAGTATACTAAAATTAATCTGGGGTTCCGTTTATCAATCTGTAATTTTCTAAGCAACTATCAGATTTACCAGCTATAATAATAGACAATCTAGACATGCTAGACATGCATACAATAGCATTAGAAGGCATTCCACAAAGTTTGGAAGAAATTTCCAACCCACCTGGATCACTTTCCACAGGCTAAGTCGAAGTCGGTGAAGTGCGGACTCGTCACTGTCGAAAATCTGCCGAAACAGCACCTCGGCTCTCGGTCGCGCGCAACTCTGCCAACGCCCAAGGGAGACCTCCAGGAGCTCACAGCTAGCTCCCAAAACCTCAAACAAGGCTTCCTCTGTGCTCAGGTCCACCCACAGCCAACACCACCAAGCCCACTGCGCACACAATCCACACTCTCTCGCGGCTCCGCACGGTGCATAGGGCAACCACTCCTTCCCGTCCACGGCACGCGCAGAAATCTGCTGCTCCACTCAACACAGGGAAGAAGATAAAAATGGAGAAATCCATTCCCAGCTCAAAAATCCGATCTGAGCCAAAATCCAAAAATCTGAGGAAAAATCCAAAAATCTCGGAAAAGCACGGTACTCACCTCGGTAGCTGCTATCCGCGCGCGCAAGCTCCAACCAAGCTCTCCTCAACAGGTCAAGCTCTCACTCTCCCACGCTCACGATCGGAAATCCGATTCTTCGGCACGAAGAAGATCCACCAAGAACTCACCGCTCACTCCCTCTCTCCCTCACTCTCGTTCAATCCCTTTCTCTCCCTTGGTTCTAACTGAGAAGAGGAGGAGGAGGAGGTGGTCTCTAATGAAGGGTGGAGAGGAATAAATGCTGTGCAGAGGGGTGGTTGGGATGGCAGGGGTGTGAAGTTATTGTCACGCCCCGGGGGTTTAAATAAGCGGAAAAACGTGTAATAATTTTTTTTTTGAAACATTCCCATCCCCCGTCACGTGTCCAGACCCGCCACACATACAAAGTTACCCCACTAACGGACAGAGTCTCCTTTGTATATGTACAGCGTCACAATCACAATTTATACTTTAACCACACCAGTCAAGATGAAGACTAAAAGAGGAACTATTAAACATTATACAATCACAATGACCAACATAGGTTTGAAAGGATAAAGCCACGGGTTTGGAAAACGGTGTCCATACGACACCTGGTTTTTAAAACGTTTTCGCAATCTCTTTTCCGGACGGCATTACAACTTGAAAGGATAAAACCACAGGTTTGCAAAACGGTGTCCACACGACACCCAGTTTTTAAAACGATTTCACAATCTCTCTTCTGTATTTTAAAACGGCCGTCCAAAACGCATAAATAGAAGCATAAATAAAACGGTCAATCACAGAGTCACAAGTCCACCCCATCATCCACATCATCCACGAAAATAAAAGTCACATGCATCAAGTCTAACCAACTGAAATAAGCAACTAAGTGAAAGGGAAAAAGTCACCGGCCATGAATAAAGCTAAATCCTTCTAGTCGCAGCCTCACTGTCGTCCCAGATCCCACCCCTGACCGAACCTGTCACAGTGTGGGAAGTCAGTGACACGAAGAATAATGACAAAAGTGATTGTGACACCCCCGGAATTTGGATTAGTCCTATATATAAATGATATAATAGGACTAAATCTCTTAACCCGACTATAGCATTTTGGATGGTAGCAAGATCCAAGAGGTTATGAGAGTTAAGCGTGCTAGAGCTAGAGTAGTTCTAGGATGGGTGACCCCCTGGGAAGTGGGGCGTCACAGTTGGTATCAGAGCCATTCACCAGCCGGAAATGTGAGATGAGTCTCGGCTGAGCCAGGGTTATATAGCGGGTAGAGCGAGGCTCCCCGGCTAATGACTGTTGTGGGTGGAGTGCAGCTCCCCACAAGGTCGGCTAAGGCTAGCGAGACGAGTCTCACATCGCCTGGTGCTTGTGAGTGTGCTTGAGCCTGACGTGGACGTCAGGGCTTAAAGGGGGGAAGAATGTGACACCCCCGGAATTTGGATTAGTCCTATATATAAATGATATAATAGGACTAAATCTCTTAACCCGGCTATAGCATTTTGGATGGTAGCAAGATCCAAGAGGTTATGAGAGTTAAGCGTGCTAGAGCTAGAGTAGTTCTAGGATGGGTGACCCCCTGGGAAGTGGGGCGTCACAGTGATGCTAAAAGATAACTGAGAATAAACCAAACCATAAAGACCAGAGCATCCACAATCCCCATCCTGCACTCAATCATATCATCCCTGAGGAAACGCACTAAGCACCTTGCCATGTCAGTCCGAGGACCTCAGGCAAAAGAAAACCACATCGCTCTCACCTTTGGTGAATGTAAACCCCCCATAAATCACCGCGAGGGGTCCCCACTACGTCACCTTATGGGGTACACGGGTCAACGTACAACCATTTCGGAAAAGTACACCGATGCGGTGGCCAAACCGCTGGTGTGCGTCCAAGCGCCATGAGCATAGTAACCATAATAAAACGATTGTCCACCTGCGACACTCGTTGCTCCAATAAAGTATAAGTGCCGATACACGTGCAGAACATGGGGTTAGTCATCAACTCATAATATTGTAACTGTAATCACAAAAGACGTGAATAACGAGGAAAAGGGAAAACTCGATGTGCCTAATTCGACGACATCCCCTTTTTCAGAAGAGAGAACCTACCTTAGAAAGCGTCAACCGAAACACCTGAAATCGTCCCACACCTTCGTACGATTCCCGAACCTAAAAAGAGACCCCCCAAAAAAAACATCAGTAAACTAAACCGTGCCCCGCGAAAATAGTAGTCCCGACCCCTGTCTGACAAAAGATGGATAACACCAAAACCCGACCTGACGCGGCGCAAAGACAACACGACGCGGTGGCGCGGTGCAAGTGACAGCCCCGCGCGGGCACTTTCCCCGCGCGGTGCATGCGGCGCGGCGCGGCAACAGCCCCGCGCGGGTGCCTCCCTCGTGCGGGCGCGTGCGGCGCCAGCGGCAGCACCGCGCGGGCACCAGCCCCACGCGGGCACGCAAGCAGCGCGGCAGCAGAGGCTGCCCAGTGCGGGCACCGGCCCCGCCCGGGCGCGCAAGCAGCGCGGCAGCAGAGGCTGCCCCACGCGGGCAATGGCCCCGCGCGGGCGCGCAAGCGGCGGGGCAGCCTCTGCCCCGCGCGGGCACCAGCCCCGCGCGGGCACGCAAGCTGTAATATCATGACTTTTTGAGTATCGTTTTACCCTCTTGCTAATAAATTACATGTTAGGAAAAATCAAATTATCAAGTTTTCTTAAGTTGACTATCGTGCGGTGCGGGTATTTTTCTGTGTTAGAGCACGGAAAACGATGAACGGCGGTGTAATCGGATCTGAAATCCGACTTACGGATCCCTCAGAATGGGGTTTTGAAGGTCGCGGTAATCGTAGTTTGCATCAGAATCCGTGCTAAAGATCTGGCACGCTTTTCGAGGGGATGTGGAATTATCTCGTGGGAATAGATAATTATAATTTTATATAATAAATATCCGGATGTGGGTTTTTTTGTACGTACCAAGAGAGAAATCTATTTTTCCCGAAAGAAAAGAGAAAACCCTAGCCGGAGAGAAAAAAAGAGAAAAGAGAAAAAGAAAACCCTAACCGGAGGAAAAAGAAAGAGAGAAGAAGAAAGCGGAGGACTCCGATCGCCTCCGATCAACGTGCCGGAGCCGGAAGTGTGAGCAGATCATCTTCTCCGATGAGATCGCGGTAAGCGAAGTTCTTTTTTGGTTTTCGTTGGGGTTTTCGTCGTTTCCGTTTAGCCGCCGCTGTCACGCCCCGGGGTCGAAACTGCGACCCGGGCTCGCCAACAGATCCGCCATCTGTACGGAAACTGCCGCACAGACGAAGCGTCCACCCTGCAAGTCAGATCTATAGCTAAAAACATGTATCAGAGCCGAAACTAAAAACCAAAACCTATAGAATAAAACTGAACATCTGGAAAAGTAAAATCTCCACTAGTACACAAAACCTCAAGGTACAAAGTCTCAGAGAAAAAAAAAACAAATACTATCCTCACAAGTCTCTCAGAATGTCCAGTACAAAAGTGGAAACATAAAATACACCGGGTACATCTACCTCAGACTCTCAATGCTGGTAAGGAACTAATCGGCCGTCCTCACCTCGATCTGCTGTCTCCGCGCGAACCAAGCCGGATCAGCTGCCTCAACCTGTCACCGCAGCGGGTGTGAGATCTACTGCAGAAGGCAGATCTCAGTGGGTACCATCCCAATATCCACGGTATGCCCACTAAGTCTACTGGAGGCAAAACAGATAGGTATGCAGATAGATAGGTAGATAGACAAATAATGGTAAGCTGAAATAGAAAACTACAGCTAGAAAGTCGCAAACATAAAGCTCAAAAGAAAACTCTACCAATGACACGATATGCATACACTCTCTACTACTAAGATGCCTCGGTATCAATGCTCAAAGGAAAGAAACCATCTATGAACATAATATGTAACCACCTACCCATATCACCCAATCTCAAGGACTGCCAAAAGTGGCTCAGTCCAGCCTGCGCCGGTCCTCTAGGAACGCACCTGCCCACTACCACGCATCCACAAGAGGACGGGATTTACGTGGGGCGTCCGAAACCGACCATCTCAATCTCTCACAAAGTGACCCCATGGTAACTCGGCCAGGGGTATCAAGCGACCTCTAGTATATGAACTAGGCGCATCATCGCAAGCTCGTCAGGCTCGGTATAATCATCGCACCCGGGGCGTAGCTCGAGGGGAGCGACCCCACCGAACTCAAGTATCACATCTGTATCACTGTCTCATAAGCGGCACATGCAGGCTATAGTCCACGATCAAACAGATCGGTATCTCAAAGCTCAGAGCACAACTCAGTCGGAAAAAGAACCTCGACTCAAATAGGAATAGCCCAAATACTCTCACAGCTATGTCGGAGAACCCTCAACAACTCAATCTGATAATGCACGACCATGACTGAGTCGGGAAACCTCCGCGACTCGATCTGCCAGAACCCCAAATATCCTCAGAACTAAGTGGGAGGACCATCTCCACCACTAAATCAGAAACATAACCCATGATCTAGGATAAATTCATCGATCCCCAACACGGAAGAAGAACTCACAGGACACTAGAACTCAGCACACATGCTCTAAAAATCCACTCGGCATCTCGACACGAGTAAACAAGCATCCTGAACCTATGCCATACCTGTGCCAATCTCATAATTTAAAAACCATCTTTGAAATCATTGATTTTCCTTTAAAACGCGTTTCTCGATTTTTAAAACGGTTCAGGTGCAGTTATGATACAAACAAAGCGTGAAACCTAGTGTCATATGATGTCAGGAGTCTACTAAAAATAATCCGGGGTTCTAATACATTTTACAGAAAAATTCAGGCAATTATCAGATGTAAAAACAGCGAAAACGCTTAATAAACATGATGTAATTGCATTCAATAGTATTAAAGGGCATTCCGTAAATTTTGGAGAAATTTCAACCCACCTGGAACGCTTTCCGCAGGCAATTGCTGAAGTCGGTGAAGTGCCGGAACCTCGAACTGACGAAACCTCGAAAATCATGCCGCAAATCCCGGAAAAACCTCGAAAGCTCCAATAAATTCCTTCGAGTCCACATAAAAATTCCGGCGCGCCACGGCTCACCCACGGTCAACTCCCGGCACCTGCCCAAGTAGACAAGCTCCAACGGCTCCGCGCGGCGAAGGCAACCAAAACTGGCCAAGTCGCACCCAAAAGCACTAAACAAGTGTCCACAACATACTACAAGTCCAATCACAAAATCTGAACTCCAAATAATTGCTCTCATTAAAATCAAATTGCAATCTGCACTCTGAAAATAAATTCCCATAAACACCAACACTCACAGCCACACCCACTTCACACATGATGCTCACTACATTCAACACTAAGCCTCAGCCCACAAAAGTCCACCACCACACTCTCACACAAATTAGTTCAGCACAAACCTGCACACCTCAAAATTACATAAATCCACCAAAAATCTGCACAATAATAAACTCCCAATGCACACCCTCAATTACACAAAGCCAAGTTACATCCAGAAAAAATAAAATAAGCTCCACATGGGCACCAAACAACTCCACCAGCTTCAAACATTAAGTCCAAGAACACACAGCCAACAACCAGGATTCAAGTACACTTTAAATCCATCGACGCACCAAAATCACGAGCCAACTATAAAACTTCATCATCATTATCACCATAATCAGCATCATAATCTTCATCAAGCACAATTATCATCATCATCCGGCTCCGCGCGGCACCACGCCGAAAACCGCCACAATTGGCGCTGACCTGTGAGAGCAAAAGGGATAAAAGCCGCGTCAAAAACGGTCGACAAAACGTCCACGCGACACCTGGGCAACCCACCGCCTCGGCGTGCGCGTACACGGCCCACCGGAAACGGCCCCCGCTAGCCCGATGGCCGCACGCAGCAGCCGCGGCAACCGCGCGCGCTGCTGCAGCCCGCGCGCTGCGCGCTGCCCAGGCGCATACCGCGCGGCGCCGGGGCCTGCCGCGCGCCCAACAGAGACCGCTGCGCGCTCGCATGGGCTGCTGCGCGCGCGCCCGCATGGGCTGCTGCGCGCGCGCGCCCGCATGGGCTGCCGCGCGCGCGCCCGCATGGGCTGCCGCGCGCGCGCCCGCATGGGCTGCCGCGCGCGCAGCCCGCATGGCTGCCCTGCGCGCGCGCCCGCATGGCTGCCGCGCGCCCAACTGCGCAGCCCCCCGCTGCGCACCGCGGCTCCGCAAGCTGCTCCCCCCTAATGGACAGCAAGTCCAAGAAAAACCAAGAACACTCAACCAACAACACCAAAACCTCCAAACCCCAAGCCAAACTTGAATCCATAAAAAAAAACCTCAAACCAAGCTCCAAAAAAAACAACTCATACCTCTCTCTCAATCCGTCGCGAGCCGCTCGCCGCGCTCTCCGCTCGGCTTCCGACCATAGGTCCACCATCATATCTCCCATACAAACCCTCTCATTTCCAATTTTTTTCTTCATTTTTCATCATCATCATCCTTCAATCTCCATTTTTTTTTCCTTTCCTCTGTTCCAACCTAAATGCTCTGCTTGCACTTGAAGAGGATGATGACGTGGCAACCACACTAATTAAGTAAGAGGCTTAATTAAGGTGTGTGTGGTAGGTGGCAGTAATAAATGCACCACTAACAAAATATCTTTATCTCTAGTCCACCTTAATTCCATTCCCTCTCTCACATTCTCTAATCTCTCTAATCTCTTAACTGTTCCTCACAGGCTACTCTCACTAATAAAAAAATAATTAATTAATTAATCCTTTAAATGTCCCCGCCAACTCACTTTTTGTCCTCGTGGCCTCCGCACCGGTCCGGAACCTACCGAACTCCGCTGTAATCTGAAAATACACGTGTCCACAGCTTTTTTCCCCTCAAAAGCTCAACCGTTGAGTCGGGGTGCTCAATCCAAAAACCGGCTCCAAAATTGTCAGTTCCGACTCACTTTTCGCCTTCGGGTCCGCCGCGTCAGTCCGGAACCTCCCGAACTCCGCTGTAATTCCAAAGTACACCTGTTCCAGGTATTTCCCACTTTTCTGCACACTACGGTGGAGTCGATGCTTCCCCAAAACCAGTACTCAATCGGCGCAAAATGCCCAGAAAACCCCGAATCAAGCTGGGGCTTCCGCGTAGACCCGAATCAACCCGAACTCATCAGCAAACATGATTTGGACCCGTCCAAAGAAAATCCTCCGCATCGCGCCCTCCTACGAGGTCGGTGCACTATCCAAAATCCCGGTACTCTACACTCTCCCCTCCTTAAAAAGGTTTCGTCCTCGAAACCCAAAATAAATTCATAACTCAGGAGGGTGTCTCAATCAAATGGGGATAAAAGTGTAAGACCCGGCTTTTCCTTAACCCTTCTGGTCACCCTCTTCTTGTAATGCCTGACCGGGGGCCTCATTTTTGGCATTTTTCCGGACAGATCGTCGGGGCCCGCAAATAATTTTAGGCGGTAGAGCTCGCGGAACGGAGCGCGTGGGCGCGATCGGTTTATTTTTCCGACTCCCGGCCTGACCAGAATTAATTCTCGAAGTTGGGGTCCCCCTTAGACGCCTTGGGATCCGTGTTGGCAGCCGCACACCTTTTAAGGTAAACCCTAATTCTCTTAGTATATATATGTAGCCGTGAGGGAAAGAGGATTAGGGTTCCTCTTATTTTTCTTTTGGTGGCCGCCTCTTTTCTTTTTCTTCCTCCCTCGTAGCCGCCGGCAAAGAGAAACCAAGCACACCGCAAGGGTGGACCGGTGGAGGCAAGCGGACGATCCCACTCTTCCTCCTCTTTCGCACATCAAGGTGAGTCGGACGCGTTTCGTTCGGGGAATCTCCCTCTTTCTTCTTTTGTTGGTCACGAGGAGGGAGGAGGCCCGGCGCCGTCGCGCACCGCGGGCCGCGCGCCCGCGCGGCGCTCGGCCGCGCGGGGCCGCCCGCAGGAGGGGCGCCCGCGCGGGCTGGTGCCGCGCGGGCCGCCCCGCACCGCGGGCCACGCGCCCGCTCGGCGCACGGCCGCGCGGGGCCGCCTCGCACCGCGGGCCGCGCGCCCGCCGGCGGCGCTCGCCGCGCGGGGGGCCGACCGCAGAGGGGGCGCCCGCGCGGCTGGTTGCCGCGCGGGGCCCGCCCCGCACCGCGGGCCGCGCGCCCCGCGCGCGCTCGCCTCGCGGGGCCTTCGTCAGAGGGGGTGGCTCCCGCGCGGGCTGTGCCGCGCGTTGGCCGCCCCGCACCGGCGCGCCGCGCCTACGCCCGCTCGGCCGCTCGGGGCCCGCCCGCAGGAGCGCCCTCAGCGGGATGGTGACGCGCGGGCCGCTCGCAACCCGCGGGCAGCGCGCCCGCGCGCACTCGGC
>CM055072.1:15974706-16062071 GCA_029204045.2 Tillandsia leiboldiana
GGTGAGCGGGTGACGTCGAGGAGGGGACGGCCGAGGAGTGCTCGGCGGTGGGCATCGGGGAAGGTGCCCGAGTTTGCTTTGTGAGGCAGATGTGCTCGGCGGTGGGCATCGGGGAAGGTGCCGATGTCGTAATGATAACAGGGTGTGGTTAAGGGGAAGGTGCATGGGGAGAGGGATAGTTGCTCCGGTGTTTGTGGTTTGCCTTATCTTGTTTACTACGTTCGCATGCTATTTCTTAGTCACTGACTTCCCACTTCGTGACAGGTTCGTCCAGGGGCGAGTGCTAGGGCGCCGAGTAGGAAGTTAGGGTGCTGATTGATTTATGGGTGACTTCCAGATACAGTGACTCTTCTTTCCCTTTCTTTTATTATTCATGTAGCTAGTTGTGGATTGCGGAAACCCCAGTGGGGTCGAAGTGGATGTTGCCTTTCTTCCTTTCTTTTTGAATAAGTGAATGAATACTACGCTTATCTCTTTAACTTGGCGTTTTGAACGATTGAACCAAAGAAAAAAACCGTTTGCGGAAAACTATTTTTAAAACGGGGGTGTCGTGTGGGCAACCAAGCTTTATAAACCTTGTGGGATTTATGTGTTTACGAATGTTTTCACAACCGAGGGCATCGTGGGATGCCGCTTTCAAAAACCTTGTGATTATTATCCTTTCAAAACACCGGCCTCTATGCTCTAAGTGAATGCTAGAATTGTCACGTGAATGTTTGGTTGTATGTGTACGAGACCCCAACTGATGTGGTTAGAGATTGTATGTACTACGCCTTGTGAGACACTTTGTAGTTGAGACGCGTGCATATACAAAGGGGCCTATGCTCATTTGCAGAGCGAATTTGTGTATGCGGAGGGTTGTGCACGCGCCGGGGAGTAATGTTTTACAAAAAAAAACTATATGGCTGAATCAGGGGCATCGGTGGCTCCTCTTCCGCGCGATTCGAACCCCCGGGGGCGTGACAAAAAAGATTTCTCGACTCGTTGTCAGCTCTGCAGGTGGTCGTTCTCACACTCATCATGATGGCCTCCACTGAACCTACCCCAGGTATATCACGACTGTACACTCTTTTGTCGCTCTCCAGCAAGAATGTACATCGATTGTCTCCAGATAGCTCAAATCCTTGTCCAACTCCAAAGAAGCGGAACCCAAAAATGCGGTGATCAAAATAAACTTCTTCCAGCCAGATTAAAAGCTCGCGGACCACAAGTTCCCTGGGTAACTTCAAATCTACAAAACCTGCGGATAGTGGGCTTCCACAACTCAAGATCTCCCCAAATCCAACATTCCAAGCCTCCAATTGAATGACACCTCGTTGTCCTTAGCAACTAAAAATGCTCGAATTTCAACTCTCCCAAATCCCAAGTTCCAAGTTGGGCAACCACGGATCGAACACCTCATTCCAAGGTTGCACCGCTCACCTAACCAAGGCGTACTAACCATAAGGCCTTGCCGGAATAATGATATACCTAATTCTATCATATAACTCCAATAACATGACCACCAGCGTTGCCTCAACCAGCAATCCTCCTAAGTAACCAAGTAGTCTTCAGTTCAAGGGTCTCTGGATAACTCCATGCTCTCTCTATTACTGGCCAATAATCCATATCGATACTGATATCATAAAACAACTTAACCCCTCGAAGCCTATACTGGCCCTGCTTAGTCCAAAAACTTCTGACCTCAGTTACTATCATAAAGTTTGGGATCAACCCAAACGGCATCGCTCTTCGTTGGCCCCACTGTCACTCTTGCAGCTGAAATGCATGGCCAATCCACAGAACCTTGTCAGAACACAGCCTCGGTGGTTTGTAGGGTTCCATAAAGCTATCAATCTCACGAAAGGCATTGTAGAAAAAACAAACACCTGTCTGTGCTCGAACCATCATAGACACCCTTCACTATTGTGTACCACAACGTGGCTCACTGCCGGTACCAACGGCGTGGCATTCACCCCCTGTATCAACGGGTGGCATCATACCAAGCATCAATCTCTGGGATCTTCACTGTCCGTATACCCATGAAGCAGTGCGGGTCACCAAGACCTCTCGATCATTAAATCCCGCAGCTTGCACTATCAGCTCACACTCTCGGTCTCGCAGGTGATACTCCAACGGTGCTACCATAGTTGGCGCAGTTTCCATAACCACGTCAATCACTATCTAAAATCAATCTCACCAAGCGGCGGCTTCAATATCAGATCAGGTAGACTTTCACCCGGGATCACACGGGCGATAAGATATTCCTTAGTCTCGGTGGCCGCCGTAAGCACCTCCTATCCGGGTGCTCGAAAAGCGACACGATCCGACCCCACATCCGTCGTGCAATGGCTTCCTTTATAAACACACTCCTCCTAACCAGGTCCACGGCGGTTCATAGTCTGTCTCGACAATCCAAGTTAGCATAAATTTGGGATAGCCACTCTCTATCCCAACCTCATCACAACATCTCTAAACTGTGTAGGACTGGTAACACTCATCCATATGCAAATGTGATCTGGAACCCGATCTTCACGTGCAACAAGCCAACAGTCCTATCATGGCCCACACGAAGATACCCCTGCTCTACCAAAACACACCAGCGGTGACTCGGCATCAACCAGCTCTAGATCCAATGACTATAAGGAAGCCCACCTCAGGTGACAAAACTCATCCAGACACTACAGCTGGTGCCTCGACTCTCGAGAACCTCCTAGTGTCTGTCTCCTCTGAGGCTCATAGTCTTGAGACGGGAAACGTGACAACCTCAATCCGTCAACTATCCCAAATTCGACGATGCTAGACGTCTCTCACTGGAGCTGGTCCTCGCTCTTCGTCCCTCCTGGACGTGATCACTGCTCCTCGGTCAACCATCGAGCAGGCCCAACGCTGCATCTAAAGTCGGCACTCGTCGAGAATGCACGAAGGGGTAAATATCTGGATGCAATCCCTTCTCAAATATAAACAACCTCCAAGCCACATCCTAGGCGACGAGGGGTACACAGCTCAATCGTCGCAGATACTCGCTCCAGGTCATCAACTGCGCTCCCCCGGTGGTCCAACAGGATGAACTCGACGCCACCAACTCTCGGCGTCCTTATCCAAAAGTACATGACCAAGCGTCCTGATGTTTCTCCTGGATGAACAAATCCTCGAACAACTCTTCCATAGCAGCGATCCAGTTCTCGGCTCCCAAGGCTCCAACTCTAACCCGAAATCTACAGGGATGGAACTGGATGAAGTAACAACAACCGGTCAGCAACCTCTTGCTGCTTCTACACCATCAGTGGTGCGATCAGGGTCGAAATCGACGATGTCGCGGCCGGAGGCACTACTGGCGATACCCGGGAGATGTTCTCGGTCCAAGCATGCGCATCACGCGCTCCATGTCCTCTTCCTGGCGCCGCATCGCCTCAAACGTCTGGGCTACTTGGGCCCGTAACTCTCAAATCTCATTCTACTCTATCCATTCAGCTTCCCGCTGTACGGGCTCCTCAACCAAGGTCAAACAGGCCCTCGCCGCTGCACGGCGTCTTGAAGCATCGAAACCACCTGCAAACATATCAAACATTAGGACCAAGAACTCTCTCGAACCCCAATCAAGCGAAAGTCTAACGTATTAACCTTCTAAAGCATTATGTTGTCTGCAGCCAACATAATCATCTTTAGAGAAATAACACGTAAAATCACTCCGCCCCCATCCTCTGGGGAGGTATAAACTCAATCAGGACTCTTGCTAAAATCACGCTCTCACGACAGTCCTCCTACTGTCCAACCAATAGCCTAGGGTTTCTAAGCCCTCAACGACCTATATTCCTAGGCACTGATACCACCTAAATCTGTCACGCCCCGGGGTCGAAACTGCGACCCGGGCTCGCCAACAGATCCGCCATCTGTACGGAAACTGCCGCACAGACGAAGCATCCACCCTGGAAGTCAGATCTATAGCTAAAAACATGTATCAGAGCCGAAACTAAAAACCAAAACCTATAGAATAAAACTGAACATCTGGAAAAGTAAAATCTCCACTAGTACACAAAACCTCAAGGTACAAAGTCTCAGAGGAAAAAAAAACAAATACTATCCTCACAAGTCTCTCAGAATGTCCAGTACAAAAGTGGAAACATAAAATACACCGGGTACATCTACCTCAGACTCTCAATGCTGGTAAGGAACTAATCGGCGGTCCTCACCTCGATCTGCTGTCTCCGCGCGAACCAAGCCGGATCAGCTGCCTCAACCTGTCACCACAGCGGGTGTGAGATCTACTGCAGAAGGCAGATCTCAGTGGGTACCGTCCCAATATCCACGGTATGCCCACTAAATCTACTGGAGGCAAAACAGATAGGTATGCAGATAGATAGGTAGATAGACAAATAATGGTAAGCTGAAATAGAAAACTACAGCTAGAAAGTCGCAAACATAAAGCTCAAAAGAAAACTCTACCAATGACACGATATGCATACACTCTCTACTGCTAAGATGCCTCGGTATCAATGCTCAAAGGAAAGAAACCATCTATGAACATAATATGTAACCACCTGCCCATATCACCTAATCTCAAGGACTGCCAAAAGTGGCTCAGTCCAGCCTGCGCCGGTCCTCTAGGAACGCACCTGCCCACTACCACGCATCCACAAGAGGACGGGATTTACGTGGGGCGTCCGAAACCGACCATCTCAATCTCTCACAAAGTGACCCCATGGTAACTCGGCCAGGGGTATCAAGCGACCTCTAGTATATGAACTAGGCGCATCATCGCAGCCTTGTCAGGCTCGGTATAATCATCGCACCCGGGGCGTAGCTCGAGGGGAGCGACCCCACCGAACTCAAGTATCACATCTGTATCACTGTCTCATAAGCGGCACATGCAGGCTATAGTCCACGATCAAACAGATCGGTATCTCAAAGCTCAGAGCACAACTCAGTCGGAAAAAGAACCTCGACTCAAATAGGAATAGCCCAAATACTCTCACAGCTATGTCGGAGAACCCTCAACAACTCAATCTGATAATGCACGACCATGACTGAGTCGGGAAACCTCCGCGACTCGATCTGCCAGAACCCCAAATATCCTCAGAACTAAGTGGGAGGACCATCTCCACCACTAAATCAGAAACATAACCCATGATCTAGGATAAATTCATCGATCCCCAACACGGAAGAAGAACTCACAGGACACTAGAACTCAGCACACATGCTCTAAAAATCCACTCGGCATCCCGACACGAGTAAACAAGCATCCTGAACCTATGCCATACCTGTGCCAATCTCATAATTTAAAAACCATCTTTGAAATCATTGATTTTCCTTTAAAACGCGTTTCTCGATTTTTAAAACGGTTCAGGTGCAGTTATGATACAAACAAAGCGTGAAACCTAGTGTCATATGATGTCAGGAGTCTACTAAAAATAATCCGGGGTTCCAATAAATTTTACAGAAAAATTCAAGCAATTATCAGATGTAAAAACAGCGAAAACGCTTAATAAACATGATGTAATTGCATTCAATAGTATTAAAGGGCATTTCGTAAATTTTGGAGAAATTTCAACCCATCTGGAACGCTTTCCGCAGGCAATTGCTGAAGTCGGTGAAGTGCCGGAACCTCGAACTGACGAAACCTCGAAAATCATGCCGCAAATCCCGGAAAAACCTCGAAAGCTCCAATAAATTCCTTCGAGTCCACATAAAAATTCCGGCGCGCCACGGCTCACCCACGGTCAACTCCCGGCACCTGCCCAAGTAGACAAGCTCCAACGTCTCCGCGCAGCGAAGGCAACCAAAACTGGCCAAGTCGCACCCAAAAGCACTAAACAAGTGTCCACAACATACTACAAGTCCAATCACAAAATCTGAACTCCAAATAATTGCTCTCATTAAAATCAAATTGCAATCTGCACTCTGAAAATAAATTCCCATAAACACCAACACTCACAGCCACACCCACTTCACACATGATGCTCACTACATTCAACACTAAGCCTCAGCCCACACAAGTCCACCACCACACTCTCACACAAATTAGTACAGCACAAACCTGCACACCTCAAAATTACATAAATCCACCAAAAATCTGCACACTAATAAACTCCCAATGCACACCCTCAATTACACAAAGCCAAGTTACATCCAGAAAAAATAAAATAAGCTCCACATGGGCACCAAATAACTCCACCAGCTTCAAACATTAAGTCCAAGAACACACAGCCAACAACCAGGATTCAAGTACACTTTAAATCCATTGACGCACCAAAATCACGAGCCAACTATAAAACTTCATCATCATTATCACCATAATCAGCATCATCATCTTCATCAAGCACAATTATCATCATCATCCGGCTCCGCGCGGCACCACGCCGAAAACCGCCACAATTGGCGCTGACCTGTGAGAGCAAAAGGGATAAAAGCCGCGTCAAAAACAGTCCACAAAACGTCCACGCGACACCCGGGCAACCCACCGCCTCGGCGTGCGCGTACACGGCCCACCGGAAACGGCCCCCGCTAGCCCGATGGCCGCACGCAGCAGCCGCGGCAACTGCGCGCGCTGCGCGCTGCCCAGGCGCATACCGCGCGGCGCCGGGGCCTGCCGCGCGCCCAACAGAGACCGCTGCGCACTCGCATGGGCTGCTGCGCGCGCGCCCGCATGGGCTGCCGCGCGCGCGCCCGCATGGGCTGCCGCGCGCGCAGCCCGCATGGCTGCCCTGCGCGCGCGCCTGCATGGCTGCCGCGCGCCCAACTGCGCAGCCCCCCGCTGCGCACCGCGGCTCCGCAAGCTGCTCCCCCCCCAATGGACAGCAAGTCCAAGAAAAACCAAGAACACTCAACCAACAACACCAAAACCTCCAAACCCCAAGCCAAACTTGAATCCATAAAAAAAAACCTCAAACCAAGCTCCAAAAAAAACAACTCATACCTCTCTCTCAATCCGTCGCGAGCCGCTCGCCGCGCTCTCCGCTCGGCTTCCGACCATAGGTCCACCATCATATCTCCCATACAAACCCTCTCATTTCCAATTTTTTTCTTCATTTTTCATCATCATCATCCTTCAATCTCCATTTTTTTTTTCCTTTCCTCTGTTCCAACCTAAATGCTCTGCTTGCACTTGAAGAGGATGATGACGTGGCAACCACACTAATTAAGTAAGAGGTTTAATTAAGGTGTGTGTGGTAGGTGGCAGTAATAAATGCACCACTAACAAAATATCTCTATCTCTAGTCCACCTTAATTCCATTTCCTCTCTCACATTCTCTAATCTCTCTAATCTCTTAACTGTTCCTCACAGGCTACTCTCACTAATAAAAAAATAATTAATTAATTAATTCTTTAAAAGCCCCCGCCAACTCACTTTTTGCCCTCGGGGCCTCCGCACTAGTCCGGAACCTACCGAACTCCGCTGTAATCTGAAAATACACGTGTCCACAGCTTTTTTCCCCTCAAAAGCTCAACCGTTGAGTCGGGGTGCTCAATCCAAAAACCGGCTCCAAAATTGTCAGTTCCGACTCACTTTTCGCCTTCGGGTCCGCCGCGTCAGTCCGGAACCTCCCGAACTCCGCTGTAATTCCAAAGTACACCTGTTCCAGGTATTTCCCACTTTTCTGCACAACACTGTGGAGTCGATGCTTCCCCAAAACCAGTACTCAATCGGCGCAAAATGCCCAGAAAACCCCGAATCAAGCTGGAGCTTTCGCGTAGACCCGAATCAACCCGAACTCATCAGCAAACATGATTTGGACCCGTCCAAAGAAAATCCTCCGCATCACGCCCTCCTACAAGGTCGGTGAACTATCCGAAATCCCGGTACTCTACAGCCGCCACCGCCGCCGGGGCGCCGCTCGCAGGCGGCAGCACCCGCGCGGGCAGGTGTTGCGCGGGTCGCCGCCCGCAAGCAGCGGCACCCGCGCGGGCAGGTGACGCGCGGGGCGCCACCTGCAGGCGGCGCGCGCCGCTCGGCCTAGTGCCGCACGGGGCGCCGCGCGCAGGTGGCAGCACCCGCGTGGGTAGGTTCCCCGCGGGGCCTCACGCGCAGGCGGCAGCACCCGCGCAGGTAGGTGCCGCGCGGGGGGGGGGTGCCTGCAGGCAGAAGCACCCGCGCGGGCAGGTGCCTCGCGGGGCGCCACCTGCAGGCGGCGCGCGCCGCGCGGGCAGGTGCCGCGCGGGGCGCCGCCCGCAGGAGGCGGCACCCGCGCGGGCAGGTGCCGCGCGGGAAGCCACCGCAGGCGGCGCGCGCGCTGCCCATGAGCAGGGCGCATAGAGTCTGACCGCGCGGCCGAGTCGCATGCATCGCCGCGCGGGGCCAGCGCCCGCGCGGCCGCACAGCATGCGGCGCCGCGGGGGAAGGGACCGCGGCCGCGTCGTCCGTCGCGCGTCATTACCGCCGCCGTTGCCGGGTTTTCGTCGTACTCTTGGGTTTTGGACCCTGTTTCCTTACATAAGGTAATTCTGTCTGACCTGTTGTTCTTTTGGGGACTTTCTTAGATCCGGGTGCCGATTGTCAGCGTGTTTCGGTCCCAGGTGTTCCGGTCAGCACATTTCGAGGTGGGTACTTTGTCGTATTTCGGTGTATGGTTGTTCCCGTTGTAACTTGTGAAAGTAAAGTAGATGTACCTTTTTGTAAACTGTTTAACCCCATTGCATGAGAATCCCGCTCTTTTATTTCTAACTGTGGCGACGAAAGTCGCGGTGCTTTATTACACGCCGGTTTCGGCATTTATGCTCATGATTGCTTACACGCACACCGGCGGTCTGGCCACCGCACAGGGTGTATTTTTCTGGAAAGATGGTACGTTGACCCGTGTACCCCACAAAGGTGAAGGTGACATAGTGGCGACCCCTCGCGGATTACTTAAGGTGCTGCACAAGTACCGTGGAGGGGTTGATGGCATCAAGGTGCGAGCAAAGTGTACTTTCGCTGGGGGTCTTTAGACCTCTCGGCATATGCTTCGTTTTAATTAAACAGGGGGTATGGTGACTCATGAGGGGGAAGTGGAATGCTCTGGTGTATCGGTTTGTTTATTACAATTTTTATCGCATTGTACCTATTTTCATCTACTTTATTTGTCACTGACTTCCCACACTGTGACAGGTCCGAACAGGGGTGGGAACCGAGACGACGGTGAGACTGCGTTTAGAGGACCTTAGCCGCTTGAGGCTGTAAAATGTCTTATTTACTTTCGGTTATCTCATTTTGTCACGCCCCGGGGGTTCGAATCGCGTGGAAGAGGAGCCACCGATGCCCCTGATTCAGCCATATATTTTTTTTTTGTAAAACAATACTCCCCGGCGCGTGTCCAGACCCGCCGCATACACAAATTCACTCTGCAAACGGGCAGAGTCTCCTTTGTATATGCACGGCGTCTCAACTTCAAAGTGTCTCACAAGGCGTAGCACATACAATCTCTAACCACATCAGTTGGGGTCTCGTACACATACAACCAAACAATTCACATGATATCCTAGCATTCACTTAGAGCATAGAGGCCGGTGTTTTGAAAGGATAAATAATCACAGGGTTTTGAAAGCGGCATCCACACGATGCCATCGTTTATGAAAACAGTTCGCAAACACATAAATCCATAAGGTTTGTAAAGCTCGGTGCCCACACGCCACCCACGTTTTAAAAGTAGTTTTCGCAAACGGTTTTCTTTGCTTTTCATCGTTCAAAACGGCCCAGTAAGAGAGAACGTAGTATTCATTCAATTATTCAAAAGGAAAAAGGGCAACATCCACTTCGACCCCACGGGGGTGTCACAATCCACAGCTAGCTAACATGAATAATAAAAGAAATGGGAAAGAAGAGTCACTGTATCTGAAGTCACCCAAAAATCAGATCAGCACCCTCGCGTCCTCACCGACGCCCTAGCACTCGCCCCTGGACGAACCTGTCACGGTGTGGGAAGTCAGTGACTAGAAATAGCATGATAAGCGTAGAAAACAATAATAAGGCAAACCACAAACACCGGAGCAACCATCCCTCCCATGCATCATCCACCATAACCACACCCTGTATCAAAACAACATCGGGCACCTTCCCCGATGTCCACCGCCGAGCACTTGCCTCGGCCGCCGAGCACCTGCCTCGACATCACCGCTCACACCCCCCACCCATGGGGGCCCCCATTCCTAATGCCACCGCCGCGTGGGGTACACGGGTCAACGTACCACTTTTCCGGAAAAGCACACCCTTGCGGTGGCCAAACCGCGGGTGTGCGTGTAGCAAAACTTGAGCCTCAGATTGACATTTAGTATCATAACATAACAGGGTTAGTGCATAAACAGAAGGAGACTGATAATTCCACCTTGCCCCAACATGCTATTTCTAACAGTTAATCCCTACTCCCGAAATCCCCGGGAACGTACCCACCTTGTGTGCGTCGTCCTGCGTTCGTCCAGTCCGCGTCTGTGCACCAGTCGCCAACAGCGTCCCGCACTCCTGAAGGAACATGGGCAAGTCAAGACTTAGAAGTCCGAAACTTACAACGACTCCCAACAGCGTGCGGCGGAGTTCTTCGCACAGCACCGGCCCGTGCGACGAACACTCTGCCTGGGCGCAGCCCCGCGCGGCACCAGCCCGCGCGGGCGCCCCTCCTGCGGACGGCCCCGCGCGGCCGGGCGCCGCGCGGCCGCATTGCCCGCGGTGCGGGGCGACCCCGTGCGGCACCAGCCCGCGCGGGCGCCCCTCCTGCGGACGGCCCCCCGCGGCCGGGCGCAGCGCGGCCGCATTGCCCGCGGTGCGGGGCGACACCGCGCGGCACCAGCCCGCGCGGGCGCCCCTCCTGCGGGCGGCCACGCGCGGCCGGGCGCCGCGCGGGCGCGCTGCCCGCGGTGCGGGGCGACCCCGCGCGGCACCAGCCCGCGCGGGCGCCCCTCCTGCGGGCGGCCCCGCGCGGCCGGGCGCCGCGCGGGCGCGCTGCCCGCGGTGCGGGGCGACCCCGCGCGGCACCAGCCCACGCGGGCGCCCCTCCTGCGGGCGGCCCCGCGCGGCCGGGCGCCGCGCGGGCGCGCTGCCCGCGGTGCGGGGCGGCCCCGCGCGGCACCAGCCCGCGCGGGCGCCCCCTCTTGTGGGCGGCCCCGCGCGGCCGAGTGTCGCGCGGCGCGCTGCCCGCGGTGTGGGGTGACCCCGCGCGGCACCCGCCCGCACGGCGCCCCACCCGCGGCCGGCCCCGCGCGCGGCGGTGCGCGACGGCACCGCCCCTTCTCCCTCCTCGTGACCAACAAAAGAAAAAGGGGGAGATTCCCCCGAACGAAACGCATCCCACTCACCTCGATGTGCGAAAGAGGAGGAAAAGAGGGATCGTCCGCTTGCCTCCACCGGTCCACCCTTGCCCGTGTGCTTGGTTACTCTTTGCCAGCGGCTACGAGGGAGGAAGAAAAAGAAAAGAGGCGGCCACCAAAAGAAAATAAGAGGAACCCTAATCCTCTTTCCCACACGGCTATATATATATACTAAAAGAATTAGGGTTTACCTTAAAAGGTGAGCGGGTTGTCAACACGGATCCCGAGACGCCTAAGGGGGCCCCAACTTCGAGAATTATTTCTGGTCAGACCGGGAGTCGGAAAAAGAAACCGATCGCGCCCACGCGCTCCGCTCCGCGAGCTCTACCGCCTAAAATTATCTGCGGGCCCCGACGGTCTGTCCAGAAAAACACCAAAAATGAGGCCCCCGGTCGGGCATTACAAGAAGAGGGTGGCCAGAAGGGTTAAGGAAAGGCCGGGTCTTACACCACTTACCGCTAAAAACAAGTTTCGTCCCCGAAACTTAATCTTCCCCAGCGGCGAACAGGTCCGGGTAGCACTCCCTCATCTTTTACTCGGGTTCCCAAGTTGCCTCACGCTCTTCTTGATTGCTCCAAAGCACCTTTACGTAGGGAATTGTCCGACTACGCAGCTTTTTGTCCTCCCGGGCTAGGATCCGCACTGGTACTTCCACGAAACTTAAATCCTCCTTGAGTTCAATCGCAGAGGCGTCAAGCACTCGCGATGGGTCGGGGAGGTATTTCCGAAGCATGGATACGTGGAACACATCATGAACGCGGTCAAGGTTCGGTGGTAGGGCGAGGCGGTAGGCTACCGGGCCGATGCGCTCCAGAATCTCGAACGGCCCTATGTACCGCGGGCTCAAATTGCCCCTCAACCCAAACCGCTTCACCCCCTTTGACGGCGACACCTGCAGTAACACGTGTTCTCCCACCTGGAATTCCAAGTCGCGACGTCTCTGGTCTGCATAGCTCTTTTGCCGGCTCTGGGCGGTCGCCAAACGTCGCCTGATGAGGCGCACCCTTTCCTCAGTCTCGGCCACCAGGTCCGGCCCCAAAAACTTTCTCTCCCCCAGATCGTCCCAACAGATCGGGGATCTACAGCGTCTGCCGTACAATGCTTCGTACGGCGCCATCTGAATGCTCGCTTGGTAGCTGTTGTTATAAGCGAACTCTGCAAGGGGTAGGTAGCGCGACCATCCGTTTCCCAAATCCAGTACGCACGCCCGAAGCATGTCCTCGAGTATCTGAATCACCCGCTCGGATTGCCCGTCCGTCTGGGGGTGAAAGGCTGAGCTGAAGTGTAACTTGGTCCCCAAGGCTCGTTGTAGACTCTTCCAAAAGTTCGAAACGAACCTTGTGTCCCTGTCCGAGGTGATCGTCGTCGGCACCCCGTGCAGCCTCACAATCTCGCTGAGGTAGACTTGAGCCAGCCGGTCGCGTGTCCAGGTCGTGTGGATGGGTAGGAAGTGAGCTGACTTCGTTAGCCGATCCACGACAACCCAGATGGCGTCGTGTCCCTGCTGCGAACGTGGGAATCCGGTGACAAAATCCATTGTGATTTGCTCCCATTTCCATTCGGGCACGGGTAGAGGTTGCAATTTCCCCGCCGGCCGTTGATGCTCGGCTTTCACCTGTTGGCAAATCAAACAGTGAGCCACGAACAGCGTCACATCTCCCTTCAATCTTGGCCACCAGAAGGTCTGTCGGATATCCCGGTACATCTTGGTGCCCCCAGGGTGCGCCACGTAGGGGGCGCAATGTGCCTCAGTCAGGATTTCCTTCTTTAGATCCGGCAGATCAGGCACGCAGATCCGCCCTCGGAACCGAAGGGTGCCGTCCGTTCCCACTGCAAAGTCTCCTTTCTGCTCCGGTGAAATCCTATCTCGTTCCAGCTGCAGCTGTGGATCCGCACCTTGGCCTTCTCGAATCCTCTCCAATAGGGTCGGCGCGACTGTTAAGGTCAACAGTCGCTCAACCGTCCCTGCTGGTACCACCTCTAACCTCAATCGTGAAAATTCCGTGATCAAGTCATTCTGCTGCGTGATCGTGCCCGCCGAAGTTCCTTCTGCTTGTCCCTTCCTGCTTAGAGCATCGGCTACAACATTTGCTTTCCCCGGGTGGTACTGGATGGTTAAGTCGTAATCCTTCAGTAGCTCCAACCACCTCCTCTGCCGTAGGTTAAGCTCCTTCTGGGTGAAAAGGTACTTAAGGCTTTGGTGGTCCGAGAACACGTTGCGATGCACACCGTAGAGGTAGTGCCTCCACAGTTTCAGAACGAAGACCACTGCGGCAAGTTCCAAGTCATGTATCGGGTAGTTCTGCTCGTAATCCTTGAGTTGCCTTGAAGCATAGGCTATGACTCTTCCTTGCTGCATTAGTACTCCTCCCAGTCCTATTCGCTATGCATCGCAGTAGACTTCGTAGTCTTCTCCAGGGGTTGGTAAGGCAAGCACAGGCGCTCTTGTTAACCGCTTCTTAAGTTCTTCAAAGTTCTCTTGGCATTGGACCGTCCAAATGAACTTTACTCCTTTCCGGGTCAGGCGGTTCAGAGGGGTCGCAATCTTCGAGAAACCCTCCACGAAACGTCTGTAGTATCCCGCAAGGCCCAAGAAGCTGCGCACCTCTGTCACCGTGGTCGGCTGGGGCCAGTCGGTCACCGATTCCACCTTCTTGGGATCCACTGCGACTCCTGCTGCTGAAATGATATGCCCCAGAAACCCCACTTCGCGTAGCCAAAATTCGCATTTCTTAAGTTTTGCGAATAGCTCCTGCTCCCTAAGGGACTGTAGAACAATTCGTAGGTGCTCCTCGTGCTTCTCATCGGTGGTGGAGTAAATTAGGATGTCGTCGATGAAGACCACTACGAACTGATCCAGGAAGGGTCTGAAAACTCGGTTCATCATGTCCATAAACACCGCTGGGGCATTGGTAAGCTCGAATGGCATTACTGTGAACTCGTGATGGCCATACCGAGTCCGGAACGCCGTCTTCGGAATATCCTCGTCTCGAACTCTAAGCTGGTGGTAGCCCGACTGCAGGTCGATCTTTGAGAAGACGGTTGCACCCCGCAGCTGGTCAAAGAGGTCATCAATCCTAGGTAAGGGGTACTTGTTTTTCACTGTGACTTTGTTGATTTCCCGGTAGTCGATGCACAACCACAAACTCCCGTCTTTCTTTCGTACAAAGAGTACAGGTGCGCCCCAAGGGGACACACTCGGTCTGATAAATCCCCTGTCCAGAAGGTCCTCTAGCTGCGCCTTAAGTTCCTTCAGCTCCGCGAAGGCCATCCTGTAGGGGGCCTTCGTGATTGGTCGAGTGCCGGGTGTAAGCTCAATAGGAAAGACAACTTCTTGCTCGGGGGGTAAACCAGGTAGTTCGGCCGGAAAGACATCTGGGAAGTCCCTCACCACAGGGATGTCGGGGAGTGCCATGGAGGATCCGGCGGCCAGGGCCACCGACACCAAGTAGGCCATACACCCGCCCTCAACCAACTTCCTGGCTCGGGATGCAGGAATCATGGAAGAAAAGGAAACGCTCTTGCAAGCCAAGTACACGTTCTCCGGAAAATCGGGGTACATCAGTCGCACCTCGCGCTTCTCGCAGTCTATGACCGCAAGGTACCACGTGAGCCAATCCATTCCGAGCACTACATCATACTCTTTCAATGGAATGACTACCAGATCCCAGGGGCACGGGAGCCTTCCCATCCATATAGGGCAGGAAGGTACCATTTTGCGTGCCTCCAAGGATCCCCCCGCGGTGTGAACGGTCATCAAACTGGGTAAGGGTCTCAACTCAAAATCATGGGTCAGTGCGAAGTCTCGAGACATAAACGAGAGGGTCGCCCCGGTGTCAAAAAGGGTTCTAGCGCGGTAAACAGAAGCAAGAGTGATACCTGCGACGACGTGCTCAGACGGGTGTGTCTCCTGCTGACCCATCGAATAGACGCGGCCTCCCGAAGGTGGTGGCTTTTCCCCTGCAGATCGGGGTGCTGGAGGTCTGGGGGCTGACGTCATTGGAGCTTTCCCCCGCCCTGCGTGCTGGGGTGAAGGCACGGAGGCTGCTGAAGATGTGGTGCCTTGGTTCAGGGGACAGTTGAAACGGAAGTGTCCCTGCTTGCCACAACGGAAGCAATGGTCCTGTCTCTTGGAGCAATCCATCACTCGGTGCGCCCCGCCGCAGATAACGCATGAGCGATCCTCCGAGCGTTGTCCCTCTCCTGGCGCTCCCCTGGTCCTCTGCTGGGGTCTCCACCGCTTAGGGGGTCGATTCCCGCTGGAGGAGCCCCCTCCCCCTGAAGTCGTCTGGGTCCGCTTCCTGTCGTCTTGCTGGTGGGGGCCTTCCCTTCGGGCGCGCGTGACGGCAAAGCCTCGTTCCACGATGGTGGCTCGGTCGACCACCTTCTGAAAGGTATGTAGATCCGCCGCGTCCACCACTTGGAAAATGTCAGTCCTCAATCCATCCACAAACAGTTGCGCCTTATGGGATTGATCCCGAATGACGAACGGGACACGGTTCGCCAGTCTCACGAACTCCCTCTGGTACTCCTAGTTTAAATAAAACGGCACGCCGCTAGTGCTAGCCCTAAAGGGAGAAAAGAAAAAGAACACTAATTTCCCCCCTTTCTCTCAACGAGCACTCGCGTTTTGTTTATCCCGTGTTCACTTTATTACTCAGTAGCCAGAGTATTGCGCCCGTGGATGTTAGGCCCCGACTGTTGTGGTTAAAGTTTAACCTCTCTGATACCATCTTAATCTGTCACGCCCCGGGGGTTCGAATCGCGCGGAAGAGGAGCCACCGATGCCCCTGATTCAACCATATATTTTTTTTTTGTAAAACAATACTCCCCGGCGCGTGTCCAGACCCGCCGCATACACAAATTCACTCTGCAAACGGGCAGAGTCTCCTTTGTATATGCACGGCGTCTCAACTTCAAAGTGTCTCACAAGGCGTAGCACATACAATCTCTAACCACATCAGTTGGGGTCTCGTACACATACAACCAAACAATTCACATGATATCCCAGCATTCACTTAGAGCATAGAGGCCGGTGTTTTGAAAGGATAAATAATCACAGGGTTTTGAAAGCGGCATCCACACGATGCCATCGTTTATGAAAACAGTTCCCAAACACATAAATCCATAAGGTTTGTAAAGCTCGGTGCCCACACGCCACCCACGTTTTAAAAGTAGTTTTCGCAAACGGTTTTCTTTGCTTTTCATCGTTCAAAACGGCCCAGTAAGAGAGAACGTAGTATTCATTCAATTATTCAAAAGGAAAAAGGGCAACATCCACTTCGACCCCACGGGGGTGTCGTAATCCACAGCTAGCTAACATGAATAATAAAAGAAATGGGAAAGAAGAGTCACTGTATCTGAAGTCACCCAAAAATCAGATCAGCACCCTCGCGTCCTCACCGGCGCCCTAGCACTCGCCCCTGGACGAACCTGTCACGGTGTGGGAAGTCAGTGACTAGAAATAGCATGATAAGCGTAGAAAACAATAATAAGGCAAACCACAAACACCGGAGCAACCATCCCTCCCATGCATCATCCACCATAACCACACCCTGTATCAAAACAACATCGGGCACCTTCCCCGATGTCCACCGCCGAGCACCTGCCTCGGCCGCCGAGCACCTGCCTCGACATCACCGCTCACACCCCCCACCCATGGGGGCCCCCATTCCTAACGCCACCGCCGCGTGGGGTACACGGGTCAACGTACCACTTTTCCGGAAAAGCACACCCTTGCGGTGGCCAAACCGCGGGTGTGCGTGTAGCAAAACTTGAGCCTCAGATTGACATTTAGTATCATAACATAACAGGGTTAGTGCATAAACAGAAGGAGACTGATAATTCCACCTTGCCCCAACATGCTATTTCTAACAGTTAATCCCTACTCCCGAAATCCCCGGGAACGTACCCACCTTGTGTGCGTCGTCCTGCGTTCGTCCAGTCCGCGTCTGTGCACCAGTCGCCAACAGCGTGCCGCACTCCTGAAGGAACATGGGCAAGTCAAGACTTAGAAGTCCGAAACTTACAACGACTCCCAACAGCGTGCGGCGGAGTTCTTCGCACAGCACCGGCCCGTGCTACGAACACTCTGCCTGGGCGCAGCCCCGCGCGGCACCAGCCCGCGCGGGCGCCCCTCCTGCGGACGGCCCCGCGCGGCCGGGCGCCGCGCGGCCGCATTGCCCGCGGTGCGGGGCGACCCCGCGCGGCACCAGCCCGCGCGGGCGCCCCTCCTGCGGACGGCCCCGCGCGGCCGGGCGCCGCGCGGCCGCCTTGCCCGCGGTGCGGGGCGACCCCGCGCTGCACCAGCCCGCGCGGGCGCCCCTCCTGCGGGCGGCCCCGCGCGGCCGGGCGCCGCGCGGGCGCGCTGCCCGCGGTGCGGGGCGACCCCGCGCGGCACCAGCCCGCGCGGGCGCCCCTCCTGCGGGCGGCCCCGCGCGGCCCGGCGCCGCGCGGGCGCGCTGCCCGCGGTGCAGGGCGACCCCGCGCGGCACCAGCCCACGCGGGCGCCCCTCCTGCGGGCGGCCCCGCGCGGCCGGGCGCCGCGCGGGCGCGCTGCCCGCGGTGCGGGCGGCCCCGCGCGGCACCAGCCCGCGCGGGCGCCCCCTCTTGTGGGTGGCCCCGCGCGGCCGAGTGCCGCGCGGGCGCGCTGCCCGCGGTGCGGGGCGGCCCCGCGCGGCACCAGTCCGCGCGGGCGCCCCCATCTTGTGGGCGGACCCGCGCGGCCGAGTGTCGCGCGGCGCGCTGCCCGCGGTGTGGGGTGGCCCCGCGCGGCACCCCCCCGCACGGCACCCCACGCGCGGCCGGCCCCGCGCGCGGCGGTGCGCGACGGCACCGCCCCTTCTCCCTCCTCGTGACCAACAAAAGAAAAAGGGGGAGATTCCCCCGAACGAAACGCATCCCACTCACCTCGATGTGCGAAAGAGGAGGAAAAGAGGGATCGTCCGCTTGCCTCCACCGGTCCACCCTTGCCCGTGTGCTTGGTTACTCTTTGCCGGCGGCTACGAGAGAGGAAGAAAAAGAAAAGAGGCGGCCACCAAAAGAAAATAAGAGGAACCCTAATCCTCTTTCCCACATGGCTATATATATATACTAAAAGAATTAGGGTTTACCTTAAAAGGTGAGCGGGTTGTCAACACGGATCCCGAGACGCCTAAGGGGGGCCCCAACTTCGAGAATTATTTCTGGTCAGACCGGGAGTCGGAAAACGAAACCGATCGCGCCCACGCGCTCCGCTCCGCGAGCTCTACCGCCTAAAATTATCCGCGGGCCCCGACGGTCTGTCCGGAAAAACACCAAAAATGAGGCCCCCGGTCGGGCATTACAAGAAGAGGGTGGCCAGAAGGGTTAAGGAATGGCCGGGTCTTACACATTTGCTTTTGGTTAGTGTTTACTTGTTGGTGGAACAATGTGGATGTTGGGTGTAGATCCTAACTTAGTGGTGACATCTTTTATTGTGTTTGTCTTAGACTTGCATGCGGCATGTTTTCAAGTAGCAAAATGATTTCGAAAACGTTTTCAAACTAAGTGTCGTGTGGGCACTGCTTTCCAAACCCGTGGATTTATCCTTTCAAGTTAGGTTGCTGCCTAAAAGAGATTTGCGAAAACGTTTTTTAAAACCGGGTGTCGTGTGGACACCGTTTGACAACCTGTGGATTTATCCTTCCAATCTTGTTGTAGTAATTGTGGTTGTGATTAATTGTGATCTCTCCCTTTGGTTTCATCATGACTACATGGTCAAAGTATGTGTTGTAATTGAAATGTCGTACATATACAAAGGAGACTCCGTCCGTTTGTGGAGTGAATTTGTATATGTGGCGTGTCTGGCGCGCACCGGTTGGCGAGGTTAATTTAAAAAAATATATATACACATTTTTCCGCTCATTTAGAGCCTCCAGGACATGACAGATTATATGGTATCAGAGAAAAATGACTTTAACCACGGTAGACGGTGTCCAACATCCACAGAGGGCAATGCCACTAGCAACTAACCAACGTGATAACCAAGGTGTAGGAGCGTAGAGCGCGAGTGTGTGTGCGGGAAAAAGGGATAGAGTCCCGGAGTGTTCGTAGGTCAAGGTGCTAGACCAATTAAACCTAGGGTTAACGCGGTTTCTTTGTGTACACTGGAGAATGGTGTTGGGTTATATGTAATAATGGATCTAAATAGGGGAAAAAACACCTAGAGGGGGGTGAATAGGTGTAAACAATAAACACTCAAAAAATCATTGCGTAATAAAAACCCAATGCGGAAATATAAATGAACACGCAAGATTTTTACGTGGAAAACTCCAAACCGGAGTAAAAAACCACGGGACCGATAACACGGTGAAATCCACTAGAATTAAACACGTACAAGGTGATATACCGTACTCACAGACGACTCAACCTTTTCCATACGCTCCTAGTTGATCTTCTCCGCTCGCTCCGCAACGCGTCTCGAATCCACGATCTGCGTCCAACGCCGAATCCACGGCGTCCAACGTCGAGTCCACGACGTCTGACCGAATCCACGGTCTTCACCCAGTAGCACGCTTCGAATCCACGAACGTACCTCGCTCCGAATCCACGAGAACGGTTGCACCTTGAATCCACAAGGCCACGCGAGTCCACGCGCCGATTTTGGGGTAAATCGTTGTTTGTTTGGGTGGTGATGATCCGCCGAATACTTAGATCAAAGATAGATAGGAAATACCATCTAAGTATTCATTAGTTTGATTCAACTCAAGATGTGAGTATGAAAACCTAGAATCAAACCAATCAATATAGATGAAGAAACATAGGGTAATATCTAATGATTTCCTTTCTTCTCTATATGTGGATCTTAGGCCGTATAAAAGATATTTGATTATGACGGCTTATGCGGCTTATCTGGATTAACCCTAGAAAAAGAATCATAGGGTCTATTTATAGGTTAGAAACCCTAGGAAGAAGATAAGGGTCAAAAACTGTCGTTTCTGGAAATTTTTACGACATCGATCCGGATCGGATTAGCTGTGATCCGGATCGTCGTAACGAGTCAGGCAATTCCAGAAAAACGAAGGTTCGGGATCCGGATCGAAGTGCTTGATCCGGATCGTTCATACAGTTCACCAAACATCAACGTACGGGATCCGGATTGCGAAGCCTGATCCGGATCGTTCAAGGAAAATGGTAAACTCAATGTTCGGGATCCGGATCAAGGGAAGCTACGATCCGGATTGAACTGGTGTATGAACGAACCACCTTCGGGATCCGGATTGAACAATCTGATCCGGATCCTGAACAAGTCTCATATTCAGTTCTTGATTTTTATGCAATAAGAAATTCTTCCAAGTGTTTCTACACTACAAGAAGTATTCGGATCACCAAAAATATTTAGTTAAACTTACCTGATCCTTTTGAATTCTTCTTTCTTGAGATTGAGGTATATGATCCAAACTTCATTCATCTTCAATCTTCAAGACTTAACACTTTCACGAAATGCGCCAAAACAAAATCCGTAACAATCTCCCCCTTTGGCGGTTTCGTGACAAAACACAGATCCACTAAAGAAAATTCAAAAAAATATTTTTGTTGCTATCACCATACAACAAAAATTTACAATGGAGATCCAAAATAAAATACATGAGTTAAACTCCTAAAACAGACTCTAGACTTAGACATCTGTACTCTCTGCAAAAAGAAATCATTCTTGACAAAAGAAATCGTTAGATACCTCAAGAATTTTATATCATTCAAAAACCACATACAGAGATGAAGTTTATACTCATTTACACTTACCATGACATTTATACATTCAGATATGTAAACTGGTCATAGTTAAAACACCAACATATCTTCTATGCAATCAAAATCCAAATGTCATGTTAGTGAACATCAACTTGTTAGATATATTACATGCCCAAATAGTTAGACGAAAGTTAGCCGAGGCATGCATTCAAACATAAATGAAAACCGAAAGTTGAAGTTCTACTTACCTTTCAAGTTGAGGTCAAGTTGAGGTTATACTTACCTCTATAGTTTCAAGTTTCTCACAACCACATTGTATCAATGTCTCAATTGTTTATACTTCTCTCTCCCCCTTTTTGTCACAAAAATTAGCCAAAGATTACCAAAATGGAGAGAATGGTTAACAATTCAAGTTTGAGAACTAAAAACTAAAACTAAAAACTTAAAGACCTGCACAAAAGAAAGTAAAAAAAAATGAAGTTCCTGCACAAGAGAAGGATAAAGCAAACAATTCAAGCATCTGAATCTGAGTCATCCGAGGCGGAGTCCTCAGAGCTCGTGCAACCCAGCTTTTTCAAAATTCCTTTAAGTAATCCCGAAATCGTAGAACACTCTTGTTTCATCTGATGTATGTCCTTGGACATCTTTCTGAGTCCTAGAGCCATTTTGTCTTGTTCTTGTTTGATGGAAGACTCCAGGTTTCCCTTTTGGTCAATTCTTCTGGAAGTTGAAGAACGTTGTGTGACGATTGACGGAGAAGTCTGTCCTTCATTCCGAGGAGATCGTCTTGGCAAAGAGGGTAAATTGTCAAGATGTTCATTGCTTGGCACATTCTTTTTCCTTGCTTGCTGCTTAAGTATTGAGGAAGACTTTAGTAGCTTCTTGTTCTTTAGGTAAACCTTATTTTCTTCATCAATACCTTGTTGTACTTCATCAAGAAATGTGTCCCAATCTTCTTCGTCTTCAGATTCAGTGTCAATTTGAGAGATATTCTTTGGATTCTCTTGACATGGTTCATTTATTTCAATACCTCGAGCTCGTCCAGGTCGTCGAGCGAGTCTTTTTCTTTTTAGTATGGATGAAGAGGTCATTGGTGCTTTTCCTTTTTCCGTAGCAGTGGGCGGAGCCTTTTCCTTTGATGTCTCTGCACGGGCTTTCCCTTTCGATGCAACAGAGGTTTTCTGTGGCGATTTTCCAGGATGTGTTTCATCATCTGACAACTCATCCCAATTGACTTCATCCTTTTTAGCCCTCTTGGGCTTGACAGTGTCTCTCGTATTTACCATAGCAGCCAGAAGGAGAATGATCCACGTGATCACCATTGCTATTGGTTTCTTGTGAGAAGAAAATCCTGTGAGCAACAACTCAAGAACACGAAAAATTGTTAATTTTCAAAAATTTGAAAAATTGTACCCAAACAAACATTATCATGTAGAGAGACTAGGAATCAAATTAGTTTTGTAAAAGAAAATTTAAAAATAGATCAATTGCATGATTTTGGAAAATTCCCATTATATGCCCTAAAACCGAAATTTTTGAAATCGAAGACCAAAAATCCGTTTATCTTGAGAATACCTAGCATATAATCAAAACTAATCTACCCAGAGTTCTTATTTCAAAAGAAATTTGATCAAAAACCATCCACAAACGAAATTGATACAAGAAATTCATCACGTTTTGAGGAGGAATAAGAAAAACGGTGAAAAACCGAGATTTTGATCAATAAAACTTGGAATTGAAGAACTTGAGTTTGAAAGCTTCCAAGATGGATGAAATCTAGAGAGAGAAGCTTTGGAAACTTTGGAACAAAAGATTAGAGTAAAAGAAATCAAAACCCTTTTGTTCTTTATAAAACCCTAGCCGCGATCCGGATCGGATCGAGATTTCGATCCGGATCGGCTACCCGCAGGAAACACCTGCGTTCGGGATCCGGATCATTCATGTCCGATCCGGATCGGCTCCAACTTTTTCTTCAGAATAATTTAGGAAAATTCAATAAAATCCAGAAAAAGTATGTAAGCACTTTTGTGTATCAACTTTAAATGAAAATCATCGTTTCATACAACAAGAACTAGATTATACCAAATCTATCAATAACATCCAACAAATGAAACGAAAATTTATAAAAATTAAATCCCTTAAAGTTGAACAACTTCAATTACATCTAACTTGATCTTATGAGTAATGCCTTTATCAAATCATCAATTTGGTAAAGAAAATGAAATACAAAGATCAATAGATGTCTAACATCCCAGATAAATTAGATAATGTATCTAGTCAATTTATTGAAGAGAGTGGCTCTTTGAGCATCTTTCATTAAAAATCCCACCTTATACCAACCTTGAAATTTTGACAGAGTCAAGTATTTCAACATGCATTTTATTTAATCAAACTTGAAAAACCTTGCTTGGTATACATGTGGTAGCTGCACACAGTACTCGGACGACCGAGGTGGTAGCTCTTTCCTCCATGTGGTGGTAGTTTTCACACTCATTGGGATGTAACTCTTTCCACATCTTTTGAGCATAATACTTTTTCTTTGACTCCCCCTCAATTGGCTATCAATTATTTAAGATATAAAGTATTTAGCCAAAAATTGATCTCGATTTCATACTCGACTAAACAGTCAAATAAGATAAAAACTATACCAAGAGATCATCGAGAGAGAAATTGACTTTGATCAAAACAAAGATGAGTTAATTGACATAAATGATCATTGCATCAAATGAAATATTATGACATCTAAAGCATAATAGATTTCTAAATATATAAAAGGATGCAGTTAAAGTCAATCAAACTAATGCTCAATTAATATTCTATGTCTAAGCATAGATAATGAACAAAAACACAAAAACAAAACCTAACCTAAGCAAAAGTTTCAAAAAGAAGTTTATTTCAAGGAAAGCATTCCAATTGCTTTACGCAAATGAATAAAACGTTTTTGATCCAAAGGTTTTGTTAAAATATCAGCTAATTGATCTTCAGTTGAAATATATAACAGTTGAAGAGTATTTGATTCAACTAGCTCTCTAAGAAAATGATATCTAAGTTCAATGTGTTTTGTTCTAGAGTGCAACACAGGGTTTTTGGAAATGTTTATAGCACTAGTGTTGTCACAAAGAATTGTTACCGAAGTTGCTGAAATCCGGAAGTCGCTCAACACACTTTTCATCCAAATGAGTTGGGTTGAACAACTACCCGCTGAAATATATTCCGCTTCGGCAGTCGAGAGTGCAATGCAGTTTTGCTTTTTACTGTGCCATGCAACAAGGCAATGGCCTAAATAAAAACATGCACCACTCGTACTTTTCCGATCATCCACAGATCCTGCCCAATCGGAATCAGAGTATCCAATAATATCTAAACTTGTCCCCATAGGATACCAAATTCCGAAATTTATGGTTCCTTTAATGTATCGGATGATCCGTTTCACCGCTTTCAGGTGAACCTCCTTTGGTGCAGATTGATATCTCGCGCAGATCCCAACACCAAAAGATATATCCGGGCGACTAGCCGTGAGGTAAAGTAGACTTCCAATCATACTCCGATAAAGTTTCTCGTCTACATTCTCACTAAAAGATTCACTTCCTAATCCTTTATTGCTAGTTCCCATTGGAGTTGGAAAATCTTTACAATTTTCTAGATCAAACTTTTTGACCAACTCCAAAGCATACTTGGATTGACACAAATGGATGCCTTCGTCACTCTGTTTCACTTGCAATCCAAGGAAATAAGTCAATTCGCCCATCATTGACATCTCAAATTCGCTTTCCATGGTTTCAGCGAATTTAGAAGCATCATTATCCTTTGTTGCTCCAAAAACAATGTCATCGACATAGATTTGTGCAACAATGAAGTTATTTTGATAATGCTTCACTAAGAGAGTCCTGTCAGCTCCCCCTCGAGTATAGCCCTTATCCAATAGGTGCTTTGTTAGCCTTTCGTACCATTCTCGCGGTGCTTGTTTTAAACCGTAAAGAGCCTTTTTCAAACGAAAAATATGGTTAGGTAGTTTACAGTCTACAAAACCTTTCGGTTGAGCCACATAAACTTCCTCATTTAAAAACCCATTTAAAAACGCGCTCTTAACGTCCATTTGAAATAATTTTATTTTAAAATGACAAGCTATCGCGAATAAGATACGAATGGACTCGAGTCTAGCTACAGGGGCGAAAGTTTCATCAAAGTCTATACCTTCTACTTGAGAGTAGCCTTGAGCAACTAAACGTGCTTTGTTCCTGATGATGGTACCATCTTCATTTTTCTTATTCTTGAAAATCCATTTGGTACCTATCACATTGTGTTGCTTTGGAGGCTTTGTTAATTCTCAGACTTTGTTTCGCTCAAACTGATGGAGCTCTTCCTGCATTGCTTTAATCCAGTAGTCATCCTGAAGAGCTTCATCAATGTTCTTTGGTTCGATCAAGGAAACGTAGCAAGCGAATCCGCAAACCAACTGTCTCCGAGTTTTGACTCCTTCTTGTGGGTCTCCAATGATGTTTGATTCAGGATGATCCTTGGAGATTCGTAACGTTTGTTGTAACGGAGTACTCGGAGGTACATGAGATGATTCCTGCATATCAGATAAACTTGAAGAACCATTAGATGCATCATTAATATTGGAAGTATTATCATGAGAAGATGCACTTACAGGAGTATCATCATCAAGAGTGATATCGAGGGTAGATTTTTCAGATGCAAAGTGAAAAGCTTCATTTACTTTAACATTTATAGATTCTACAATCGTTTTAGATTCCATGTTAAATACTCGATATGCTCTGCTATTTATAGAATAACCCAAAAAGATCCCTTCGTCACTTCGAGAATCGAACTTACCAAGATTTTTGCGATCACGCAAAATAAAACATCGACTCCCAAAGATACGAAAGTATTTGATATCCGGTTTTCTACTAAACCACAGCTCATATGGTGTATTTAAAGTTCCTGGGCGCAAATACACTCGATTAATGACATAGACAGCGGTGTTCACAGCTTCAGCCCAAAAATGTAGCGGTAAATTCCGGCTATGAAGCATCACACGCGCCATCTCTTGAACAACCCTGTTTTTGCGCTCAACAACACCATTCTGCTGAGGTGTATAGGGTGCTGAGAATTCATGTTTTATGCCGTTGGAAGTGCAAAAATTAATGAATTTAGAATTAATGAATTCTCCACCTCTATCACTTCTAACACGAATGATCTTTTCATTCTTCTCAATCATAATACGATGGCAAATCTCATGAAAAGAATCAAACGTATCAGCTTTCTCTTTTAAAAATGCTACCCAAGAAAACCTAGAGAAATCATCAACCAATAAGAAAATATACCATTTACCTCCCAAAGATGGTTGACGGGTCAGCCCCATTAAATTCATGTGCAGTAATTCCAAGGGCCGTTTGGTACCAACGTGGTTCAGGTTCTTGTGTGCAGCCCTTGATTGTTTTCCCTTAAGACAACCTCCGCACACAATGTTGTTTTTAAATAAAAGTTTAGGAACCCCCTTAACCACGCCTTTATTTGAAATCTTTGCTAGTTCTTTAAAATTTATGTGACCTAGTCTTTCATGCCAAAGTATTTCATTATCCAAAGAAACTAGGTTACATTTTTCTAAAATTTTATTAGGAACAATATAGCAATTATTTTCAGATCTAACCCCTTTTAAAAAGAAGACATGGTCCTTATCAGTTACAACACATTCAACAGATGAAAAGTTAACTGAAAAACCATTGTCGCAAAGTTGACTTATGCTAATGAGGTTAGTCTTAAGGCCATCCACAAATAACACGTTTTTCAAAATCGGGCCATCTGGAATAGCTACCGTTCCTTTTCCAACAATTTTGGAAGATCGACCGTCTCCGAAAACAACGAGTCCTCCGGAGATTTTCTCAAAGTTTTGAAAACTATTTTTGTCACCGGTCATGTGACGGGAACACCCGCTATCCAGATACCAAGACGAATTATCATATGCATGCAAGGAAACATTAGTAACAAGACAAGGGAAGATTTCACCTTTGCGCACCCAAAACCTTTTGGAATGCGTCGGTAATGGTCGTGAGGTTATTCTCCTAGGTGAAGGCGTTTTGTTAGATCGATTGCTGCTCCTTGATGATGTCGTCTTGTGCGGTGAACTACCAAGTCTCTTTTCCTTTGTATGATTTGCATTTGATTTCTGAGGAATCACCTTTTTGGTAGTCGTTGCAAGAAATGTCTGAGTTGAGCGTTTGGCTCCTGTCTTGCAATATCTCCTTATGTGCCCTGAAATACCACAACGAAAACATACCTTTGCGCTTGACGATCCCGAAGAGAAAGAAGTAGGCTTGTTGTCGTTGTTTGTCGTGAATTCCGGTGTCGGAGGAGGAGATACCGACTGAGGCACAAAAACTGTCCCACTCGAACTTGGACTGTTTCCAGTTTGAGTGTACCCGAGGCCGAACCGATTTGTTTGACCAAGACCAAGAAGCTTATCCAACTTACTCCTTCCAGAAGAAAATCTCTTTAGGTCATCCTTTAGTTGGAGAATGGTCTTTGTCATTTCCAATTTATCTTGTTGGGCCTCGATGTAGAGCTTTGAGAAGTGATCCGCTTTATCCACCAGTTTTGTATGTTCCTTCTCAAAAAGCTCATTGGACTCTTGAAGGGAAACATTTGCTTTTATCAGATTATCCCTTTCCACTTCAAGATCGGTCGAGAGAGAAGTTACCCTTTTTACTTCTTCTTCGAGATCCTGTAATCTCCCTCTCATCCCCTTGTTTTGTTTAGCCAGTTTCTTTGAATCCCTCAAAAGTCTGTGGTAGGCTAAAACAAAATCTTCACCTTCAGAGTTACTTGATTCATCATCCGTTACAGTTTTTTCAGCCTGGGAGGAGTTGGACAATGAATCTGAAGTACTTGCCATTAAGCACATGAAGGGTGAAGATGTGGACACGTGGAATGCCGTTGCGCTTTCTTCTTCATCACTTGAGGATGACTCATTTGACGTTGAGTTGTCATCCCATGTGACGACTTGCATCGCTTTCTTCTTCGACGGATTCTTAGTTGGACACTCCGTTGAGATATAGCCGTATCCTCGGCACTTGAAGCATTGGACTTGTCCTTCTGAGCTTTTCTTATCCTTTGAAAAGTTCTCTTGCTTTCTTGACTTGTAACTTGAAGTACCCTTGCCTTTCTTCGACTTTCCGAAGGATGGAGTTTTACTTGAATTGCCCCTTCGAAAGTTGCGGCGAAACTTCCTTGTCAAGAGAGCGAGCTGCTTCTCAAATTCCTCCATAGATAGGTTCTCGTCATCGTCTGAGGAGGATGAATCCGTGTCTTCTTCCTTTGTTGTTTTCAAAGCATAACCTGAAGACTTAGAAGAGGATGCCTTTCCCGAAGAATAGTTAGTAGTAAATGTCATTTCATAAGTTTGTAATGAACCAACTAGTTCTTCTACACGCATTTCGTCCGGGTGTTTAATAGTTTCAATGGCTGTAACCTTTGGGCGAAATCGTTCAGGAAGAGTTCTTAAGATCTTTCTTACAACCTTAAATTCTGGAATCTTCTCTCCCAGGTTAGCACATGAGTTTACGATGTCTTGGAATCGTGTATAGTAGTCCGTGAAAGATTCATTTTCTGCCATGAAAATAGAGTCAAATCTGCTCGTAAGCATTTGCATCTTTTGAATCTTCACGAGGTTAGTTCCCTCATGTGTAACCTAAAGAACATCCCAGATTTCTTTCGCAGTCTCACATGCCGAGACGCGAGAGAATTCAGTTTGAGATAAGGCATTAAAAATAGCATTAATTCCCTTGCCATTGTAAGAAGATGAATCTAACTCTTCCTTGGTCCACTTCGACCTAGGTTTGATGGTGCGAACATCAGCAATAATTTCAGTTGGATTAGACCATCCTAATTCAATTGATTGCCACACCCGTTCGTCGATGGAACTTAAAAAGGCTTTCATCCGTACTCTCCAGTACGCATAATTTGTTCCATCAAAGAATGGGGGTCTGTTGATGTTTCCACCTTCAACCATTGTTTACAACCCTATTCCCTCTCTGATACCACTTGTTGGGTTATATGTAATAATGGATCTAAATAGGGGAAAAAACACCTAGAGGGGGGTGAATAGGTGTAAACAATAAACACTCAAAAAATCATTGCGCAATAAAAACCCAGTGCGGAAATATAAATGAACACGCAAGATTTTTACGTGGAAAACTCCAAACCGGAGTAAAAAACCACGGGACCGATAACACGGTGAAATCCACTAGAATTAAACACGTACTGTTACGGCATTTTGGTGTTGGCATATTTCGTGAGTCAAGTCAGTGAGTTGAGTCGGAGTCTTAAAGGGATCAAATTGTCAATCAGCAATCAAAGACTTAGAGAAGATTCAACAAGAGCTCAAGTTGACACTCAGTGTCTTGAATCTTGAAGATTGAAGTTGAAGAATTGTGGATCAGTTACATCAATCTCAAGAAGAAAGTATTCAAGAGGATCAGGTATGTTTAACTAAATAATTATGGTGATCCGAATACTTTCTTATAGTGTAGAAACACTTGGATGAACTTTTAATTGCATAATAATCAAAAACTGGTGTTCGGACTTGTTCAGGATCCGAATCAGAGCCAACGATCCGGATCCCGAAGGTTGTTGCTTCATACAAGACTTCGATCCGGATCCATGCAATTTCCGATCCGGATCCCGAATGTTAAGTTTTCTGATTTGTATGAACGATCCGGATCGGGCCTTGCAATCCGGATCCCGAACCCTTGGTTTTCTGGAATCGTCAATCTCGTTACGACGATCCGGATCGCAATAAATCTGATCCGGATCGCCGTCCTGAAAATTTCCAGATAAGGTATGTTTTTGATTCTTATCTCTTTCCAAAGGTTTCTAAACTATAAATAGACACTTAGGGTTTCTCAAAAACGTGGGAGCTACGGCCGATCTTTTTATAAAACTCTTGAGAGCAACCCTAGAGGCTAGGTTTTTATCGATCTTCTTCATAGCCTCTTTTAGGTCAATTCGATGGTTCTTTCAAGAACATATCTTTTGTCGAATTGATCTAATCTTTGCTTAGAGATTTCTTCTACTGTTCCTCAATGAGAATCTAAGCAAAGGATCACCATCGAAGTCAATATTCTTATCGACTGAGTTTGCGTCGTGGATTCGACGTGGCATCGTGGATTCGGTGTGCTAATGGCGTTTCGTGGATTCGAAGCGTGCGTTCGTGGATTCGAACGTGAGCAGTGGACGGGCAAAACGGTGGAGCGCGAGGTCCAAGAAATTGAAGGAGGGGTTAAATCCGTGGAGACGGTAATCACCTTGTTATTCTTCTTTTCTTAGGGATTGTTATTGCGTGGATATCCAACCGGTCAGCGCGAGGTCCGAAGAAGCTGAAGGAGGGGTTGAGTCCGTGGAGTCGGTAATCACCTTGTTATTCTTCTATTCTTAGTGCATTGTTATTGCGTGTTGGTCCCGTGGTTTTTCTCCTGGATTGGAGTTTCCACGTAAATCTCGGTGTGCTGTTTTTATTTTCCGCATTGGTTTTTATTTTGCACTGAGATTGAGTTTTTAAGTATTACACCTATTCACCCCCCCTCTAGTTGTTTGATAGTACCTATTTAGATCCTTGTGGATCCTTTAATAACTCAACACGTACAAGGTGATATACCGTACTCACAGACGACTCAACCTTTTCCATACGCTCCTAGTTGATCTTCTCCGCTCGCTCCGCAACGCGTCTCGAATCCACGATCTGCGTCCAACGCCGAATACACGGCGTCCAACGTCGAGTCCACGATGTCTGACCGAATCCACGGTCTTCACCCAGTAGCACGCTTCGAATCCACGAACGTATCTCGCTCCGAATCCACGAGAGCGGTTGCACCTTGAATCCACAAGGCCACGCGAGTCCACGCGCCGATTTTGGGGTAAATCGTTGTTTGTTTGGGTGGTGATGATCCGCCGAATACTTAGATCAAAGATAGATAGGAAATACAATCTAAGTATTCATTAGTTTGATTCAACTCAAGATGTGAGTATGAAAACCTAGAATCAAACCTGTAGAGTACCGGGTCTTTGGATAGCGCGCCGACCACACAGATGACTTGGAGCAGAGAGTTGCCTTGAGCATGTTGCATTTGAGTTTACAGTTGATGCCGGGTTGATTCGGATCAACGCAGAAGCTCCAGCTCGATTCGGGGGTTTTCCGGGCTTTGTAGGCCGATTGAGGATGAGATTGGAAATTTCCGACTTCACCGTGGAGTGCCGGAAATTCAGGAACACTTGGAACAGGTGTACTTTCAGATTACAGCGAGGTTCGGGAGGTTCCGGACTGACGCGGAGGAGCCGGAGGCAAAAAGTGAGTCGGAACTGGCAATTTTGGAGCCGGTAATTGATTTGAGCACCCCGACTCAACGGATGAGCTTTTTGAAGAGAAAAGGGTGTGGACGCGTGTACTTTCGATTTACAGCGAGGTTCGGGAGGTTCCGGACTGACACGGAGGATCCGGAGGCAAAAAGTGAGTCGGAACTGGCAATTTTGGAGCCGGTAATTGATTTGAGCACCCCGACTCAACGGATGAGCTTTTTGAAGAGAAAAAGCTGTGGACACGTGTACTTTCGATTTACAGCGAGGTTCGGGAGGTTCCGGACTGACGCGGAGGATCCGGAGGCAAAAAGTGAGTCGGAACTGGCAATTTTGGAGCCGGTAATTGATTTGAGCACCCCGACTCAACGGATGAGCTTTTTGAAGAGAAAAAGCTGTGGACACGTGTACTTTCGATTTACAGCGAGGTTCGGGAGGTTCCGGACTGACGCGGAGGATCCGGAGGCAAAAAGCGAGTCGGAACTGGCAATTTTGGAGCCGGTAATTGATTTGAGCACCCCGACTCAACGGATGAGCTTTTTGAAGAGAAAAAGCTGTGAGCGCGTGTACTTTTGATTTACAGCGGAGTTCGGGAGGTTCCGGGCAGCGGCGGAGAGCCCGAAGGCAAAAAGTGAGTTGGAGTTGGATTTTTGGAATTAGTTAATTAATTAATTAAATTAAATAAAGCTTTTGCTTTATAAAAAGGGCTCCAACCCCTCCCTCTGCAGCAGAGAAAGAAAGAAAAGGAAGAAAGAAAGAAAAGAAAGGAAAAGAGAGGAAAAGGAAGAAGAAGAAGAAGAAAGAAAAAGGGTTTGGACCGTTCTCGGGTTTTGGACTCGCCGTTGGAGGCCGCGTGGAGCTCGTGGGCGTGCGGCGAGCATCGTCGAGGTAAGCAAAATTCAGATTTTTGGGTTTTTGGAGGTTTATGCAGTTTTTGAATTTGGATTTTGGTGTTTGGAGAGCTTTGGGGATTTTATTTGGTTTTTAAAAGCTAAAATTGGATTTCTGGGGGCTTTCCGGATTTATCGGGTTTTTTTATTGGCGTTTCCGTCGCCGGCGGCCGCGCGCCCGCGCAACGGCGCACGCGCGGCGCCAGGGTGCTGCTGTTGGCAGCACCCTGCGGCGACATGCCGCTGGGCGCGGCGCCGCGTGCAGCAAAGTGCTGCACGCGGCGCTGCCAGGCCGCGCGCAGGCGCGCGCGGCAGGGCCGCGCGCAGGTGCGCGCGGGACTGCTTGGGCGCGCGCGGGCGCGCGCGGCAGGGCCGCGCGCAGGTGCGCGTGGCACTGTTGGCCGCGCGCGGGCGCACGCGGCATGGCCGTGCGCAGGCGCGCGCGGCACCGCCTGGCCGCGCGCGGCAGGGCCGCGCGCGCGTGCGCGCGGCCGCGCGCAGCGCAGCGGGCTACGCGCGGGCCCGCGCGCAGCGCCGCTGGGCGCCGCGCGCAGCGCCGCTGGGCGCTGCGCGGCGCGCTCCGGCACCGCGCAGTGGGTCGCTGCGTGGTTCGGCGCCGTGCGGCGGGCCTCCCTCGTCGCGCGGCTGGTTTTTTCGCCGCTCGGCGTGCTCCCGGACGGCGGGCGACTCCTCGGTTTGCGTGCCGGCGCCGTTTTTTTTCGCCGTCGGAGCCCGTTGTCGCCGTCGGCCGCTGTTTTCGCCGTCGGCCGCGGTGTTCGCCGTCGGCTGCTGCTTTTTCGCCGTCAAGCTGTTTTTGAGCGGTTTTCGCGAGCATGTTGCGAGCAGTTTTCGCGCGGGCTTTCGCGCAGGGTTTTCGCTGTTTTTCGCAAGCCGTTTCTCGTTGTTTTTGCGAGCAGTCTCGCGAGCGGTTTTCGGGCAGTTTTTCGCGAGCGGTCTTCGCAGGATTTTCGCAAGCTGATTTTTGAGCTGTTTTTCGCCGTCGGGCGCAGTTTTTCGCCGACGGAGCAGTTTTTCGCCGCCGCCTTCTGTTTTTCGCCGTCGGGCGCAGTTTTTCGCCGACGGAGCTGTTTTTCGCCGCCGCATGCTGTTTTTCGCCGTCGGGCGCAGTTTTTCGCCGACGTAGCTGTTTTTCGCCGCCGCGTGCTGTTTTTCGCCGTCGGGCGCAGTTTTTCGCCGACGGAGCTGTTTTTCGTCGCCGCGTGCTGTTTTTCGCCGTCGGGCGCAGTTTTTCGCCGACGGAGCATTTTTTCGCCGCCGCGTGCTGTTTTTCGCCGTCGGGCGCTGGTTTTCGCTGACGGAGGTTGTTTTCGCCGACGGAGGCTGTTTTTCGCCGTCGGATGCTCGGTTTTGACCGTTTTGATTGATTTTGCGATTTCTTCGCTCCTGGCAGCTTGCAGTGCTGTTTTTAGCTTCCGCCGGGGGCGGTGGTTGGTTTTTCCGTCGCGTGGACCCGCCGGCTTGTTTCGGGACATCCGCAGAGCGCGCGGTCGTGTGGTTGGACGCAGCGTGCTCCGTTTTGCGTGCGGACCTCGTGGAGGCAAGGTAAGTCCCGCTGAGCCCAATTGCAAGTGTCGACAAGCAATTGGTAGCATTTTGAGGTGGGTTGGTTTTCTCTCCAAGTCTACGGACTTCCTTCTAATTCTATTGTGATAGGATTGCATGCTAGTTTAAGTGTTTTCTTGAAACTTAACTAGCACCCCCGTCATATGTGCATGTGTTTGACCAGACCAATAGAGAACCTTAATCTGGGCTAGGTTCTTTTATGTTTTAGACATCCCACACCGTGCATATCCTTCTGGACATAGTGTTCCTCGCCCGGGTAGTGGGCTGAGTGGTCAGAGTGTTGTGGGACGGGTGTTGCACTCGGGCCGGGGGGCCGAGTGTGGTCCGGTGGCTGGGTTAGGCCAGTGTTAGTGCGTGGGGAACCGTTTCAGATAAACGGTGGTCCCGGGGGTTTTACTTTCCGCTGTTTTTCTCGTCACCACCGTGTTGTGATCGTGGTGCACTTGTGTTAGCAGGACCTTGAAGCCAGAACCTTTTTGGACGAACACATGATTTTAGTCAGCCAATGTTTCTTCCAAGCCTCGCAAGGTCGCCTGAGTCTGTTCTTGTTTGATAGGACGAGGGCATTAGCTCTTCGAGGCTTGGGCATAAAACTTGATTTCAAAGGGTTTTCCTAAAAAGACTAAAAATCATTAAAAAGATGGATTTCTCTCAGATTGAATGGTTTTCTGAAATAAATGACATGGTTTCTTATAAACTTATCCGCCCGAGCGGATTCGAGTGATCTGGGTTCTAAGGGCTGTTCTCTTTTTGGGGACGTAGGTGTTAGTATCCTGGGGTTTCGGACCCTTCGTAGATCGGGCTGTGGAGCATCTCCGGCCGTGAGTTTGTGTGTTGAGTTGAGTGGGGTGTTCTTGTGGGAGCCGTTGGGAGAGACGGTGGTCCCAGCTGTGTGATACTTTCGTTGAGCGGGTCAGTGTTGTGAGATTGAGTCATGGAGGGTTCTCCGACTGAGTTGTGCTTTGAGCATCGAGATACCGATCTGTTTGATCGAGGACTATAGCCTGCAGGAGCCACTTGTGAGACAGTGTTACTGATGAGATACTTGAGTTCGGTGGGGTCGCACCCCTCGAGGTACGCCCCGGGTGCGTTGTTGATTCCGAGCCTGATGAGGCTGCGATGATGATACCGAGCCTGACGAGGCTGCGATGATGCGCCTAGTTCATATACTAGAGGTCGCTTGATACCCCTGGCCGAGCTACCATGGGGTCACTGTGTGAGATATCGAGTTTGTCCGATTGGACACCCTGGTTGATACACCAGGGGGCGCAGGCTTGACTTGACTGGACCCTGTGGGGCAGTCGATGAGATTTGGGATACACTGAGAGAGTGTTGGCATAGCATGTGTCATAGTAGAGCATCTTGGGCTTAGTACTTGTGACATATTGTCAGCAGTGAGTGGCTGCATACCATCATCCATAGTCTCTTCCTTTTGAGCATAGTAGATAGAGGCATGATAGCTGTAGATTCTTTTCCAGCTTATTTACATTATCATCAGTCTTTTCTATTATCTTATGCCTCTAGTAGACTTAGTGGGCAGACCGTGGTTCTTGGAGACGGTACCCACTGAGAACTACTGCAGGATGTAGTTCTCACACCCTCTGTCGATGACAGGTTGCTGAGGCTTTCTTCCGTTCCTGCTGGGCTTGTCTGGACGGACCGAGGATAGGGAGTCGCGTGATAGTTCCCTACCAACATTGTTACTTTAGAGAGAGGTAGATGTACCATCCCGGATTGTGGGAGTTGGTTATGTTTCCTGGTAGCTATCTCCCATTTGGATTTGTAGATGTTGTATAGGTGGACTTCTATTTGTATCATCTGATTTTGGGAGATAGGCTATGTGTTGTTGCAACTTTGTAGTTGTGAAATTTTATAGTACAGCTTTTTATCCGCTCTGATATCTGTGTAGCTGTAGTTTTGTCTTTTGCAGGCTAGACACTTCGTCTGTACGGCAGTTTCCGTACAGATGGCGGATCTGTTAGCGAGCCCGGGTCGCAGTTTCGACCCCGGGGCGTGACAAAACCAATCAATATAGATGAAGAAACATAGAGTAATATCTAATGATTTCCTTTCTTCTCTATATGTGGATCTTAGGCCGTATAAAAGATATTTGATTATGACGGCTTATGCGGCTTATCTGGATTAACCCTAGAAAAAGAATCATAGGGTCTATTTATAGGTTAGAAACCCTAGGAAGAGGATAAGGATCAAAAACTGTCGTTTCTGGAAATTTTTACGACGGCAATCCGGATCGGATTAGCTGTGATCCGGATCGTCGTAACGAGTCAGGCAATTCCAGAAAAACGAAGGTTCGGGATCCGGATCGAAGTGCTTGATCCGGATCGTTCATACAGTTCACCAAACATCAACGTACGGGATCCGGATTGCGAAGCCTGATCCGGATCGTTCAAGGAAAATGGTAAACTCAATGTTCGGGATCCGGATCAAGGGAAGCTACGATCCGGATTGAACTGGTGTATGAACGAACCACCTTCGGGATCCGGATCCTGAACAAGTCTCATGTTCAGTTCTTGATTTTTATGCAATAAGAAATTCTTCCAAGTGTTTCTACACTACAAGAAGTATTCGGATCACCAAAAATATTTAGTTAAACTTACCTGATCCTTTTGAATTCTTCTTTCTTGAGATTGAGGTATATGATCCAAACTTCATTCATCTTCAATCTTCAAGACTTAACACTTTCACGAAATGCGCCAAAACAAAATCCGTAACAAGTGGCACGGACCAGATCGTCGACTGATGACGCCGGAGCAGATGGTGCGACCCCGGCAACCACGGAGGGTGAACTGCTCCGCCAATAGCTACGAGAGATGGCCGGGCAGTTATCGACCCTCACGGAACACGTACGTCAGTTGACGCAACAGCAGCTGGCCGTGCCAGTAGAGGGCGCCCAGGTTCCTCCGCCCGGACCAACCGCACCTATAACGGGACCGCCGGGGACGGACGGCGAGACTGCGGCCGCCCCTCCCCAGACCGCGACTATCGGTGTTGTGACGCCCCACTTCCCAGGGGGTCACCCATCCTAGAACTACTCTAGCTCTAGCACGCTTAACTCTCATGTTCCTCTTGGATCTTGCTACCATCCAAAATGCTATAGCCGGGTTAGAGATTTAGTCCTATTATATCATTTATATAGAGGACTAATCCAAATTCCGGGGGTGTCACATTCTTCCCCCCTTTAAGCCCTGACGTCCACGTCAGGCTCAAGCACACTCACAAGCACCAGGCGATGTGAGACTAGTCTCGCTAGCCTTAGCCGACCTTGTGAGGAGCTGCACTCCAGTAACAACGGTCATTAGCCGGGGAGCCTCGCTCTACCCGCTATATAACCCTGGCTCAGCCGAGACTCATCTCACATTTTCGGCTGGTGAATGTCTCTGATACCAACTGTGACGCCCCACTTCCCAGGGGGTCACCCATCCTAGAACTACTCTAGCTCTAGCACGCTTAACTCTCATGTTCCTCTTGGATCTTGCTACCATCCAAAATGCTATAGCCGGGTTAGAGATTTAGTCCTATTATATCATTTATATAGAGGACTAATCCAAATTCCGGGGGTGTCACAGGTGTATCGATGGACCAACCGACGACGCCTTCAGCCACGCCGAATCCAACAGCGTCGGGACCTGCACAGGGGACGACTGCTGGAGACTCGATGAGAGAGGCCGTGGTGGCCCCTACTCCCGGGGTGTCTGTCACCGCCGCGGGGGAGGCTTCTACCCGGAGGATTGAACGAGACAGGGTGAGAGCAAACTTGGCGGAATTCAAGAAGCACGACCCACCTGTTTTTGAGGGAGAGACAACTGATCCCTGGGTCGTGGAGAAATAGGTAGACACCATGGAGAAACTTTTCGAGGATCTGATGATGGAGGATCACGAACGAGTCCCCTTGGCAGTTCACCGCCTCGAAGGAAACGCCCGTATATGGTGGAAAACGGTGCGCCCTGACCCCTTGAAGGGCAACGCCCTACTGTCATGGTCTACGTTCAGAGAGGAGTTGTTCGGGGCATTCTTCTCCAATAGCGTCAAGCAGCAAATGGAGGATGACCTAAAGCACATCAAACAAGGGAATCGGTCCGTTATGGAGTACCAACGGGAATTTGTGAGATTGGCCAATTGTGTCCCCTTTGCCATAAGAGACGAATCTCACAAAGCCCGTTTTTTTGTGGACGGATTGCGGAGCGATATCTTTGAAGTTGTGCAAGCAGCAGATCTTCACACCTTCCAGAAGGTGGTGGATAGGGCCACCATCGTGGAGCGCGGATTTGCTGTAGAGTTATTAATCCCAAAGGATCTAAATAGGTACTATCAAACAACTAGAGGGGGGGTGAATAGGTGTAATACTTAAAAACTCAATCTCAGTGCAAAATAAAAACCAATGCGGAAAATAAAAACAGCACACCGAGATATACGTGGAAACTCCAATCCAGGAGAAAAACCACGGGACCAGCACGCAATAACAATCCACTAAGAATAGAAGAATAACAAGGTGATTACCGACTCCACGGACTCAAACCCCTCCTTCAGCTTCTTCGGACCTTGCGCTGACCGGTTGGATATCCACGCAATAACAATCCCTAAGAAAAGAAGAATAACAAGGTGATTACCGTCTCCACGGATTTAACCCCTCCTTCAATTTCTTGGACCTCGCGCTCCACCGTTTTGCCCGTCCACTGCTCACGTTCGAATCCACAAACGCACGCTTCGAATCCACGAAACGCCTTTAGCACACCGAATCCACGATGCCACGTCGAATCCACGACGCAAACTCAGTCGATAAGAATATTGACTTCGATGGTGATCCTTTGCTTAGATTATCAATGAAGAACCGTAGAAGAAATCTCTAAGCAAAGATTAGATCAATTCGACCAAAGATATGTTCTTGAAGGAACCATCGAATTGACCTAAAAGAGGCTATAAAGAAGAACGATAAAAACCTAGCCTCTAGGGTTGCTCTCAAGAGTTTTATAAAAAGATCGGCCGTAGCTCCCACGTTTTTGAGAAACCCTAAGTGTCTATTTATAGTTTAGAAACCTTTGGAAAGAGATAAGAATCAAAAACATACCTTATCTGGAAAATTTACGGACGGCGATCCGGATCGGATTTACTGCGATCCGGATCGTCGTAACGAGATTGACGATTCCAGAAAACCAAGGGTTCGGGATCCGGATCGCATTGCCCGATCCGGATCGTTCATACAAATCAGAAAACTTAACCTTCGGGATCCGGATCGGAAATTGCATGGATCCGGATCGAAGTCTTGTATGAAGCAACAACCTTCGGGATCCGGATCGTTGGCTCTGATCCGGATCCTGAACAAGTCCGAACACCAGTTTTTGATTATTATGCAATTAAAAGTTTATCCAAGTGTTTCTACACTATAAGAAAGTATTCGGATCACCACAATTATTTAGTTAAACATACCTGATCCTCTTGAATACTTTCTTCTTGAGATTGATGTAACTGATCCACAATTCTTCAACTTCAATCTTCAAGATTCAAGACACTGAGTGTCAACTTGAGCTCTTGTTGAATCTTCTCTAAGTCTTTGATTGCTGATTGACAATTTGATCCCTTTAAGACTCCGACTCAACTCACTGACTTGACTCACGAAATATGCCAACACCAAAATGCCGTAACAATCTCCCCCTTTGGCAATTTCGTGACAAAACCCAAAAATACATAAAAGCGCTCAAGTCACTCATCTTAAACCAAAAAATCGAAACTCAATGTCATCACCAAAACATTGATTTTCTTTGCGTGAAAGATCCAATAAATACAAAATTACATTTGAACCAAACAGTCCTAGAACATACTCTATGACTTAGGACTTGGAGTCTTAAAGTGATGTAATTCCTGCAAAACAAAACTCCAAACAAAATCAAACGTTAGTCGTTAGAAATTACAATCCTACATTTGATCCGTCTTCCTTTTGGTTCTTTTGTTTTTCGGCTCTTTCAATTTTTCTTTGTCTCCCCCTATCTTGAGCATCTCTAACATGTTCTCCATGTTCTTGAGCATCTATGTTCTCCCCCTTTGTGGTACGATCATCATTTTCCGTTCTCCCCCATTTTTTCATTTTCGTTTCGTTTGTCCTCTCTTGATGATCTCATCTCCGTCATTTCTCTTCTCCCCCTTTTTGTCACAAATTGTCAAACAGTGAACATACTAGACAAAAGGAAATCACTAATAACATCAGTTCAAAGAGAAAGAGAGATAAAAGCTCAGTTCCGGTATATAACAAAAATGCAGATTGCGTACCGGTACCAGAAGGCAAAAAACTAATAATTCCTTGAAACAAATCCAAATTTTAGAATCTTTTCAAATACCGATTTGTATTCCATCAAGAAAACAATTTAAGTGCTTTAACCAATAAATTAACAAGATGTCATTCAATCCAATTAATTTCACAAGATTAAAAAGATTTACTCCTAAATCATGAAAAACAAAGATAAAACATTATAAACAGTTTTTCATGTTATATTCATCAAACACAAGTCATCAAAAATAATCTTGAGATCCAAAGTCTATCAAGATGTAACGGATGTACAAAGATGACTTACAGAGATTTCCAAATGACATCAATTTGATTTCTTACCCTTTCAAATTTGAGATAAGCACTAAAATACCTAAGGGTGGCTCTTTGAGCATCTTTCAACTATCCCACCTTATACCAACCAGGAGATTGTTCAAAATAAGAGCTTTAAATTTAAATCTCCGAATGCTTCAACTAAACAAAATTTCATAAATAATTTTCAAGCATCCATAACATGTGGTAGCTTCACACACAGACCGGACGACCGGGGTGGCAGCTCTTTCCTACATGTGGTGGTAGTTTTCACACTCCTTTCGGATGTAACTCTTTCCACATCTTTTGCAAATTATTTCAATACCCTTGTAAGAATGCAATCTCTTACGTGAAAGAATTATATCCCAAATTTTAGTCTATCGGTTGTCTCACGTTTATCACAATGAATTCACACAACCGAGATAGATTAAGCATCTAAAGATCACACATGATTTCTAAAATTTGATGCTTATAATATCAAAAACTCCTATAATGAAGTATCTTCAAGATTATGATTATGGAGTAAAGTTGATAATTCAAATAAAATTAAATTGGAGTGATTGAAAGTGAAAACCCTTTTTATTCAATGCACTTGTTCGTTAAAATCCTTTTGTTTAAAAAAACAAAACATAAAAACGAAGAGCATTGAAAACATGTAATGCAGAGATTAAAAAAAAATGAAGGGAAAACCAATCAAAGCATTACATACAGTCAAAAGCTATTTAGAACTTAAGACAAGGAAAGATATCACCTTTCCGAATCCAAAATTGTCGAATTCTGGGTTGTCTTGATTCATTGTGGTTGGGAGATGATAGCTTTGACTGTTGATCCACCTTAGGTCTTTGCCTCGCAGTGATCCACTTGAATGATTGATGTTGTGGCTCGGACCTTTGGTGGGTTGAGTGAACTCCTTTGACTTGATGTGTCTTTTGATTCCGTTGAGTTCGCTCCGTAGATGAAGTTGCCGAAGGACTCTTCTTTCTCTTTTTCGGGCAATCCTTCACCAAATGTCCTTCAAGTCCACATAAGTGACATGTTCTTCCTTTCAATTTGAATGTGGAACTTGAAGCATGCACAGTTTGATCCTTTTTAAATCCCAAACCAACCTTGCTTGTTTGACCTAATCCGGATATACAATCAAATTTCTTGGAAACGGTTGAAAGCCTTTGTATGTCGGATTTGAGTTCATGAACTTGCTTGGTCAATACTTGGTTGGTGACATGAATCTCCTCAAACTGTTTTTCTAGAAAACCAATCTTGTCCATATATGATTTAGCGTTTGTCTCCGATTGGTTTAGCTTTTCTTGGAGGATTTTATTGTTATCCAATAAACGTCCTTGTTCCTCCTCGAGATCTTGAAGTTTTATCTTTAAAGCTTGATTCTCGTCTTGACCTTCAAGTCGTTGCTTCCTCAACTTCTTAATATGTTTGGCCATCTTCTTTGATTCCGTAAGAAGTTGTTGATATGCCTCAACGAGTTCTTCTTCGTCCGACTCCCCCTCACTTGTTGACTCTCCGCCAGTTGTAGATGTTTCATACAAAATCAAAGGAGTAGAGTCAGTGACAAAAGATGATAAACAAAAATTAGAAGAGGGAATTTGAGAGGCATGAAAAGCAACGGCATTTTCCTCTTTACTTGAGGTCGATTCAATAGAAATAGAATCGTCCCAAGTTTTCGCTTGCAAAGCCTTCTTTTTATATGATTTCTTAGAAGGACAATCCATTGAAAAATGGCCGTAGCCTTTGCATCTATAACATCGGATTTCCCCTTCGAATTCATCTTTTTCCTTAGAAGGTTTTGCAAGGAATTTGAGGTTAGAGGATTTAGAACCCGATGATCCTTTAGATGGTTTCGTGGATGAAGATCCATCGGTTCGATTCTTCCAAAATTTCCGACGAAATTTCTTTGTGATCCGCGCCAATTGTTCTTCAAAATCGGCAAAAGAGATTTCATCGTCGGAACTCGATTCGCTATCTTCTTTCTTTGTGGATTTGAATGCAATACCTGTAAGCTTAGAAGAAGACTTGGAAGAAACTTGATTAGTAGGAAAAGTCAATTCATAAGTTTGCAAAGCACCTACTAATTCCTCAACACTCATCTCATTCGGATGACTAACGGTTTCAATGGCGGTAACCTTTGCCCTAAACCGTTCCGGAAGAGTCCGAAGTATCTTTCTTATAATTTTCGACTCCGGGATCTTTTCTCCTAAATTAGCACATGTATTAATTACATCTTGAAGTCTAGTGTAATAATCTGTAAACAATTCATGCTCTTCCATATGAATAGAGTCAAATTGACTTGTAAGCATCTGGAGCTTTTGAATTTTTACAAGATTAGTACCCTCATGTGTAATTTTGAGAATATCCCAAATTTCCTTCGCGGTTTCACACGCGGAAATTCTTGTAAATTCAGTCGAGGAAAGAGAATTAAATAAAGCGTTCATACCTTTCCCATTGTAAGAAGATCTTTCAAATTCCTCTTTGGACCATCTAGAGCGAGGTTTTGGGGTAGTAGAATTTCCTACTTCCTCAACAGGATGCACCCAACCGCATTCCACGGATTGCCATACTCGCTCATCAATTGCGATGAGAAAAGCTCTCATCCGCACTTTCCAATAAGCATAATTAGTCCCATCAAAAAGAGGAGGTCTATAAATATTACCACTTTCACCCAACATGATAGATAAACCTAAAACCCTCTCTGATACCAATTGTAGAGTTATTAATCCCAAAGGATCTAAATAGGTACTATCAAACAACTAGAGGGGGGGTGAATAGGTGTAATACTTAAAAACTCAATCTCAGTGCAAAATAAAAACCAATGCGGAAAATAAAAACAGCACACCGAGATATACGTGGAAACTCCAATCCAGGAGAAAAACCACGGGACCAACACGCAATAACAATCCACTAAGAATAGAAGAATAACAAGGTGATTACCGACTCCACGGACTCAAACCCCTCCTTCAGCTTCTTCGGACCTTGCGCTGACCGGTTGGATATCCACGCAATAACAATCCCTAAGAAAAGAAGAATAACAAGGTGATTACCGTCTCCACGGATTTAACCCCTCCTTCAATTTCTTGGACATCGCGCTCCATCGTTTTGCCCGTCCACTGCTCACGTTCGAATCCACGAACGCACGCTTCGAATCCACGAAACGCCTTTAGCACACCGAATCCACGATGCCACGTCGAATCCACGACGCAAACTCAGTCGATAAGAATATTGACTTCGATGGTGATCCTTTGCTTAGATTATCAATGAAGAACCGTAGAAGAAATCTCTAAGCAAAGATTAGATCAATTCGACCAAAGATATGTTCTTGAAGGAACCATCGAATTGACCTAAAAGAGGCTGTCACGCCCCCGGGGGTTTTTGAGTCTATTTAAGCGGAAAATCGTGTGTATTTTTTTTTTCTTTTAACAAGGTAATTTAAACCTCATCCCCGGTGCGTGCCAGACCGCCACATACACAATTTCTCCCTGTCCGCGGACAGAGTCTCCTTTGTATATGCACGGCGTCTCACTTACAACAACATACATCCAACACCAACCATCAACCATACAATAGACATTCAACATCAAGCGGAATAATAAAGCGGCATCAATGTTTTAGAAAGGATAAAACCAGTAGTTGCAAAACCCGTGCCCACACGACACTTCGTTTTGAGAAAACCTTTTCGAAGTCATTTGGTTTATCATGAAAACATGCCGCATACAAAAACATCACCAAAAGAACCAAACTATAAACGTACAACTCATCCACAGTGCTAAATAATACATGTCCACGATTATTACTACCCACAAGCAAATTAACTAAATGCGTAAAAGAAATGAGATAATGATAATAACCAAGTGTCCTGACTACGGCCCTCGCGACGCAGTCTCGACAAACTCCCGGCTAACGCCTCTCGTAGCGCCTGTCACGGAGTGGGTAATGTCAGTGACAAACAAAGTAGATGTCTAATAACAATAAGGAATAAGGAGCAAACCGGAAACACCAAAACCATTTCGCTACAACCCTGCACATGTTAAGCTGGGCACCAACCCCAGAATTATCAATTAAATTGGGCACCAACCCCAGATTACCTGTCGGAGAGACTAAAGTCTCCCCTCGTGCACAAGTACCTACTTTGATGCATTTACCCCTTCCACGGTGCTGGTGTGCTATTCCCAGCGGGCGCGAAGGGGTCCTCACGGCACCCACACTTTTGTGAGGAACACGGGTCATACAAGACCACTCTTCCGGAAAAGTACACCCATGCGGAGGCCAATCCGCCTGTGTACGTGCAGCATCCCAAAACAGATTTGCCGAGATCGGCGTGTCATGAACAATGCGACCGCAGCCGCTTCAATTGTTAGATAAAAACACGATTATGCGAAAGGTTAAACTGTCCATCTACTTTGTTAGATAAATTGAGAGCACTTTAATGACGATAGATGCACTTACTGCACTGGCTGTATTTACAGCAACCGTACCCACCTATTTGGAGAGAGATCGGAACACCCGAATCTTTCGCGCACCCCCGCTGCGCGTCTGGACCTAAAGAAAGTCCGCACGGATAACTATAGTCAAAAGCGTGTACTAACATCTGAAAACACAAGACCCACTTTACTCTTTTCGACGGGAAAGTCCAACAAAACTCAATCCTCAATCGGTAGCCCACTCGGGACGTCCCTGGTTAGACCAAGAAGGCCCCGACGGCGGAAATGATGAGAAAAGAGACCCGACGGCACGCCCCCGACGATTTCGTCGAGGCGCGGAGCGTCGGCGAAATTAGCACCCGACCTAATAAAATAATGACCAAGAAGGTCCCAAGTGGCCATGCCAAGAAAGCCACGGAAATAACGATCCCAACGGCGAAAACGGCGCTCAAAACGGTGGAAAAAACGGGCGAAAACGGAGCAAATGAACTTCGGGCTGTCGGTTGGTGCACGGGGGCAACCGTGCACCGGGTTCACGGCGTCAGGCGGCGGCGGCATGCGCCGGGTGCACGCAGGAGGCGTGCACCGCGCATCTCGGGCCGGGCCGGTGCACGACCCGAGCGTGCACCGGGTCCTTGCCCTACGGCCGCAAGCGCGTACGCCGGGTGCACGCATGAGGCGTGCACCGCGCGCCTTGGGCCGGGCCGGTGCACGAAACCGTGCACCGGGTCTGGTGCTTCCGACGCTGCGGCATGCACCGGGTGCACGCCTGGACCCGTGGACCGTGCTGTACGGACAAGCACAGTAAACCCTAATTTCGCGGTTTCTTCTCCGTTTGCGCTCCCGTTTCGCGGTTTCTTCTCCGTTTTCGCTCCCGTGCGACTCCGGCGAAGACCCCGCGACCATGGTAACGGCGGCGGCGGCCTCCCGTTTAAAAACGGCGGCGGCGGCCTCCCGTTAACCCACTATGTTCCAACGAAACATCCCAAAAATCTCCGAAAAAAAAAACACGATAATTCTAACGACTAAACCAACGATCGACGAACAACCAAAACGTCGGTCGGAGGTCCGATAACAAGAACTCGATTAAAGACCACCAAGAACTCAACGAAAGAGATGACGGAAAACTCCCAAATAATTTAAATAAATTATTTTACTAACCGAAGATCGACGGGAAGGTTGTCCGGTCGCGTTCTTGCCTTCGGTTCGGTGTCCGGGAAGATCGGGCTCCTTCTCTTTCTCCTTTCCCTTTCTTCCGGCTAGGGTTCCGTCTTTTCTTTTCCTTTCCGATACTCAGGATCCCTTATATAGTCGTACTTTACCTTTAATTAATTCCTCTTTAATTCGTACGTAAGAGAATTAATTAATTTTCCGTCTGGGATAATTAATTAACTAATTAATTATCCCCCACGAGATAAACCACCTTATCTCTAACGGGTGCAAGATATTTAGCACGGATTCCGATGCACGACTAATTACCATATCACTTTGGGTCCCGTTCAGGGGGTTCCCGATATCGAATTTCAGATCCGATCGCGCCGTCGGCTTTCTTTTTCCGCGCTCTATCGCAGAAAAATACTAGCATCTCACAATGGCCAACTTCAAGAATTGAATAATTTTACTTCACTTAAAGGCTTAAATGACTACACGTAAGTCAAAAATACCCCGAAAGGCCGGATCACTACACCACTCACACTTTATAAAAAGTTTCGTCCCGAAACTTAAACTCAACCCTCGCTAACATTTCTGGAAAAACTTCCTTCATTTTCGTCTTGGGTCCCCAAGTCGCTTCGCGCTCCTCATGGTTACTCCATTACACCCTTACGTAAGGGATTGTCTAGTTCCGGAGTTTCTTTCCCTCCCATGCCAGCCTCCGTATCGAGTTTTGGCAGTAACGACAACCGGTATGCCACCGGTCTTGACCTGACTCAACCCACCTGGACGTCTAAGGCGTACTGTTACAACGCCTCGGGTCTTGGCCCGACTCACCTCACCTGGACGTCCAAGGCATACTGTTACAACGCCTCGGGTCTATTGTCGCAAGGCCGGAAGTTGGACCTATTTAACCCTTAACTAAATAGCCAACAAATAAGGCAACTAAGTCTTTACCTCCTTACTGGGCAGGAAGGTACAAAGCATTACTTCTAAGGGTTCCTCTGGGGTCGTGGCCAAAATTACTCTTTGTAAGAGGTCTTCCTTGCTACTACCTCCCTCATAAGCCGAAGCGTCTGTTCCCCTTGGAGGGCGAAACTCGGAGTAACGCATGCTCACCCACCATGAACTCTAAGTCTCGGCGTCTGTTGTCCGCGTAGCTTTTCTGTCTGCTCTGGGCGGTCAGCAGCCTTTGTCTAATCAATCGCGCCTTTGCTTCGGTCTCCTCCACCAAATCTGGGCCCAGAAACTTACGCTCACCCAAGTCGTCCCAGCATATTGGAGACCGACAGCGGCGCCCGTACAAGGCCTCGTATGGTGCCATCTGAATGCTGGCCTGGTAACTGTTATTGTAGGCAAATTCCACTAGGGCAAACACCGTGCCCACCCTTCGCCCAGGTCTAAAACGCATGCCCGAAGCATGTCCTCCACAATTTGTATCACCCGCTCTGATTGTCCATCGGTCTGCGGGTGAAAAGCCGTACTGAAGTGCAACTTGGTTCCCATTGCTCGCTGCAGGCTCTGCTAAAAGTTTGACACAAATCGTGTGTCCCTGTCCGACGTGATGGACGTCGGCACCCCATGCAACCTTACTATCTCGTTGATGTAGGTTTGCGCCAGTCGTTCCCGCGCCCACGTCGTGTGTATGGGCAGAAAGTGGGCCGATTTCGTCAGACGGTCCACGATTACCCATATTGCATCGTGTCCCTGTGACGATCTCGGGAACCCGGTCACAAAATCCATGGTAATCATGTCCCACTTCCACACGGGCACCGGTAAGGGTTGCAATTTTCCTGCTGGACGCTGGTGCTCGGCCTTCACTCGTTGGCACACCAGGCAGTGTGCCACAAACCGAGTCACGTCTCCCTTCATTTTGGGCCACCAGAAGGTCTGTTTGACGTCCTTGTACATCTTCGTTCCCCCGGGATGCGCTGTATACGGAGCGGTATGCGCCTCCCGCAGGATTTCCTCTTTGAGTTCCGGTAGATCCGGCACGCAGATTCGTCCCCGAAATCGTATCGTGCCGTCGGAGTTTACTGCGAAGTCACCTCCTTGGTCGGCAGTCACTCTACTTCGCACCAGCTGGAGTTGGTCATCAGTTGACTGCCCCTCGAGAATTCTGTCAAGCAGGGTAGGTCTGACCACCAGTGTCAGAAGTCGTTCGACTGTACCCGCCAGCACTACCTCTAGTCTTAGTTGCGAAAATTCCGCAATCAGACTATCTTGTTGGGTGATGGCACCTACCCCTGCTTTCTCGGCCTGCCCCTTACGGCTCAGGGCGTCGGCCACCACATTTGCCTTTCCCGGGTGGTAGTGGATCGTTAAATCGTAATCCTTCAATAGCTCGAGCCACCGTCTTTGTCGCAAATTTAACTCCTTTTGGGTGAAAAGATACTTAAGACTTTTATGATCTGAGTACACATTGCAGTGTGCCCCGTACAGGTAGTGTCTCCAAAGCTTGAGGACGAACACAACCGCTGCGAGTTCCAAATCGTGCACGGGGTAGTTTCGCTCGTATTCTTTGAGCTGCCTTGACGCATAGGCTATAACCTTCCCCCGTTGCATGAGCACTCCACCCAGTCCGTTTCGCGACGCATCGCAATACACTTCATAATCCTCCCCTGGTTCCGGCAGGGCGAGAATCGGAGCTCGCGTCAATCTATCCTTGAGCTCCTCGAAGCTCCTCTGACATTTGTCCGTCCAGATGAACTTTTCCTCTTTTTTAGTCAAGCGGTTTAAGGGGGTGGCTATCTTGGAGAAACCCTCCACGAAGCACCGGTAGTACCCGGCTAATCCTAGAAAGCTTTGAACCTCCGTCACCGTCGTCGGTTGGGACCAGTCCGTCACCGAATCTATCTTCTTCGGATCGACTGCGACCCCAGCCGCCGAGATTACGTGCCCCAAGAAGCCAGCCTCTCGGAGCCAAAACTCACACTTTTTGAGTTTGGCGTAGAGTTTCTGTTCCCGTAGGGTCTGGAGGACTGTACGCAGATGTTCTTCATGTTCCTCATCTGTACGGGAATAGATGAGGATATCGTCGATGAAGACCACCACGGATAAATCCAGGAAGGGTTTGAATACCCTGTTCATCATGTCCATGAACACTGCCGGGGCATTCGTGAGCCCGAACGGCATTACAGTAAATTCGTAATGACCGTAGCGAGTCCGAAAAGCCGTTTTGGGGATGTCCTCCCCCTTGACCTGGACCTGATGATAGCCCGACTGCAGGTCAATCTTTGAAAACACCGTCGCCCCCTGTAGTTGGTCGAAGAGGTCGTCGATCCTTGGCAGGGGGTACTTGTTCTTAACGGTGACCTTATTTATCTCCCGGTAGTCGATACACAACCGGAGACTTCCGTCCTTCTTTCTCACAAACAGGACGGGCGCGCCCCAGGGCGACGCGCTAGGTCTGATGAAGCCCTTATCCAAAAGGTCCTCCAACTGTGCCTTGAGTTCCTTCAACTCTGCGAAGGCCATCCTGTACGGTGCCTTGGTGATGGGTTTGGTGCCGGGAAGTAGTTCAATAGGGAAGTCGACCTCTCGTTCCGGCGGCGCTCCGGGGAGCTCTGCCGGAAACACGTCTGGAAATTCCCTTACCACGGGACCGCTGATCCTTATATGGGGAGCGGCCCCGAACTACCTATCGGCCCCATTGGGTTCTCGGCTGCAAGGCATAGGGTGGAGCCTATTTATCCCTTGCATGGCCCTTAACGGGCCCCGAGTACACAAGGTTCTCCTATGCTTCGAAGCCCCCCCTTTAAGCCCTGACGTCCACGTCAGGCTCAAGCACATTCACAAGCACCAGGCGATGTGAGACTCGTCTCGCTAGCCTTAGCCGACCTTGTGAGGAGCTGCACTCCACTCACAACGGTCATTAGCCGGGGAGCCTCGCTCTACCCGCTATATAACCCTGGCTCAGCCGAGACTCATCTCACATTTCCGGCTGGTGAATGGCTCTGATACCAACTGTGACGCCCCACTTCCCAGGGGGTCACCCATCCTAGAACTACTCTAGCTCTAGCACGCTTAACTCTCATGTTCCTCTTGGATCTAGCTACCATCCAAAATGCTATAGCCGGGTTAGAGATTTAGTCCTATTATATCATTTTCCGCAATCAGACTAGAAGTAGTACCAGCGGGTACAGTCGAACGACTTCTGACACTGGTGGTCAGACCTACCCTGCTTGACAGAATTCTCGAGGGGCAGTCGACTGATGACCAACTCCAGCGGGTGCGAGGTAGAGTAACTGCCGACCCAGGAGGTGATTTCACAGTAAACTCCGACGGCACGGTACGATTTCGGGGACGAATCTGCGTACCGGATCTACCGGAACTCAAAGAGGAAATCCTGCGGGAGGCGCATGCGGCCCCATATACAGCGCATCCCGGGGGAACGAAGATGTACAAGGACGTCAAACAGACCTTCTGGTGGCCCAAAATGAAGGGAGACGTGACTCGATTTGTGGCACACTGCCTGGTGTGCCAACGAGTGAAGGCCGAGCACCAGCGTCCAGCAGGAAAATTGCAACCCTTACCAGTGCCCGAGTGGAAACGGGACATGATTACCATGGATTTTGTGACCGGGTTCCCGAGATCGTCACAGGGACACGATGCAATATGGGTAATTGTGGACCGTCTGACGAAATCGGCCCACTTTCTGCCCATACACACGACATGGACACGGGAACGACTGGCACAAACCTACATCAACGAGATAGTAAGGCTGCATGGGGTGCCGACGTCCATCACGTCGGACAGGGACACGCGATTTGTGTCAAACTTTTGGCAGAGCCTGCAGCGAGCAATGGGAACCAAGTTGCACTTCAGTACGGCTTTCCACCCGCAGACCGATGGACAATCAGAGCGGGTGATACAAATTGTGGAGGACATGCTTCGGGCATGCGTTTTAGACCTGGGCGAAGGATGGGCACGGTGTTTGCCCCTAGTGGAATTTGCCTACAATAACAGTTACCAGGCCAGCATTCAGATGGCACCATACGAGGCCCTGTACGGGCGCCGCTGTCGGTCTCCAATATGCTGGGACGACTTGGGTGAGCGTAAGTTTCCGGGCCCAGATTTGGTGGAGGAGACCGAAGCAAGGGTGGGATTGATTAGACAAAGGCTGCTGACCGCCCAGAGCAGACAGAAAAGCTACGCGGACAACAGACGCCGAGACTTAGAGTTCATGGTGGGTGAGCATGCGTTACTCCGAGTTTCGCCCTCCAAGGGGAACAGACGCTTCGGCTTACGAGGGAGGTAGTAGCAAGGAAGACCTCTTACAAAGAGTAATTTTGGCCACGACCCCAGAGGAACCCTTAGAAGTAATGCTTCGTACCTTCCTGCCCAGTAAGGAGATGAAGGCTTAGTTGTCTTATTTGTTGGCTATTTAGTTAAGGGTTAAATAGGTCCAACTTCCGGCCTTGCGACAATAGACCCGAGGCGTTGTAACAGTATGCCTTGGACGTCCAGGTGAGGTGAGTCGGGCCAAGACCCGAGGCGTTGTAACAGTACGCCTTAGACGTCCAGGTGGGTTGAGTCAGGTCAAGACCGGTGGCATACCGGTTGTCGTTACTGCCAAACCTCGATACGGAGGCTGGCATGGGAGGGAAAGAAACTCCGCAACTGGACAATCCCTTACGTAAGGGTGTAATGGAGTAACCATGAGGAGCGCGAAGCGACTTGGCGACCCAAGACGAAAATGAAGGAAGTTTTCCCAGAATTGTTAGCGAGGGTTGAGTTTAAGTTTCGGGACGAAACTTTTTATAAAGTGTGAGTGGTGTAGTGATCCGGCCTTTCGGAATATTTTTGACTTACGTATAGTCATTTAAGCCTTTAAGTGAAATAAAATTATTCAATTCTTGAAGTTGGCCATTGTGAGATGCTAGTATTTTTCTGCGATAGAGCGCGGAAAAAGAAAGCCGACGGCGCGATCGGATCTGAAATCCGATATCGGGAACCCCCTGAACGGGATTCAAAGTGATACGGTGATTAGTCGTGCATCGGAATCCGTGCTAAATATCTTGCACCCGTTAGAGATAAGGCGGGTTATCTCGTGGGGGATAATTAATTAGTTAATTAATTATCTTAGACGGAAAATTAATTAATTCTCTTACGTACGAATTAAAAGAAATTAATTAAAGGAAAAGTACGACTATATAAGGGATCCCGATTATCGAAAAGAAAAGAAAAGAAAATAAAAACCCTAATCGGAGAGAAGGGAAAAAGGAAAAGACGGAACCCTAGCCGGAAGAAAGGGAAAGGAGAAAGAGAAGGAGCCCGATCTTCCCGGACACCGAACCGAAGGCAAGAACGCGACCGGACAACCTTCCCGTCGATCTTCGGTTAGTAAAATAATTGATTTAAATTATTTGGGAGTTTTCCGTCATCTCTTTCGTTGAGTTCTTGGTGATCGAGTTCTTGTTATCGGACCTCCGATCGACGTTTTGGTTGTTCGTCGATCGTTGGTTTAGTCGTTAGAATTATCGTGTATTTATTCGGAAATTTTTTGGGGATGTTTCGTTGTAACGTAGTGGGTTAACGGGAGGCCGCCGCCGCCGTTGTTAAACGGGAGGCCGCCGCCGTCGTTACCAAGGTCGCGGGGTCTTCGTCGGAGTCGCACGGGAGCGAAGACGGCGAAGAAACCGCGAAATTAGGGTTTACTGTGCTTGTCCGTACAGCACGGTCCACGGGTCCAGGCGTGCACCCGGTGCATGCCGCAGCGTCGGAAGCACCAGACCCGGTGCACGGTTTCGTGCACCGGCCCGGCCCAAGGCGCGCGGTGCACGACTCATGCGTGCACCCGGCGCACGCGCTTGCGGCCGTAGGGCAAGGACCCGGTGCACGCTCGGGTCGTGCACCGGCCCGGCCCGAGATGCGCGGTGCACGCCTCCTGCGTGCACCCGGCGCATGCCGCCGCCGCCTGACGCCGTGAACCCGGTGCACGGTTACCCCCGTGCACCAACCGACAGCCCGAAGTTCATTTGCTCCGTTTTCGCCCGTTTTTCCACCGTTTTGAGCGCCGTTTTCGCCGTTGGGATCGTTATTTCCGTGGCTTTCTTGGCATGGCCACTTGGGACCTTCTTGGTCATTATTTTATTATGTTGGGTGCTGATTTCGCCGACGCTCCGCGCCTCGACAAAATCGTCGGGGGCGCGCCGTCGGGTCCCTTTTTCTCATCGTCTTCGTCGTCGGGGCTTCTCGGCTGGACCGTTGACGTCCCGAGTGGGCTACCGGCTGAGGATTGAGTTTTGTTGGATTTCCGGCTTTTGTCAACCCGGACGATGTTGGACTTTTTCGTCAAAAAGAGTAAATTGGGTCTTGTGTTTTCGGATGTTAGTACACGCTTTTGACTGTAGTTATCCTTGCGGACTTTCTTTAGGTCCGGACGCGCAGCGGGGGTGCGCGAAAGATTCGAGTGTTCCGATCTCTCTCCAAATAGGTGGGTACGGTTGCTGTAAATACAGCCAGTGCAGTAAGTGCATCTATCGTCATTAAAGTGCTCTCAATTTATCTAACAAAGTAGATGGACAGTTTAACCTTTCGCATAATCGTGTTTTTATCTAACAATTGAAGCGGCTGCGGTCGCATTGTTCATGACACGCCGATCTCGGCAAATCTGTTTTGGGATGCTGCACGTACACAGGCGGATTGGCCTCCGCATGGGTGTACTTTTCCGGAAGAGTGGTCTTGTATGACCCGTGTTCCTCACAAAAGTGTGGGTGCCGTGAGGACCCCTTCGCGCCCGCTGGGAATAGCACACCAGCACCGTGGAAGGGGTAAATGCATCAAAGTAGGTACTTGTGCACGAGGGGAGACTTTAGTCTCTCCGACAGGTAATCTGGGGTTGGTGCCCAATTTAATTGATAATTCTGGGGTTGGTGCCCAGCTTAACATGTGCAGGGTTGTAGCGAAATGGTTTTGGTGTTTCCGGTTTGCTCCTTATTCCTTATTGTTATTAGACATCTACTTTGTTTGTCACTGACATTACCCACTCCGTGACAGGCGCTACGAGAGGCGTTAGCCGGGAGTTTGTCGAGACTGCGTCGCGAGGGCCGTAGTCAGGACACTTGGTTATTATCATTATCTCATTTCTTTTACGCATTTAGTTAATTTGCTTGTGGGTAGTAATAATCGTGGACATGTATTATTTAGCACTGTGGATGAGTTGTACGTTTATAGTTTGGTTCTTTTGGTGATGTTTTTGTATGCGGCATGTTTTCATGATAAACCAAATGACTTCGAAAAGGTTTTCTCAAAACGAAGTGTCGTGTGGGCACGGGTTTTGCAACTACTGGTTTTATCCTTTCTAAAACATTGATGCCGCTTTATTATTCCGCTTGATGTTGAATGTCTATTGTATGGTTGATGGTTGGTGTTGGATGTATGTTGTTGTAAGTGAGACGCCGTGCATATACAAAGGAGACTCTGTCCGCGGACAGGGAGAATTTGTGTATGTGGGTGTACTTTTCCGGAAGAGTGGTCTTGTATGACCCGTGTTCCTCACAAAAGTGTGGGTGCCGTGAGGACCCCTTCGCGCCCGCTGGGAATAGCACACCAGCACCGTGGAAGGGGTAAATGCATCAAAGTAGGTACTTGTGCACGAGGGGAGACTTTAGTCTCTCCGACAGGTAATCTGGGGTTGGTGCCCAATTTAATTGATAATTCTGGGGTTGGTGCCCAGCTTAACATGTGCAGGGTTGTAGCGAAATGGTTTTGGTGTTTCCGGTTTGCTCCTTATTCCTTATTGTTATTAGACATCTACTTTGTTTGTCACTGACATTACCCACTCCGTGACAGGCGCTACGAGAGGCGTTAGCCGGGAGTTTGTCGAGACTGCGTCGCGAGGGCCGTAGTCAGGACACTTGGTTATTATCATTATCTCATTTCTTTTACGCATTTAGTTAATTTGCTTGTGGGTAGTAATAATCGTGGACATGTATTATTTAGCACTGTGGATGAGTTGTACGTTTATAGTTTGGTTCTTTTGGTGATGTTTTTGTATGCGGCATGTTTTCATGATAAACCAAATGACTTCGAAAAGGTTTTCTCAAAACGAAGTGTCGTGTGGGCACGGGTTTTGCAACTACTGGTTTTATTCTTTCTAAAACATTGATGCCGCTTTATTATTCCGCTTGATGTTGAATGTCTATTGTATGGTTGATGGTTGGTGTTGGATGTATGTTGTTGTAAGTGAGACGCCGTGCATATACAAAGGAGACTCTGTCCGCGGACAGGGAGAAATTGTGTATGTGGCGGTCTGGCACGCACCGGGGATGAGGTTTAAATTACCTTGTTAAAAGAAAAAAAAAATACACACGATTTTCCGCTTAAATAGACTCAAAAACCCCCGGGGGCGTGACAGAGGCTATAAAGAAGAACGATAAAAACCTAGCCTCTAGGGTTGCTCTCAAGAGTTTTATAAAAAGATCGGCCGTAGCTCCCACGTTTTTGAGAAACCCTAAGTGTCTATTTATAGTTTAGAAACCTTTGGAAAGAGATAAGAATCAAAAACATACCTTATCTGGAAAATTTACGGACGGCGATCCGGATCGGATTTACTGCGATCCGGATCGTCGTAACGAGATTGACGATTCCAGAAAACCAAGGGTTCGGGATCCGGATCGCATTGCCCGATCCGGATCGTTCATACAAATCAGAAAACTTAACCTTCGGGATCCGGATCGGAAATTGCATGGATCCGGATCGAAGTCTTGTATGAAGCAACAACCTTCGGGATCCGGATCGTTGGCTCTGATCCGGATCCTGAACAAGTCCGAACACCAGTTTTTGATTATTATGCAATTAAAAGTTTATCCAAGTGTTTCTACACTATAAGAAAGTATTCGGATCACCACAATTATTTAGTTAAACATACCTGATCCTCTTGAATACTTTCTTCTTGAGATTGATGTAACTGATCCACAATTCTTCAACTTCAATCTTCAAGATTCAAGACACTGAGTGTCAACTTGAGCTCTCGTTGAATCTTCTCTAAGTCTTTGATTGCTGATTGATAATTTGATCCCTTTAAGACTCCGACTCAACTCACTGACTTGACTCACGAAATATGCCAACACCAAAATGCCGTAACATTTGCGGTTACGCGCACCCGACGGGAGGACTCCGAGTATAATAGGGATAGAAAGCGACCCCAGTCCTTCTCCGGAGGGGGTTTTTTCCAGTAGGAACCGACCCCCTAAGCATCCGAAGTCGCAACATGGGACTAAGAGCATGCCAACAGGCGGTCAAAGGCCAGGGGACAGACCCTGTGTCATCTGCGGTGGAGCACACCGAGTTACCGAATGCGCCAAGAGGCACGATCACTGCTTCCGTTGCGGCAAACCAGGCCACCTCCGTTTCAACTGCCCCTTGAACGCGGGAACAGCATCCTCTGCAGCCTCCACCCCATCGCCACAACAGCAGGGGCGGGGAAGAGCTCCCTCGGGACCAACTGTACGCCCCCCACCTACTCGGCAGGAGGGGGAGACGCGACCGTAGTCCGGAGGGAGAATCTACTCAATGAAGCACCGGGGGGCGGACCTACCGGAGGATGTGGTGGCAGGTATTACTCTGATTTCTGACTCTCGAGCTAGAACTTTATTTGACACTGGAGCATCCCGCTCCTTCGTATCCCGTACCTTCGCCCACGCCCATGTCCTAGAAATGAGACCCCTAAGCAACCTTATGACCGTCCAGACCCCTGGGGGGCCTATTGAGGCGGTTAGCTTTGTGCCCTCCTGCCCGATAAGGTTGGGAATGCTAGCTTGCCCTGGGGACTTGGCGGTCATTCCGTTGAAAGAGTTCGACATAGTTCTAGGAATGGATTGGCTTACTAAACACCAGGCGGTAATTGACTGTGAGAAACGTCAAGTGCGACTACGGGAACCGGGTCTTCCGAAAAATGTGTACCTGGCATGTAAGAGCACCTTCTTTTCGACCGTCATCTCCGCATCTCGGGCCAGGAGAATGATGGAAGGCGGGTGCGTGGCTTACTTAGCCTCAGCGGACTTGGTGACGCGGGCCACCTCTTCGCTCTCCGACATTGCAGTCGTAAGGGATTTTCCAGACGTTTTCCCACCTGAACTTTCGGGGATACCGCCCGTGTAAGAAAATAAACGGATATGCGCAACGGAAGAAAGAAACGCAATTAAAAATTTTCTTAAAACAAAGATCACCTCATGTATTGTTTTAGATCGAAAAAGGTAATCTAATTGATCTTATCAATTAGGATTTAATTTTTACCTTGCGCGGGTCGAGATCACCGCGAAGCCGACAATCGTTGGTAAAAATTGTTCGTCCTTTATAGCCGCGCACGCACCCGGCCTCTACTTGTGTCCACACAGAATCACACCCTTGATCGAAATAATCGATCGCCTTGATTCGCGATCCGATCACGAATTAACTCTTGCGTCGATGTAAGGAGGATGAATCAATCTTCTAATTGTGCTAGCAATCTTCCGAAGATCGAGAACGATGAATTAATTGTGGAGGACTTGAGGAAGAGGATAGGCGGCTAGGGTTTTCTTTTTCTCCTTTTTTTTTCTCTCTCCTGTAAATATGTCACATATGACATATATTTATATTGAGAAAACCCTAACCCTAATTCTAATCCTAATCGAATCCTAATCCGATTGGATTATCCATTATCCTTAAGTTAGTTTCAATATGAATCGAATCCGAATCCTAATTCGATTCGTGTGTAACATTTACACATAAGTCCTCAAAATATTTACTAACGATTAGTAAATACACCACGCAACTTTTGCACTTAAATACCTCTAATTTACAATAATTGCAAATTAGTCCTTTTACTAATAAATTAGTAAACTTTAGTATTGTGATTATAATTAATCGATTCTATAAACTTCTTTATCATCTCCTTAATATCGATCATGCGCGATTCCTTATGTGTGTGACCTAATAGGTTCAATTCTGTCTGGTAGTGAGATATGATGCGATCCCCATCGACATCATCATCGAAACTCTTTTTGATGGATCAAACACTTTTGATTCTTCCATCGTATAATAATTATTCGCCTATAATTATTCTTATTGGTTCCCACAATCCACCAGTGACGCCTAGCAGCATATAGTGGCAATCCAGTCAGAAGTGAATATTGGACTGAACCTCAAGGTGCAGTTACCGTACAATACAATCCTTCTATCGCATAGTCCCAACTGAGTGGAGGTCATGGAATACTCGTCAAACCCCATCACCCGTTATATGACAATTGATAGGGCAGAAGCTCATATGGTTACTCTTGGAAACAACTTTCCATGAACTATATTACCCCGGCCGAGGATTTCTGAGCTTTGCCTTACAAATAGCATAGGACTAATTATCTCTCTACCGAGAGCGATAGATCCCCTGTAAACAAACACCCATTCCTAATATGAACCGACTGCAGCCAACATATACTACTAAGACCCGTGACTCTGATCAGAGTTTATTGCATAATCAAACTACAGTAGCCTCATATTGAATGGCCGTGGTGTCGCAGGTCTAAGGATCAGTTGTACTACTGCAACATCGAATCAATTACTGACGAATGAGTAGACATGGATGTAACTATTCGTAATTGGTCACGCTCAGTGCCCTTGTTCTCTAACAACCACCTGCACGTTCGCTCTAGTGTCCACACACTGATGACTTGAGACTCGTCATCCTAAAAGAGAGCGGCACATACATCAATCTTACCGGATCAATCATCGTCCCCATGATGATCCTCCGATTGAGAGCATTTATGACTTAATCACCAATAATATGTATCTCAAATTCTTAACTGGTAAGAATATACATTATCATCTCATTAATTCAAAGGACGATTCATGGACACATTAAACATGAATGGCATAAGATGCCCAAATAATAATAAAGATCAAGTACAAATATGTCCCATATAAAAAATGCGTCAGCCTGATAGGGTTTTGGGGCATACAACTAACAATCTCCCACTTGCACTAAAGCCAATCAGTCATGTATCTAATGCCCATCTTCTCAAGATGAGTCTTTAATTTCTGCTGAGTCAAAGCCTTAGTTAGCGGGTCCGCCACGTTATCTGCGGAGGCAACCTTCTGCATTTCAATATGTTTATCTCTGATTTACTCTCTGATCTTGTGATACCGTCGCTCGATATGTTTGGATTTCTGATGAGATCTCGACTCCTTAGCTAATGCTACGGCGCCATTATTATCACAATATAGTGGCAGGGGATCCCTACTAGAGGGAACCACGCCAAGCTCAGTGATAAATTTCTTGATCCAAACAGCTTCCTTGGCAGCTTCAGATGCAGTGATGTACTCCGCCTCCATAGTAGAATCAGCAATCGTCTCTTGTTTAGAACTCTTCCAAACTATTGACCCACCATTGCAAATAAATAGATACCCAGACGTAGACTTTCTATCGTCTATATCAGACATAAAGTCTGAATCTGTATAGCCATTAACTTTGAGTTCTCCACCTCCAAGAACCAAGAACATATCCTTTGTTCTTCTCAAGTACTTAAGGATATTCTTTACCGCTACCCAATGCTCTTCGCCTGGGTTCGACTGATATCGACTTGTGACGCTCACAGCCTGTGCTATATCAGGTCGAGTACATAGCATCGCATACATTAAACTCCCTATTGCGGAAGCATAAGGGGTCCTGCTCATGCGACTTCTCTCTTCAGGTGTCTTAGGAGACATAGTCTTAGAGAGGTGAATTCCATGTCTTAGAGGTACCATACCCCTTTTGGAATTCTCCATGCTGAACCTTTTCAACACTTCATCTATGTACTTAGCTTGCGATAAACCAAGCAACTTCTTAGGTCTATCCCTATAGACCTTTATCCCTAGGATATAAGATGCTTCTCCAAGGTCTTTCATAGAAAACTCTTTGGAAAACCATAACTTCACCGATGTTAGCATAGGAATGTCATTCCCTATTAGGAATATGTCATCCACGTACAATTCGAGGAAGGTAACAGCACTCCCACTAACCTTTTTATACACACACGACTCTTCCTCATTTCTGATGAAATCGAACGATTCGATTGCATCATTGAAACGAGTGTTCCAACTCCGAGAAGCTTGCTTCAACCCATAAATGGATCGTTGAAGCTTGCGCACTTTATGACTTTTGTCTTTGGTAGTGAAACCCAAAGGCTTCTCCATATAGATTTCTTCTTCAAGATATCCATTCAGGAAAGGAGTTTTTACATCCATTTGCCAGATCTCGTAGTCATAATGTGCAGCAATAGCAAGCAGAGTTCTGATGGATTTAAGCATGGCTACAGGTGAAAAGGTATCCTGATAGTCAATGCCTTCGCGTTGACTATAACCTTTTGCTACCAGCCTAGCTTTCCATCAGAACCAATCTTTCTCTTGAAGATCCATTTGCATCCAACGGGTACAATACCCTCTGGTGGATCAACCAGAGTCCAAACATGATTAGGGTACATTGAGTCGATTTTAGACTTCATAGCTTCCAACCATTTATCGGAGTCGATGTCTGACAGCGCCTCGCTATAAGTCTTAGGATCATCTCTATGATCCTTGTCTCCCACTAGGAACATTTCCTCCATGTCCTCTATAAATAATCCCATGTATCTATCAGGAGGATGAGAGATTCTACTAGACTTGCGAGGTGGCAATGTAATCTCTGGTATCACAGAGTTATCAGGAAGGGCTCTTGGAATGCTCGGTTCTAAAGAGACTTTCTCCTTTAGTTCTATTTTTCTCCCACTGCCTCTTGCTAAAATAAATTCATTTTCAAGAAAGAAGGCATGACGGCTCACAATCACATTAATGACTTTCTGGGAGATAAAAATTGTATCCAAGTGATTCCTTGGGATAACCAATGAATCTTCCCTTGACTGATCTGCTTTCCAATTTGTCCGTCTTTAATTTCTTAATATAAGCCGGACACCCCCAAGTCTTAATGTGAGTAAAACTTGGCTTCCTACCATGCCACATCTCATATGGTGTGGTGGGAACAGATTTGGAAGGTACTCTGTTCAAAATATAAATAGCCGTAAGAAGTGCATAACCCCAAAGTGATGTAGGTAAATCTGTAAAACTCATCATAGATCGAACCATATCTAATAAAGTTCGATTCCTCCGTTCAGACACCCCATTCAATTCTGGTGTTCCAGGAGGAGTCCATTGAGAGACAATACCATTATTCTTGAGGTAGGTTAAGAAATCCGTGCTAAGGTATTCCCCTCCTCGATCGGATCGAAGAGCCTTAATCGATTTTTCCATTTGCTTTTCTACTTCTTGTCTGAACTCTTTAAACTTTTCAAAAACTTCAGACTTGTGTTTAATTAAATACACGTACCCATACCGTGAATAATCATCAGTAAAGGTAATAAAGTAGAGATAGCCGCCCCAAGCAGACACATCGAATGGGCCACATACATCAGTATGTATCAGGGCGAGTACTTCGGTAGCTCTCTGTCCTTGTCCAACAAAGGGAGACTTAGTCATTTTTCCTTGAAGACATGATTCACAAGCTGGGTATGGTTCAGGGAGTAAGGATCCTAAGATACCATCCTTAGCCAGCTTGTTAACCCTATCTTCTCCAATGTGACCAAGCCTCAGATGCCACAAGTATGTTTTGTTTACCTCCTTTCTAGGTCTTTTAAAACCAATAGTATTCTCATTCATGCCATTGTCAACTGTATTCATACTAACATCCATATGTAAGTAATAGAGATTGTCTATTAAAGAACCACAACCTATCAAATTATTTCTCAAATAAATTGAACAAATGTTTGATTCAAAAATAAACTTATAACCGTCCAATACCAAACGTGAAACAAAAATAAGGTTTCTAGTCGCACTAGGAACATAAAGACAATCTCTAAGTTCTAAAACTACTCCTGTCGGTAGACATAAAGGATAAGTCCCTACAGCAACAGCAGCAACTCTTGCTCCGTTTCCAACGCGTAGGGTAATCTCTCCATCCCTAAGTCGTCTACTTTTCTTTAGCGCCTGCATTGAAATACACAAATGCGAGGTGCATCCCGAGTCAATGACCCATGTAAAAGTAGAACAAACCGATAAGCAAGTAGTTTCAATGATATGAATCTCGGACATACCTTCCAAAGTTTTATTCTTCACCTTGTCCTTCAGGCTAGCCAAATAGTCCGGGCAATTCCTCTTCCAGTGGCCATCCTTTTAACAGTGGAAGCAAGTTCCTTTGGCGGCCTTCTTTTTGGGATTTACCTTGATAGTGTCAGTCTTTGGCTTCTTTGTAGGCTTCTTCTTTCTCCATTTAGACTTTCTTTTGGAGGAAGCCCGTTCAACAGCCAAAACTGAGCCCTTATTGACTTTTAGCATTCCTTCAGCCGTGACCAACATATTCAACAGCTCGGCGAGAGTGCAAGTAATTTTATTCATTTGAAAATTTAAAATAAACCGAGAAAATGAATCAGGTAATGATTGTAAGATCAAATCAATTTGAAGTTCTGCGTCCATAGTCATTCCGAGCTTCTCAAGCTCCTCAATGTCCTTAATCATCGCCAAGCAATGATTATTGACTGAGTGACCATCAGGCATCTTAGTCCTGAACAGTCGCCTTGACACCTCGTAACGAGCTATTCGACTTTGCTCATCATACAACTCTTTAAGATAGAGCAAGATGTCAGCAGCACTGTCACGCCCCGGGGGTTTTTACGCGCGGAAGGGTAGCCACCGATGCTCCCAAAATTTTACATATATATATTTTTTTTGAAACCGATCTCCCCTGGTGCGTGCCCAGACCCGCCGCATATACAAATTCACTCTGCAAACAGGCAGAGTCTCCTTTGTATATGCACGGCGTCCTGATTACAAAGTTCACATAAACATGCCTTTAACCACACTAGACCGATTGCCAATCACATACAACCATTTTCAACAACATACAATCAATTTCCACAAGTAATAAAGAGGCCGACTATTTTTGAAAGGATAAAACCACGGGGTTTTGAATGCGATGCCCACTCGACATCAGGTTTTATAAAACTATTTTCGAAACCACATAAATCCACAGAATTTGAAATCGGTGCCCACCCGACACCAGGTTTAATAAAACTAACTTCGAAATCACATAAATCCACAGAATTTGAAAACGATGCCCACACGGCACCCATATTTTTAAAACAGTTTTCACAACAGTTTTCTTGTTCCTTATTTGTAGTTTGAAAGCGGCCAAGCCAAGAAGTGAGAACAAAACACCCATCCAAAAGAGTTATCGAATAGCCCAACATCCACATCGATCCCACGGGGGTATCGCGATCCACAACTAGCTACAATGCGTAATGAAATGAACAAAAAGGGTAAAGTAAACCATATCTGTAGCCTCTAAGGGCCAGAAGATCCCTCACGCGGCCTCACCAACGCCCTAGCACTCGCCCCTGGACGAACCTGTCACGGAGTGGGAAGTCAGTGACCAGAAACAATAATAAAAGCAATAAGGGCTAAAGTAAGGCAAACCACGGTAAAACCAGAGCAACCACCCTCCTCAACGTGCAACCAACAGTGAAGAACCCTGTGCAAACAAAACCGGGCACCTTTCCCGACCACCGCACCGAGCCCCTACCTCGGTGTCCCCCGCCGAGCACCTGCCTCGGTATCACCGCTCACACCCCCCACCTATGAGGGCCCCCTTTCCTAACGCCACGGTCGCGTGGGGTACATGGGTCAACGTACCACTTTTCTGGAAAAGCACACCCTCGCGGTGGCCAAACCGCCGGTGTACGTGTAGCAATCTCGAGCCTCGACCGAGCACCAACCTCGGCCAACCAGACCGAGCACCAACCTCGGTAAACCAGACCGAGCACCTGCCTCGGCCATCTCCCAGAACATGATGTATCGTCGAGCACAGCGACCCTTAGTCTCGCCATAAACGTAGTGATAATAAAACATAAGCATAAACGGGGATTAGCAACATTTCAACGTGTCAAACCTTTGCTCTTACCAATTGCCCTCGTTTCCCGACTCAAGAACTGTCGGGAGAGGAACCCACCTTTCGACGTCCGACTGGTCACACCGATCACCGTCCTCATCGCTAGCATGCTCCGAACAATCCTACTGTTGTTCGGAGAGGCGAACTGCCCGTCCAGTCTCCCACCGCGACGTTCATTAAACCGGAGGTCCACATCACCCCTTACAAGATTTAAATAACACTAACGGAAACATGCACAAAGAGGTTCTAAGGGGTACCCACCTCGAAGCAAGTCGAACGAAACACCTGGAACGCTTCGCGCCCTCGAACGACAATCGGACCTAAAAGAAAGTCCCCAGAAAGTACAGATCAGTAATAAACCAATTTTCTTCGAACAAAAACGTGTTTAATCCGACACCGCCGACGAATCGACCATTTTGCCGATTCACGGGTCGTAAGGCGAAGATCTGTTCAAAGGAAGTCAACTGATTCCGAACGAAAGGTTCAGAGACCTAGTGCACGCTGTCCACCGCAGCCTACTAGGCTACAATTACGTTTAGACCCCCGGACTTTACTAAAATTGCACTTATTTTCATATAAAACTCACTAATTAGCCCACAACTTTTAAACCGGGAAACTTTAAACCAAAATATTTTATCTGTAACTAGATCTTAACATGATGGACTCCGTGCTCACAGTCTCGGATCAATTTGAGCAATGGAGTTACAATCTAGCCCATGAACAAAGCGTCCCTAGGTTCAAAGTTGCATAAATCATTATCCTATCAAGTCATTTCCTGTTTTAGCATGAGCATCATGCTCAGGGATGTCCAAAAGTACAGAGGCTTACTTCTGGACCATCTCAAAACCATCCAAGAACCATTCATGGCTCGCAACCGTACCCCACACATACCCAAGACTAATTTAAGCCCACACCCACCCACGGGCTCCCTAACATAAATAAACATGAACACATGCTAGATAGTACTAAAAACAAGGGGAGGCTCACCTGTGCTATGCTGTAGCGCCGTTGGTATGATCCCCGGAGCAAGGTAGGCCCGCACCAAACCGAGAGGAGCACAAGTTGGCCGAGCACACTTGTCGCTCGGTCATCCTTCAAGAAAAGGTGAGCATCACCTTCCTGGGTCCTCCAGAAGTGGGAAAAGCCTCAGCCCAAGCCGGTTTGCAGCTCCCTGTGCTCCTCAACCCGAGGAGGGAGAAGAAAGGCTTAACTTAGCCCATTAATGGCGGTTCGAGAACGGGGCTGCATGGGTCGCATGCAAGTGATCTAAAGGCAAACCCAAGGTGTCAGAAGACTTACCAGGCTTGGCCGGCGCCGGAGGAGCGACGGCGACGGCCGGAGTCGAAGGTCGTCGAAGCACCGGCCTCTAATGGCGGATCTTCCACCGCGGGCTTCCGGACCCAAGCAAGCACAGAGGATGGATCCTCTAGGTGCTGTGGAGCTTGCCAAGGGTCAGACCGGCGGTCTGGGGCAGTGGCGGCGCCGGGCGGTGGAGCTCGGCCGTGAGGGAGACAACCCGAAACTAGGGCTTGCTCCCCCGCGCTCCACCACGTACCAAATCCCACCAAACTTCGGGGAACCTCATCTGGGGTCGTGCAGGTTGTGTTGATCGCAAAGGTCCAGTCGCCGGAGCTTCGGAGGCGGCGCGCACCGATCACGGCCAAAACTAGGGTTCCGGCGGCCCCTATTCCATCCGACGGTAATCGGAGGCCTCGAGTGTCACGCCCCGGGGTCGAAACTGCGACCCGGGCCCGCCAAACAGATCCGCCACCTATGCCAACCTGCATAGGCGAAGCGTCCTACCTGCAAGAAAAGTTCTATAACTAAACAGATATCAGAGCTATAAATAAAAATCTGCTGTAACTAAAATCAATCACTGTACAACTGGAAATAAACAACACTGCCTGCCTCCCAAAATAATAATAATACAAATCCTCGAGTACAAGCTCTAAACCCAACCGGGAGGTAACTCCAATATATAAACAACGGTGTACAGTCACTCAATACAAAATATCCTCACTACAATAGTCTCTCAAAAGGGGAAAAAGAAACAGCTAATCTACTGATGATCTCCTCAGAAGGGTACCGCTACACTCCAACGTCGGGTAGGGATCTAGCTCGCGACTCCCTCGCCACGATCAACAACCGCAGAGTCGGCAACACCTGCTAAGACTCTGCAAAACAAAGAAGAGGAGAAAAAGGGGGGAAAACCCCCCAAAGGGTGTGAGAACTACTCCAAAACGGGAGTTCTCAGTGGGTACCACCGCCAGACCCGACGGTCTGCCCACCAAGTCCTCAAGAGACAAAAATTAACCCAAGTCATAAGACTGAAATGAGTAAGCTGAAAACTCTCACAGCTACCCTGCCCCTAACTAAAGGCTAAAAGGGGAGAACCAAACAGTGGTATGCAACCACTAGCACATAAAGTGCACCAACGACCCAATCGAGCTGACTGCCACATCTGGTCCAGTCAACCTGCATCCACCTACAACCATCTCCCAAAGACGGGCAGGAATTACGTAGGGCGTCCAAACGGACTAGCTCGCTATCGAGTAGAGGATCACGCAGGCTATGGTCAAAGTCCACGCTCTCTCTCTCAGAACGGGTAGAATCAAGATGCTCAACCTCTCACACAGCGGTCAAAGTACTCGCAACAACACGGGACCACCGTCAACCAGACGGCTCACAACAATACTAGCACTGATCTAAACTCAACTACCAGTCTGCACTCGGCCCCCAGGCACGAGTGTAACAATAAAAGTAATTGACCGAAATAAACTCAATCGAATGAACCGGTATAAAACCCGGCACTGCCTGCTCTGTCCAAATGACCGGAACCCAACACGGTCTGACCGGCACCCGACACGGTCTCACCGGAACCCAACACGGTCTGACCGGAACCCAACACGGTCTGAAGCCTACTTCGGAGCGGCACTCGAGGGGAGCTACCCACACGAGTAAAGCATCTCTGTCATCAATATCACCAGTATCTCTAAACAGCAGGACTTGATCATCAATCTGATCAAAGTGGGAAAACTCAACCACTAAAGAAAGACCCGACCTCAGTCGGATGCAACTAAACGATAAGTGGGAAACTCCATCCACTAAGTAAAACTGATACCCAATCAGGTGCATAGAGAAACATCCGGTCAACCGCCCAATATCCGCGGTTGCCGCAAAGCCCCACAACTAAACCAACCTGTCCCAGACACGAAGTCCTGACTACCCTATCCAGACCCCTGCTCGAACCCGAGCAGCACTGACCACCTGACTAACAAGAAGGAGAAAGGAAAGCATGGTTTCTCCTAAGTCAAGTTCCAATAAGTAGTGCAGCAGTAAAAGATGGCCTAACTACATGACCATACAAGCATGCAATTGTCCTCAAGGAAATAAAAGGGGGTAAAGCATAATAATAGTTCCTTTAGGAATAAACAACATGCCGGAATCCCAAAACTAGACCTGTCCACAATCCAGGGTCCATCAACAGAATGATTATAATAACTCCTCAGAGTACAAATCCGCACCTAGCTACGAAACCCTGTCCCAAAGCGTAAACCAACCACATGAAAGGCTATGTGCTAACATGGCATGTTACATAATCTCATAGGGTAACATTATCCTAGGTAAGCTTACACTAGTCATCACATAGATGTCCAAGTCATGCAAGTTCTCAGTATACCTCAAAAATACTATTCTTGCAATCATTTATACCAATATCAATAACAAGCTTACCTACTTACCAATATAAATTATGTACCCTACACATGCATGCATCAGTCATAGAGGGGTGACATCCCCACAAGTGGACTTATACTTGCCACAACATAAACATTGCCTTAAACAATTACTGATAATAAGCTCACCCACCTGAAGCGCTTAACCCAAGGCAAACCTGAAGTCGGTGAAGTGGGTAGACGCCCGCGGTCCAAAGTCTGCCAACAAAACACCCTCGGTACAAGTCGCGCAAGCCTTGGCTCCAAACAGCTGAAAACACCCCTGAGTACAACAATAAGGCTTAACATTACACTTTTATTCCAAAATCAACCAAACATACACAATCTGAAAATCAGTCCCAAAGCCGCGCATATTTCACCTGCTGCAAGTGCCCAGAAAAATCCAATAAAAATACCACAGTAATCCTCGCGTCGATACCTTCGAAACGAGTACCTGCACGTCCAATTCCGAGCTTCCTACACTGAGAAACAATTCCGACAAGGGAACCACCCCGAATCAAACTACACTCAAAAACTGTAGCAACAATTACTGTTCACAGATAATCTTCACCTTCGAGAAATATTCAGAAAATTCCAAGAAAATTTGGGCATATTCCTCGTGATGTGTAGATGCAAATCGCCTCTTGAATCGCCCCAATCCGATGCCTGTGCGCGGAGATATCGCCAAAATACCGCACCGCTGTCCCAAAACTCCGCCCAGAAAAAGGGGTTACAAGATGATCCGAAAGACCCATGAAAAACTCGGAATGGGAAAAACCAGTAAACATGGGAAACATAGCCCTACCTGTCGTGAAGCCAACGGCGCAAGAATCACTGAAAAAGGTGCTCGGGGTAAGCCGGGGGAGTCATCGCACCAAAACGCGACGAAGAAGACCACAAACGAACGAGCGTCGCGCCGCGCCGTAAAATAGAAACCTCGATAAGCGTGCCACCAAAAATCCCAAAACTTTGCAGAAAGATGCAGCCAAACTCGGGGATCATCTTTGCTGAAGACACTCCGGCGAGAGGAGGCTTGGAAATGGCGGAAAAAGGAGAAGAAGAAGGCTCGGATCGCCTTTTATAGGCTGCAGAAACAAATGACGAAATACCGATTATGTCCCCATTTCCGGGCGCAGGGAACTTTCGGGCGCGCACTGTAGCAGCCCGAAAGATCACTGTAGCAGCCCGAAACTTTCCTGGGCCTCCACGTCGCCCGCCAAACAGGCGACAGCCGAACCCGCCGCACGCATCGCGCCACGTGGCCACCCGCGGACGACGACACGTGGCACGCACCCCGGTCAACGCCCGCCTGCCGCGCCCACGTGCCCGCCTGACGCCGCCGCCTGCCACCCTGCCGCGCACAGTAGTCCCACCAATAGGAGAATGCCACGTGTCAAGCCTCTGCCTAGTGAACCCGGTGCACGAAATCATGTGGACCGAACCAATGCAAACCTGCCACGTGTCCAAGCCCGGTGCACCGTAAACCATGAGCCATCCCGAAAACTGCGTAGACCATCCGCCGTGAACCCACCTCTAGGATGATGCCACGTGTCACCCCCGGTCCACCGTGCGCCCCGCACTCCCCCGTAGACCGCGCCCCGCGGACCGGCCCACTCCCGAGCCGCCACGCGTCCAGCCCCCGGCGCACGCCTGCCGCGTGGACCGGGCGGCCCGCGCCACCGTCCGCCGCGCTGCCTGCGGCCGCTCCGCCGCTGCCGCCGCCGCCGGAAACACTGTTCCGGCGTGAACAGTACCCGAAGCTCAAAAATGACAAGTGGGTAGTCCGTTTTAACCGTTTTCACGCGCTGAATCCGAATTTGATGTCCATTTCGCCAAATTCCAACTCCAAAAGTTGCCGAAGGCATCCGGGAAGGTAATCCTTGGTCCAAACTTCGCACTGAGTCCAATTTAAATATCCTTGGCGCGCGAAACCACTTCTGGAACTCCGACGGAGTCCGCCAATCACCCACGTGATCCATTTAACACACTGAGCCCAACACTAATGTCCAATTGGGGCACAAATCCCACCAACACGCCACATAGGCCTCCGGGAGCTGTAGATGATCCAGTAATCTCGACGTGGGGATCCAGGTCCTCACATCCTCCCCCACTAAGAAAAGTTTCGTCCTCGAAACTAACTCAAATCCCCCCAAGGGTCCCACATACCACGGGTAGGTATCCATCAATAACGCCTCCAGCTCCCGAAACATCGCTCACTCCCCGTGATTACTTCCCAACAACAACAACAACAAGTACGGCATGGCCCGACATGCGATTTCCTCATCTCTCGAGCCAGAAATCGCAACGGGCGTCCCTCGTACTCCAACAATCACAGATCTCGGAAGGGGCAAGTCAATCACGGGCGAGGAATCCAAAAGCAAAACACTCCTGAGCTGAGACGTGAAACAACATAGAGGCCCCATCAAGAGCCGGGGGAAACAGAATAATCAACAGCGCAACACGCCCCAAACCACCTCCTGGTGTCTACTCAATCAGGATCACCCGAAGTATACCCACAGATTCATCCTATGAGGAAAAGATCCAATAAGCTGGGGTCTTCACTCGGTTACTTCCGATCCAAAATCACCCGAGTGGCCTTCTCAACCACGAGCTACCCTCAAAAGGGATCCTCAAGAGGCACAATCTCAAGCCACGGTTGGACACTCAACAAGCCAACATAACTCCAACAGACCCACGGGTCGAAAAGATGCCCTGACGGGGACCAAACCGTCAGTGAACGGGAGGGAAAACTGGCTCGAAAGGCGATCAAAATGCGGAGGCTCAAACTCGCGGTCAAAAATCCCAAATCAGCAACAACAATCCGCGAAAATCCCACTCAAGATGCTGAGTAATCAAAACTGATAGCCAAGCAGGCATGGCCTACGCCCAGGTATAACAATCCAAGCCGGGAATAAAGGACGTACTGAAGGCTCAACCGTGGAATCTAAGCTGCCTGCAAAACAGCGGTTCATCCTGCCACAACACTCATAGGGTTGGACTAATAAAGTGTGGACCGAAGATCCACCCACGGTAACTCCACCGCCACAATGGGAGGCATCACTAACACACACAATTCCATCTCCCAACACAGGAAACACTAGCATTGGCGCTAATACCAGTCACATTATCCATTGGCCATGCTCTCTGGGCACCGCCAAGTCTAGAAGCTTCTCACCTCAAGAATGAAAGTCGGTCTCAGTCAACTTGAATAACATCCACTTAGTCGGGTTCCACCGCCGTCCCTACGGCTCGAAAAAGCGACCCAAGAAGGTATGCTTCTGCAGCTACATCTTGTACCTCAATAACTTGGCATACCGCTTCATCCACACGGGCATGGTAGCACATCCACAAAGCGCTCCTCGTACTCCAAGTCACTCTGGGAGTACATCAAAATATCCTCGGAAAACACCACTCCCAGTCCGTCCAAGTACAACTGGGACATACTATCCCTCAGATCTTGAAGTCCACAGGGTATTCGTCATTCCATTGGGCCTCGCTAACAACTCATTATGCCCCCACCATGTCCAAAACGCCATCTAGGCGAAGTCCTCGGCTGTCTAACTCCAAGTGGGTACTCGCATCATACACCAACTGCCGGAGTATAATTCCATCATAAGGTCCTGGATACCATAAAAGGACCCTCACATTCGTGTATCAATGACGTGGCATCACCACAGTATACCAACGACGTGGCACTAGGTCAAACAGACCCCTCGATCCATCGGACCCTGCAACAGTGCCAAGTCTCGCTCTCAGCTCTACCGGCGATATCCAATGAGGTGTCGTCCCGGGTGGCGCGGTTCCTCGAACCACGTCAAACGCAATCTCTATCTCCCTAACCGGCGGCATTACCAACAACTAAGGTGAAATCACACACGGGATCTCGCAGGCAACAGAGATATCTCTGCGTCCCGGTGCCGCCGTAAGCACCTCTCACCCTGTCGCTAAAACCTGAGTGTTCTAACAACCTCAACGAGTAAGCCTCCATTGCCTGTCTTGCCGAAGATCAAGTCCTCTCTTGCCGCAGTCGAACATCCTGTGGCATAGTGCCCAACAATCTCAAGCATAAGGTCAAAACACCTAAGTGCTATAATTTCCAATAATTCTGCCGGCATCTCGCGGTCTCGGCCGCACTGGACATGATCCAAAAGTCTCCTCCACGTGCACAACAACAACAGGAACCTGTACCTCTAGTGCACGTGGTAACAAATCTACCTCTAACCCATGTAAGAGTGGAACATGCTCTAACTCCGACTACCGTGGTGAAATCCCGCCTGCGACACTCAATCCACTACCGTGGCGCCCTCCAACCGGGCGGCACAGATTCATCCGCTCAAAGCAAGTGGTTGTCGCTCCATCTGCCTGAAAATCAGGGCTATCACTAGGAAGCACGACCTCTGTCTCTGACCACAATGAGGCGACGAATAAGGTCCTCCGCAGATAACAAATCCACGCTATCGCTGCGCCACTCTGATAAAATACTGATGTCGCCTTCGGGGTCCACTCGACCTCTGACATCTCGGGAATTCGCCATCCCAGAAAGAAAATTAGTCATGCCCCTGCCGGCCGATCTGTCCTCCATCATCCGGCGCCAAACGCCAAAATCCAGAACTCACCCCTGGCGGCAGATCCCTATCCAAAGGAACTGCAATGCCGCGCTCCATACACTGTGCCTGCTCCAACGAGGCGTCTAAATCTAAAATGGAGGGACTGAATAACAGAAAGGTGTCCTGGCGCAATCCACTCCCAGCCTCATATATCCTATGCGCCTCGTCCCTCGAATCTGGAGCGCGCAGTTCAACAACTGCATACACTCACAAGCACAGGGAGGCTCTCAATTAATCACTCCATCACCACCAGCCACGACTCTGCCTCCAAAGGCTCCAAACTCAATCTTACGAGTCGGGGTGGTTCGTCTGCCAAATATGGCTCAATAGGTCGATCATGTCCCATAGCTCACCAGCTGTCAACCATCCACCCTGCCTCGGTGCCTCGACACTAAACATTGGCACAGAGGGGGCTACTCAGTGCTCCGACAACTGTGTCACCAAGACCAGCTGCTCCCACAGCCGCTGATAAGCCTCTGACAATCCTGTCATCTGGGTCCGGGGTTCTCTGACCTCGATCCGGGTATCCGGCCCAAAACCAACTGCTCAAGCTCAACTGCCATGACAGGATGCACACGGGTCAAAACCCAACGTCGGGGAGGCACCGCTCGCCACGACGAAACAACAAAACAGCACACAGCAACACTCGACCCAATCCAGCGAAAGTCTAAAGCATGTCACCCATTCCACAGCATTATGTTGTCTGCAGCCAACATAATTACTTAGGAGAATAAACATGCCAATCACTCCTCCCGTCCCTTGGGAGAGGTATAAAACTCAATCAGGACTCTCGCAAAATCACGACTCTCACGAAGTCAACCAAGGGTCAAACCATAAGCCTAGGGTTTCTAAGTCCACCATGACCTACAACCTAGGCTCTGATACCACTCTAATCTGTCACGCCCCGGGGTCGAAACTGCGACCCGGGCCCGCCAAACAGATCCGCCACCTATGCCAACCTGCATAGGCGAAGCGTCCTACCTGCAAGAAAAGTTCTATAACTAAACAGATATCAGAGCTATAAATAAAAATCTGCTGTAACTAAAATCAATCACTGTACAACTGGAAATAAACAACACTGCCTGCCTCCCAAAATAATAATAATACAAATCCTCGAGTACAAGCTCTAAACCCAACCGGGAGGTAACTCCAATATATAAACAACGGTGTACAGTCACTCAATACAAAATATCCTCACTACAATAGTCTCTCAAAAGGGGAAAAAGAAACAGCTAATCTACTGATGATCTCCTCAGAAGGGTACCGCTACACTCCAACGCCGGGTAGGGATCTAGCTCGCGACTCCCTCGCCACGATCAACAACCGCAGAGTCGGCAACACCTGCTAAGACTCTGCAAAACAAAGAAGAGGAGAAAAAGGGGGGAAAACCCCCCAAAGGGTGTGAGAACTACTCCAAAACGGGAGTTCTCAGTGGGTACCACCGCCAGACCCGACGGTCTGCCCACCAAGTCCTCAAGAGACAAAAATTAACCCAAGTCATAAGACTGAAATGAGTAAGCTGAAAACTCTCACAGCTACCCTACCCCTAACTAAAGGCTAAAAGGGGAGAACCAAACAGTGGTATGCAACCACTAGCACATAAAGTGCACCAACGACCCAATCGAGCTGACTGCCACATCTGGTCCAGTCAACCTGCATCCACCTACAACCATCTCCCAAAGACGGGCAGGAATTACGTAGGGCGTCCAAACGGACTAGCTCGCTATCGAGTAGAGGATCACGCAGGCTATGGTCAAAGTCCACGCTCTCTCTCTCAGAACGGGTAGAATCAAGATGCTCAACCTCTCACACAGCGGTCAAAGTACTCGCAACAACACGGGACCACCGTCAACCAGACGGCTCACAACAATACTAGCACTGATCTAAACTCAACTACCAGTCTGCACTCGGCCCCCAGGCACGAGTGTAACAATAAAAGTAATTGACCGAAATAAACTCAATCGAATGAACCGGTATAAAACCCGGCACTGCCTGCTCTGTCCAAATGACCGGAACCCAACACGGTCTGACCGGCACCCGACACGGTCTCACCGGAACCCAACACGGTCTGACCGGAACCCAACACGGTCTGAAGCCTACTCCGGAGCGGCACTCGAGGGGAGCTACCCACACGAGTAAAGCATCTCTGTCATCAATATCACCAGTATCTCTAAACAGCAGGACTTGATCATCAATCTGATCAAAGTGGGAAAACTCAACCACTAAAGAAAGACCCGACCTCAGTCGGATGCAACTAAACGATAAGTGGGAAACTCCATCCACTAAGTAAAACTGATACCCAATCAGGTGCATAGAGAAACATCCGGTCAACCGCCCAATATCCGCGGTTGCCGCAAAGCCCCACAACTAAACCAACCTGTCCCAGACACGAAGTCCTGACTACCCTATCCAGACCCCTGCTCGAACCCGAGCAGCACTGACCACCTGACTAACAAGAAGGAGAAAGGAAAAGCATGGTTTCTCCTAAGTCAAGTTCCAATAAGTAGTGCAGCAGTAAAAGATGGCCTAACTACATGACCATACAAGCATGCAATTGTCCTCAAGGAAATAAAAGGGGGTAAAGCATAATAATAGTTCCTTTAGGAATAAACAACATGCCGGAATCCCAAAACTAGACCTGTCCACAATCCAGGGTCCATCAACAGAATGATTATAATAACTCCTCAGAGTACAAATCCGCACCTAGCTACGAAACCCTGTCCCAAAGCGTAAACCAACCACATGAAAGGCTATGTGCTAACATGGCATGTTACATAATCTCATAGGGTAACATTATCCTAGGTAAGCTTACACTAGTCATCACATAGATGTCCAAGTCATGCAAGTTCTCAGTATACCTCAAAAATACTATTCTTGCAATCATTTATACCAATATCAATAACAAGCTTACCTACTTACCAATATAAATTATGTACCCTACACATGCATGCATCAGTCATAGAGGGGTGACATCCCCACAAGTGGACTTATACTTGCCACAACATAAACATTGCCTTAAACAATTACTGATAATAAGCTCACCCACCTGAAGCGCTTAACCCAAGGCAAACCTGAAGTCGGTGAAGTGGGTAGACGCCCGCGGTCCAAAGTCTGCCAACAAAACACCCTCGGTACAAGTCGCGCAAGCCTTGGCTCCAAACAGCTGAAAACACCCCTGAGTACAACAATAAGGCTTAACATTACACTTTTATTCCAAAATCAACCAAACATACACAATCTGAAAATCAGTCCCAAAGCCGCGCATATTTCACCTGCTGCAAGTGCCCAGAAAAATCCAATAAAAATACCACAGTAATCCTCGCGTCGATACCTTCAAAACGAGTACCTGCACGTCCAATTCCGAGCTTCCTACACTGAGAAACAATTCCGACAAGGGAACCACCCCGAATCAAACTACACTCAAAAACTGTAGCAACAATTACTGTTCACAGATAATCTTCACCTTCGAGAAATATTCAGAAAATTCCAAGAAAATTTGGGCATATTCCTCGTGATGTGTAGATGCAAATCGCCTCTTGAATCGCCCCAATCCGATGCCTGTGCGCGAAGATATCGCCAAAATACCGCACCGCTGTCCCAAAACTCCGCCCAGAAAAAGGGGTTACAAGATGATCCGAAAGACCCATGAAAAACTCGGAATGGGAAAAACCAGTAAACATGGGAAACATAGCCCTACCTGTCGTGAAGCCAACGGCGCAAGAATCACTGAAAAAGGTGCTCGGGGTAAGCCGGGGGAGTCCTCGCACCAAAACGCGACGAAGAAGACCACAAACGAACGAGCGTCGCACCGCGCCGTAAAATAGAAACCTCGATAAGCGTGCCACCAAAAATCCCAAAACTTTGCAGAAAGATGCAGCCAAACTCGGGGATCATCTTTGCTGAAGACACTCCGGCGAGACGAGGCTTGGAAATGGCGGAAAAAGGAGAAGAAGAAGGCTCGGATCGCCTTTTATAGGCTGCAGAAACAAATGACGAAATACCGGTTATGTCCCCATTTCCGGGCGCAGGGAACTTTCGGGCGCGCACTGTAGCAGCCCGAAAGATCACTGTAGCAGCCCGAAACTTTCCTGGGCCTCCACGTCGCCCGCCAAACAGGCGACAGCCGAACCCGCCGCACGCATCGCGCCACGTGGCCACCCGCGGACGACGACACGTGGCACGCACCCCGGTCAACGCCCGCCTGCCGCGCCCACGTGCCCGCCTGACGCCGCCGCCTGCCACCCTGCCGCGCACAGTAGTCCCACCAATAGGAGAATGCCACGTGTCAAGCCTCTGCCTAGTGAACCCGGTGCACGAAATCATGTGGACCGAACCAATGCAAACCTGCCACGTGTCCAAGCCCGGTGCACCGTAAACCATGAGCCATCCCGAAAACTGCGTAGACCATCCGCCGTGAACCCACCTCTAGGATGATGCCACGTGTCACCCCCGGTCCACCGTGCGCCCCGCACTCCCCCGTAGACCGCGCCCCGCGGACCGGCCCACTCCCGAGCCGCCACGCGTCCAGCCCCCGGCGCACGCCTGCCGCGTGGACCGGGCGGCCCGCGCCACCGTCCGCCGCGCTGCCTGCGGCCGCTCCGCCGCTGCCGCCGCCGCCGGAAACACTGTTCCGGCTGTGAACAGTACCCGAAGCTCAAAAATGACAAGTGGGTAGTCCGTTTTAACCGTTTTCGCGCGCTGAATCCGAATTTGATGTCCATTTCGCCAAATTCCAACTCCAAAAGTTGCCGAAGGCATCCGGGAAGGTAATCCTTGGTCCAAACTTCGCACTGAGTCCAATTTAAATATCCTTGGCGCGCGAAACCACTTCTGGAACTCCGACGGAGTCCGCCAATCACCCACGTGATCCATTTAACACACTGAGCCCAACACTAATGTCCAATTGGGGCACAAATCCCACCAACACGCCACATAGGCCTCCGGGAGCTGTAGATGATCCAGTAATCTCGACGTGGGGATCCAGGTCCTCACATCGAGGCTTCGCGGCTTCACCTGGGGCACCTTCTCGATCCCAGGACACGACTGCTAGGGTCTAGGTTACAAGAAAAATAAAGAAACCCGAAGACTCTACTCGCCGGACTTGAGGGAGCAGGAGGTGGTGGCCCGGCGGCGCTGCAGGTGCAGCCGTCGGAGCGGGGGCAGGGGAAGCCAAGAAGCTTCCCCAGGTTGCGGCTGGGTGCCAAAGATCCGAGCTAGGGTTTTCCTGGGGTAACCCTAACGCCAACCTAAAAAGGGTAATGCAAAATGCTCTTTAGTCCCTCCCTGGCTGGCATTTAGAGCTGGGTCCTTTATAGGGACCTTATTTCATATCTAGGTCCCTCTCCAAAGAATCCCCTTCGATTCGGCACCTAAAATGCGGGGGCTCTTAAGCAAAAACGCCATTTTTCATCGCTTTTCACGCTTTTCGAGACAATCGAGTCGTCAAACCAAAAAACGGACACCACCACAACGTCCGGCTCGACGAGATCTACAAAGTTGTGAATTTGGTTTGTCGCATTCGATCCCCTATAATTTTAAAATCCATCAAATACGGTAAAATAACCAGTTCTGCACGCTTTACGATGCTTCTGGCTCGTCAAATGGAAATTTGGTCAACGCCACGGCGCTCAGAACGATGACGCTATTCGAATCGACTACCTGGATCGTCAGATTCGGACTCCAGTCAGTCGATCGGCCGACGTTGGCTAGTGAGGGAATTAAGTCAGGGAGTTACTATTCATTTCACTATTCACTTAAGTCGCGGGTCCCACTAGTTTCCTTGCTAAGTTCAGGACGATCCGACCGCCGGATCGACAAACGGTTTATACCATTTTCACTCGATTCGATGAGACGGTCGCACTGGAGACCTCAGATTTCCAAGATTAGACTCGGACCGAAAAGGCGGTATTTATGCTTCGGCGATTGTGCCGTTCGCACACCGGTACACAGACCACCAATGTTAACTTTGTTTCCTCGCACGCATTCACACCTGAAAAACCCTCTTTATACCAACTCAGATATCCCAAGTATTACAAGCACTCTCCATGTGCTCATGCTGGCGTTGCAACTCATTACTCATAGACGCAAGCATGTAGCATTTTACCTTCATATCATCATCAGTCCATTTATTTCTAGCATCTTTCTGTTGAGCTATTGGATTTTCGGGCACTGCTGGAGCCTCCGTGTCCAACACATAGGCTAATTTCTCAGAATTGAGAATAATTCTCAAATTCCTTAGCCAATCGGTGAAATTCGGTCCAGTTAAGCGATTAGTATCAAGTGTTTTGACAAGTGGGTTAGAGGCGGCCATGTTCTGCAGATGGTTAAGATTCTAATTAGTTGTGTACTTAATCATAATCCATTTTGTTTAGGGTCTTTAAATCTAAATGGTGCCTCCCACTAATTTTAGCGAATCTCCACACTCCCCGAGTGGAGAAAACGGAAACTTTACTAAAAGTTTCTAGTGGGAATTGCGGTCCCATCTGTTTGCACACTACCTCATCCTAACAGATTCTTGGCAATGAGTAAAGAAATGAGTGAACAACTCTTGTTCAATGCTTCTCAATCAAATCGCAATTTTATCTTTGGCCTCCAAAAATATAGGCCTCATCCTAACAGATTCTTGGCCTTATCTTTTGGTTAAGTTAGACCCACCGTTCATCATGCAAATAAAAAAGACATTGAATCCTCATCCTGACAGATTCTTGGATTCAACCCCTTTCTTACCACATATCATCTCATGCCAATAGAATGGTTGCGGCTCCCTAATGCAACTGACCCCCGTGTCCGGGTGCATCAATCAACACTAAAGAGACGCCCACACCCTACAACGATGGAAGGCCACTAATGGGTTCATAACACCACTAACTTAATATTTTATTTAGGGAGATTTGTTATCTCATCAGTTTTAATTTATTATTAATTTACATCTTATGCAAACCTTCGCATCATATGCACACATATATCGCATATATATAAAAAATAACTACCGGTGATGATCATGGATTTTAATTTGATTCGGGCCTGAGCCACCAGGCCGGAATCGGGTCAGAGGGTATTACACACAAAAACTTGCTCTGCATCTTGATCAGATTGGAGTAGATCAACTCTTGTCGGCTCCCTCGATCAATATTTGGTCCAAACTTGATCTGCACCGCATCAACTCTTGAATGGAACAAATCGTCATGGAACCTGAACTACCCCTTTACCCTTTAATTTTGCAACAAATACAATACAACCCATAATAATAATGAGACACGCAGGTCTCCAAATTACATAATTTAATTGGTGCACGCAGGCACTCAAAAAAAAAATCTAACATTGGGTCCTTATTAAATTACGCCCATTCACATCATCACAAGGTTTCTATCCATGATCATCACCTCATACACATCACAGGCATATAATATAAAATAAAATTCTCTAATTCGATTTCTAATTAATTGGGTTTCGAATTAATTTTAAATTGCGATTGTCACGCCCCGGGGTCGAAACTGCGACCCGGGCTCGCCAACAGATCCGCCACCTATGCCAAACCCCGCATAGGCGAAGCGTCCTACCTGCAAGAAAAGTACTATAGCTAAACAGATATCAGAGCTATAAATAAAAACCTGCTGAATAACTAAAATCAATCACTGTACAACTGGAAAATAATACAACAATGTCCACCTCCCAAAATGATAATCGTACAATATCCTCAGATACAAAACTCATAGCTCAACAGGGAGGTATCTCCAATAAATACATCAGTGTACAGTCTCTCAATACATAATATATCCTCACTACATCAGTCTCTCAAAAGAGGAAAATAAAACAACTAATCTACTGAAGATCTCCTCTGAAGGGGTACCGCTACTCTCCAACGACGGGTAGGGATCTAGCACGCGACTCCCTCGCCTCGAACAACAACCGCAGAATCAGCAACACCTGCTAAGACTCTGCAAAACAAAGGAGAGGAAGGAAAAAGGAGGGGGAAAACCCCCAAAGGGGTGTGAGAACTACACAAAAAAGGGAGTTCTCAGTGGGTACCACCGCCAGACCCGACGGTCCGCCCACTAAGTCCTCAAGAGACATAAACTAACCAAAGCTGAAAAGACTGAAATAAGGAAACTGGAGACTCTCAACAGCTACCATGTCTCTATCTAAATGCTCAAAAGGGGAGAACCAAATAATGGTATGCAACCACCAGCACATGAAGTGCACAATCGACCCAATCGAGCTGACTGCCACACCTGGTCCAGTCAAACCTGCGCCCACCTACAACCACCTCCCGCTGACAGGCAGGAATTACGTAGGGTGTCCAAACGGACTAACTCGCTATCGAGTAGTGGCTCATGCAGGCTATAGTCAAAATCCACGCTCTCTCTCATAACGGATAAACTCAAGATCACCAAGCCTCTCGCATAACGGTCAACAACTCACAAAGACCTCGGGACCACAGTCCCCAAATGGATCCCAACAACACTAGCACTGGTCTAAACATAGCTACTAGACCCCACTCGGTCCCCCTGACACGAGTTCAACAAAAGGCAAATATCTGTAATAAACCCAATCCAATGTGCCACCAGTAAAACTGGCATTGCCTGCTCAGCGGAATCTGCACACAAGGCTCGAAACCGCAGGATCGGCCCGCACGGCTCGCATCCCAAAAAGTATCAGACTGGCACACAAGGCTGGGTCCGAAAAGCCTACCTCCGGAGTGGCACTCGAGGGGAGCGACCCACACGAGTAAAGTATCTCAGTAACAAGTATCCGAGTAACAAGTATCTCTGTATAGCAGGACTTGATCACAATCTGATCAAAGTGGGAAAACTCAACCACCAAAGAAAGACCCGACCTCAGTCGGATGCAACTAAACGATAAGTGGGAAACTCCATCCACTAGAGAAAATTGATACCCAATCTGGTGCATAGATAAGCATCCGGTCAACCGCCCAATATCCGCGGTTGCCGCAAAGCCCCACAACTAATCCAACTTGTCCCAGACACAAAGTCCCGACTACACTACCCAGACCCCTGCTCGAACCCGAGCAACACTGACCACCTGACTAACAAGAAGGAGAAAGGAAAAGCATGGTTTCTCCTAAGTCAAGTTCCAATAAGTAGTGTAGCAATGAAAGGTGGCCTAACTATATGTCCAAACAAACATGCTTTTGTCCTCAGAAACGATAAAAGTGGGTGAAACATGTAATAGCAAAGCATGCTAAAAAGTCCCTACTATGCTGTACTAATCTCACACAAGTAGGCTAATGAATAAACATGTACAAGAACCACATAATCTAGGCCATTCCTTGCTTACCTCTCGCTCATATCGGTTGTACAACAAATGTGCCTGTTATCAATCATAGAGGGGTGACATCCCCACAAGTGCATTTGCATTCATCATAACATAACAATCTTATCAACATTAAGCTTACCCACCTGAAGTGCTCAATCCAAGGCAAACCTGGGGTCGGTGAAGAGCGTGGCCACTTGCACGCACAATCCGCTGAATCCGTATCCACGGTACATGCCGCGCAAACCTCGACTCCTAGCAGTGTTCCAAAAATACTCGCGAACCCTCCTGGGTACAACAAAAGGTCCAAAGTTACACTTTATGCTAAAATATCCAAGCATAAACCATCAGCTGAAACCAGTCCAGAAGATGTGCAATTTTCAACTGCAGAACGGACTCTTAAAAATCCAACAAAAATACAGTCGCGACCATTGCGTCGAGCCCTTCGAAACGAGTACCTGCACGTCAAAATTCGAGTCCCGGTGGCCGAGTTACAAATTCCACAACGCGATGAGCGCGAAAGTCCACAACAAACACAACTGTAATACTCTGCACAGTAAAGGGGAAAGAAGTGTACCTTCGGGCGAATCTCAGAAAATTCCCCGAAAACACGACGGTAATCCTTGTGACGCGTAGATCCAAAGAGTGTAAAGGCACGCCTCAATCCGAGTTCGTACAACAGTTGCACGCAAAACGGTGCACACCGTCGGAGTCCGCACGCAAAACGGTGCACGGTGTCAAAACCCGTGCGCAAAACGGAGTCCGCATGCAAAACGGTGCACGGTGCCGAAACCCGCGCGCAAAACGGAGTCCGCACGCAAAACGGAGCAGTAAAAATACGGTCCCTAACACAGATAAGAATAAGGGGTCAAATCCAATGTCCAAAAGGACGCTCCAAAACTGTGCCAAAAATACCGCAAAAATGAAGTGCGGAACCCACCTCGACTGCGCCGCGCCGCCCAACCGCTCCAGTGGAACACTTCGCGCGCTCCGCGAGGTCCACAACGCACTACCGCACCCTACCAAAAATCCCCTCCTCACTCCCTCTCTCACTCGGTTGGAGAAGAAAGAAAGGAAAATGGAGGAGAAATGGCGCGCGGGGAGGAAAAGGAAGAAGAAGAGAAGAAAGAGAGGAGGGGGGCTCCCGTGGACCGAGTCCACGGTGCACCGGCCCACTGCCAGGCGGTCCACCGCACCGGGGGCGCGTGCGCCAGGCGCAGGCGCGCGCTTCCTGCTCCACGTGGCGCGCGCCCCGCACGCCACGCGGGCGATGCTGCGCACGCGCGACACGGGCGCGTGACACCGCGCCTCACCCAGGCGCGGGACACCGAGCCCGCCGCACGGACGCGTGCCCCCCGCGTCCGCGCGGGCGCAAATGGGGGCCTGCCACGTGGCGGCCCCCACGTGACCCGCACAGGCGCGATTTCCCAACGCGCCTGCCTGCGCCCCCCCACTCGCGCAGAGCGCCCTCGAGCCGCGTGCCAACGCCACCGCGCACACCTCGGGATCTGTGCTGTGACGCCTCGAGATCCGCGCACGCCTCGAAAAACACGCGCGCCAACCGGGCTCCGAAAAAAGCAAGTAAATAGTCCATTCTCAACGATTTCGCGCGCTGAATCCAAATACGATGTCCGTTTCTCCAAATTCTCATCCGAAAATTTGCCGAAACCCCCCGGAAAGCCCACTTGATCCGATTTTCGCGCCGGGTCCATTCCTAAAGTCCGATTTGCCAAATTCCAACTCTAAAAATTGCCGAAGGCATCCGGAGAGGTGATCCTTTATCCAAACTTCGCCCCGAGTCCAATTTTAATATCCATTGCGCGCGAAACCACTTCTAAGCATTCAATGGGGCCATCTGACTACTCTCGTGATCCAATTAACACACCGAGTCCATCAAAAGTGTCCAATTGGTGTACAAACGCCACCGACACTCCACATAGGCCTCCAGGAGCTGCTGATCAACCAGTAATCTCGTCGTAGGGATCCGGGTCTTCACATCCTCCCCCACTAAAGAAAGTTTCGTCCTCGAAACTAGCTCGATTCCTGCAGGAGTCACAAACACCAAGGGTAAGTACTCAACATCGTCATCTCCAGCTCCAAGTCGCTACTCACTCCCCGTGATCACTCCTCAACAACAACAACAGCGACAACCAGTACGGCATAGCCCGATTGCGCAACCTCTATTCTCACGAGCCAGAATTCGCAACGGGCGTCCCTCGTACTCCAAACATTCCTAGATCTCAAATGGGGCGAGTTAATCACGGGCGAGGGGTCCAAAAACATAACCTTCCTGAGCTGAGACATGAAACACAACAGGGGTTCCAACAAAATTGGGGGAAACCAGATAACCGCCAGTGCAACACACACCAAACCACAACCTGTGTCAACTCAACCAAGGCAACCCGAAGCACACCCACACGATTATCCCAATAAGGAAAAGAATCCAATAAGCTGGGGTCTTCACTCGGCCACTTGCCGATCCAAAACCACTCGAGGGGACTACTCAACCGCAGGCTACCCTCAAAAGGGATGTAGAGTTATTAATCCCAAGGGATCTAAATAGGTACTATCAAACACCTAGAGGGGGGGTGAATAGGTGTAATACTTAAAAACTCAATCTCAGTGCAAAATAAAAACCAATGCGGAAAATAAAAACAGCACACCGAGATTTACGTGGAAACTCCAATCCAGGAGAAAAACCACGGGACCAACACGCAATAACAATCCACTAAGAATAGAAGAATAACAAGGTGATTACCGACTCCACGGACTCAACCCCTCCTTCAGCTTCTTCGGACCTTGCGCTGACCGGTTGGATATCCGCGCAATAACAATCCCTAAGAAAAGAAGAATAACAAGGTGATTACCGTCTCCACGGATTTAACCCCTCCTTCAATTTCTTGGACCTCGCGCTCCACCGTTTTGCCCGTCCACTGCTCACGTTCGAATCCACGAACGCACGCTTCGAATCCACGAAACGCCTTTAGCACACCGAATCCACGATGCCACGTCGAATCCACGACGCAAACTCAGTCGATAAGAATATTGACTTCGATGGTGATCCTTTGCTTAGATTATCAATGAAGAACCGTAGAAGAAATCTCTAAGCAAAGATTAGATCAATTCGACAAAAGATATGTTCTTGAAAGAACCATCGAATTGACCTAAAAGAGGCTATGAAGAAGATCGATAAAAACCTAGCCTCTAGGGTTGCTCTCAAGTGTTTTATAAATTGATCGGCCGTAGCTCCCGCGTTTTTGAGAAACCCTAAGTGTCTATTTATAGTTTAGAAACCTTTGGAAAGAGATAAGAATCAAAAACTTACCTTATCTGGAAATTTTCAGGACGGCGATCCGGATCGGATTTACTGCGATCCGGATCGTCGTAACGAGATTGACGATTCCAGAAAACCAAGGGTTCGGGATCCGGATCGCATTGCCCGATCCGGATCGTTCATACAAATCAGAAAACTTAACAATCGGGATCCGGATCGGAAATTGCATGGATCCGGATCGAAGTCTTGTATGAAGCAACAACCTTCGGGATCCGGATCGTTGGCCCTGATCCGGATCCTGAACATGTCCGAACACCAATTTTTGATTATTATGAAATTAAAAATTCTTCCAAGTGTTTCTATACTATAAGAAAGTATTCGGATCACCAAAATTATTTAGTTAACCATACCTGATCCTTTTGAATACTTTCTTCTTGAGATTGATGTAACTGATCCACAATTCTTCAACTTCAATCTTCAAGATTCAAGACACTGAGTGTCAACTTGAGCTCTTGTTGAATCTTCTCTAAGTCTTTGATTGCTGATTGACAATTTGATCCCTTTAAGACTCCGACTCAACTCACTGACTTGACTCACGAAATATGCCAATACCAAAATGCCATAACAATCTCCCCCTTTGGCAATTTCGTGACAAAACCCAAAAATACATAAAAGCGCTCAAGTCACTTATCTTAAACCAAAAATCGAAATTCAATGTTATCACCAAAACATTGATTTTCTTTGCGTGAAAGATCCAATAAATACAAAATTACATTTGAACCAAACAGTCCTAGAACATACTCTATGACTTAGGACTTGGAGTCTTAAAGTGATGTAATTCCTGCAAAACAAAACTCCAAACAAAATCAAACATTAGTTGTTAGAAATTAAAATCCTACATTTGATCCGTCTTCCTTTTGGTTCTTTTGTTTTTCTGCTCTTTCAATTTTTTCTTTGTCTCCCCCTATCTTGAGCATCTCTAACATGTTCTCCATGTTCTTGAGCATCTATGTTCTCCCCCTTTGTGATACGATCATCATTTTCCGTTCTCCCCTATTTTTCAATTTTCGTTTCGTTTGTCCTCTCTTGATGTTCTCATCTCCGTCATCCTCTCTTGATGATCTCATCTCCGTCATTTCTCTTCTCCCCCTTTTTGTCACAAATTGTCAAACAGTGAACATACTAGACAAAAGGAAATCACTAACAACATTAGTTCATGGAGAAAGAGAGATAAAAGCTCAGTTCCGGTATATAACAAAAATGCAGATTGCGTACCGGTACCAGAAAGCAAAAAATCAAATATTTCTTGAAACAAATCTAGATTTTGAAATAATTTCAAATACCGATTTGTATTCCATCAAGAAAACAATTTAAGTGCTTGAAATTAATATGAGATCACATAGATGTCATTCAATCCAATTAATTTTACAAAAATTTAAAAGATTTACTCCGAAATCATGAAAAATAAAGGTAAAACATTATAAACCGTTTTTCATGTATATTCATCAAACACAAGTCATCAAAAATAATCTTGAGATCCAAAGTCTATCAAGATGTAACGGATGTACAAAGATGACTTACAGAGATTTCCAAATGACATCAATTTGATTTCTTACCCTTTCAAATTTGAGATAAGCACTAAAATACCTAAGGGTGACTCTTTGAGCATCTTTCAACTATCCCACCTTATACCAACCAGGAGATTATTCAAAATATAAGAGCTTTGCATATAAATCTCCAAATGCTTCAACTAAAGATTTTCTCATAAAATACTATCAAGCATCCATAGCATGTGGTAGCTTCACACACAAACCGGACGACCGGGGTGGCAGCTCTTTCCAGCATGAGGTGGTAGTTTTCACACTCCTTTCGGATGTAACTCTTTCCACATCTTTTACAAATCATTTCAATACCCTTGTAAGAATGTAATCTCTTACGTGAAAGAATTAAATCCCAAATTTTAGTCTATCGGTTGTCTCACGTTTATCACAATGAATTCACACAACCGAGATAGATTAAGCATCTAAAGATCACACATGATTTCTAAAATTTGATGCTTATAATATCAAAACTCCTATAATGAAGTATCTTCAAGATTTATGATTAGGGAGTAAAGTTGATAATTCAAATAAAATTAAATTGGAGTGATTGAAAGTGAAAACCCTTTTTATTCAATGCATTGTTCAGTAAAAACCCTTTTGTTCAAAAACAAAGTATAAAAACGAAGAGCATTGAAAAACATGTAATGCAAAGATTAAGAAAGATATGAAGGGAAAACCAATCAAAGCATTACATACAGTCATAAGCTATTTAGAACTTAAGACAAGGAAAGATATCACCTTTCCGAATCCAAAATCGCTGGATTTTGGGTTGTCTTGATTCGTTGTGGCCGGGGGTTGTCCGCTTTGACTGTTGGTCCACCTTAGGTCTTTGCCTCGCAATGATCCACTTGTATGATTGATGTTGTGGCTCGGACCTTTGGTGGGTTGAGTGAACTCCTTTGACTTGATGTGTCTTTTGATTCCGTTGAGTTCGCTCCGTAGATGAAGTTGCCGAAGAATTCTTCTTTCTCTTTTTCGGGCAATCCTTCACCAAATGTCCTTCAAGTCC
>CM055072.1:16062081-16307867 GCA_029204045.2 Tillandsia leiboldiana
TTTAAAAACTGAATTCACAGATGTCATTAATCTTTAATTTTACAAAATTAAAAAGATTCTCCGAAATCATGAAAAATAAGGTAAAACATTATAAACCGTTTTTCATGTTATATTCATCAAACACAAGTCATCAAAAATAATCTGAGATCCAAAGTCTATCAAGATGTAACGGATGTACAAAGATGACTTACAGAGATTTCCAAATGACATCAATTTGATTTCTTACCCTTTCAAATTTGAGATAAGCACTAAAATACCTAAGGGTGACTCTTTGAGCATCTTTCAACTATCCCACCTTATACCAACCAGGAGATTATTCAAAATATAAGGCTTTGCTATAAAATCTCCAAATGCTTCAACTAAAGATTTTCTCATAAAATACTATCAAGCATCCATAGCATGTGGTAGCTTCACACACAAACCGGACGACCGGGGTGGCAGCTCTTTCCAGCATGAGGTGGTAGTTTTCACACTCCTTTCGGATGTAACTCTTTCCACATCTTTTACAAATCATTTCAATACCCTTGTAAGAATGTAATCTCTTACGTGAAAGAATTAAATCCCAAATTTTAGTCTATCGGTTGTCTCACGTTTATCACAATGAATTCACACAACCGAGATAGATTAAGCATCTAAAGATCACACATGATTTCTAAAATTTGATGCTTATAATATCAAAAACTCCTATAATGAAGTATCTTCAAGATTTATGATTAGGGAGTAAAGTTGATAATTCAAATAAAATTAAATTGGAGTGATTGAAAGTGAAAACCCTTTTTATTCAATGCATTGTTCAGTAAAAACCCTTTTGTTCAAAAACAAAGTATAAAAACGAAGAGCATTGAAAAACATGTAATGCAAAGATTAAGAAAGATATGAAGGGAAAACCAATCAAAGCATTACATACAGTCATAAGCTATTTAGAACTTAAGACAAGGAAAGATATCACCTTTCCGAATCCAAAATCGCTGGATTTTGGGTTGTCTTGATTCGTTGTGGCCGGGGGTTGTCCGCTTTGACTGTTGGTCCACCTTAGGTCTTTGCCTCGCAATGATCCACTTGTATGATTGATGTTGTGGCTCGGACCTTTGGTGGGTTGAGTGAACTCCTTTGACTTGATGTGTCTTTTGATTCCGTTGAGTTCGCTCCGTAGATGAAGTTGCCGAAGAATTCTTCTTTCTCTTTTTCGGGCAATCCTTCACCAAATGTCCTTCAAGTCCACATAGGTGACAAGTTCTTCCTTTCAATTTAGTTGTGGAACTTGAAGCCTTCACAGTTTGGTTCTTTTTAAATCCCAAACCAACCTTGCTTGATTGACCTAATCCGGACATACAATCAAGTTTCTTGGAACCAGTTGAAAGCCTTTGTATGTCGGATTTAAGTTCATGAACTTGCTTGGTCAAAGCTTGGTTGGTGACATGAATCTCCTCAAACTGTTTTTCTAGAAAATCAATCTTGTTAATATGGGAATTAACGACCGTTTCCGATTGATTTATCTTTTCTTGGAGGATTTTATTATTATTCAATAAAAGCTCTCGTTCCTCCTCGAGATCATGAAGTTTGATCTTTAAAGCATGATTCTCGTCTTGATTCTCAAGTCGTTGCTTCCTCAACTTCTTGATATGTTTGGCCATCTTCTTAGATTCCGCAAGAAGTTGTTGATATGCCTCAACGAGTTCTTCCTCGTCCGACTCCCCCTCACTTGATGACTCTCCGCCGGTTGTTGATGTTTCATACAAAATCAAAGGAGTAGAGTCAGTGACTAAAGATGATAAACAATTATTAGAAGAGGGAAAATGAGAGGCATGAGAAGCAACGATTTTTCCTTTTTCCTCTTTACTTGAGGTTGATTCATTAGAAGTAGAATCGTCCCAAGTTTTCGCTTGCAAAGCCTTCTTTTTATATGATTTCTTAGAAGGACAATCCATTGAAAAATGGCCGTAGCCTTTGCATCGATAGCATTGGATTTCCCCTTCGAAATCATCTTTTTCTTTTTCTTTAGAAGGTTTTGCAAAGCTTTTGAGTTTAGAGGATTTAGAACCCGATGATCCTTTAGAAGATTTCGTGGATGAAGATCCATCGGTTCGATTCTTCCAAAATTTCTGACGAAATTTCTTTACGATCCGCGCCAATTGTTCTTCAAAATCGGCAAAAGAGATTTCATCGTCGGAACTTGATTCGCTATCTTCTTCCTTTATTGATTTGAATGCAATACCTGTAAGCTTAGAAGAAGACTTGGAAGAAACTTGATTAGTAGGAAAAGTCATTTCATAAGTTTGCAAAGCACCTACTAATTCCTCTACACTCATCTCATCCGGATGACTAACGGTTTCAATGGCGGTAACCTTTGCCCTAAACCGTTCCGGAAGAGTCCGAAGTATCTTTCTTACAATTTTCGACTCCGGGATCTTTTCTCCTAAATTAGCACATGTATTTATTACATCTTGAAGTCTAGTGTAATAATCTGTAAACAATTCATGCTCTTCCATATGAATAGAGTCAAATTGACTTGTAAGCATCTGGAGCTTTTGAATTTTTACAAGATTAGTACCCTCATGTGTAATTTTGAGAATATCCCAAATTTCCTTCGCGGTTTCACACGCGGAAATTCGTGTGAACTCAGTCGAGGAAAGAGAATTAAATAAAGCGTTCATACCTTTCCCATTGTAAGAAGATCTTTCAAATTCCTCTTTGGACCATCTAGAGCGAGGTTTTGGGGTAGTAGAATTTCCTACTTCCTCAACAGGATGCACCCAACCGTATTCCACGGATTGCCATACCCGCTCATCAATTGCGATGAGAAAAGCTCTCATCCGCACTTTCCAATAAGCATAATTAGTCCCATCAAAAAGAGGAGGTCTATAAATATTACCACTTTCACCCATCATGATAGATAAACCTAAAACCCGCTCTGATACCAATTGTAGAGTTATTAATCCCAAGGGATCTAAATAGGTACTATCAAACACCTAGAGGGGGGGTGAATAGGTGTAATACTTAAAAACTCAATCTCAGTGCAAAATAAAAACCAATGCGGAAAATAAAAACAGCACACCGAGATTTACGTGGAAACTCCAATCCAGGAGAAAAACCACGGGACCAACACGCAATAACAATCCACTAAGAATAGAAGAATAACAAGGTGATTACCGACTCCACGGACTCAACCCCTCCTTCAGCTTCTTCGGACCTTGCGCTGACCGGTTGGATATCCGCGCAATAACAATCCCTAAGAAAAGAAGAATAACAAGGTGATTACCGTCTCCACGGATTTAACCCCTCCTTCAATTTCTTGGACCTCGCGCTCCACCGTTTTGCCCGTCCACTGCTCACGTTCGAATCCACGAACGCACGCTTCGAATCCACGAAACGCCTTTAGCACACCGAATCCACGATGCCACGTCGAATCCACGACGCAAACTCAGTCGATAAGAATATTGACTTCGATGGTGATCCTTTGCTTAGATTATCAATGAAGAACCGTAGAAGAAATCTCTAAGCAAAGATTAGATCAATTCGACAAAAGATATGTTCTTGAAAGAACCATCGAATTGACCTAAAAGAGGCTATGAAGAAGATCGATAAAAACCTAGCCTCTAGGGTTGCTCTCAAGTGTTTTATAAATTGATCGGCCGTAGCTCCCGCGTTTTTGAGAAACCCTAAGTGTCTATTTATAGTTTAGAAACCTTTGGAAAGAGATAAGAATAAAAAACTTACCTTATCTGGAAATTTTCAGGACGGCGATCCGGATCGGATTTACTGCGATCCGGATCGTCGTAACGAGATTGACGACTCCAGAAAACCAAGGGTTCGGGATCCGGATCGCATTGCCCGATCCGGATCGTTCATACAAATCAGAAAACTTAACAATCGGGATCCGGATCGGAAATTGCATGGATCCGGATCGAAGTCTTGTATGAAGCAACAACCTTCGGGATCCGGATCGTTGGCCCTGATCCGGATTCTGAACATGTCCGAACACCAGTTTTTGATTATTATGAAATTAAAAATTCTTCCAAGTGTTTCTATACTATAAGAAAGTATTCGGATCACCAAAATTATTTAGTTAACCATACCTGATCCTTTTGAATACTTTCTTCTTGAGATTGATGTAACTGATCCACAATTCTTCAACTTCAATCTTCAAGATTCAAGACACTGAGTGTCAACTTGAGCTCTTGTTGAATCTTCTCTAAGTCTTTGATTGCTGATTGACAATTTGATCCCTTTAAGACTCCGACTCAACTCACTCACTTGACTCACGAAATATGCCAATACCAAAATGCCGTAACAAGGGATCCTCCGGAGATACAAACTCATGCCACAGTTGGTCACTCAACATGTCAACAACCCCAACGGACCCACGGGTCGAAGTCAAACTCTCAACTAATAAAGAACACCCTGACGGGGACCAAACCATCGGTGAACGGGACTGAAAACTGGCTCGAAAGGCGATCATAATGCTGATGCCCAAACTCGCGGTCAAAAATCCGAACCAGCAACGACAATCCGCGTAAATCCCACCCAAGATGCAGAAAGCTGTAGGCTCCACTGATGCCGCATGGTAGAAACTGTAAACTGAAGCTGAAATCTTAATCTACCATATAGTATAGAACAGAAATGCTGAGTAATCAGGACTGATAGCCAAGCAGGCATGGCCTACGCCCAGGTATATCAATCAAAGCCGGAAATAATAGGCGTACGAAAAGGCTCATCTGTGGGATCCAAGCTGCCTACAAAACAGCGGTTCGTCCTGCCTCAATACTCATAGGGTTGGACTGATGAAGCGCGGACCGAAGATCAACCCATGGTAACTCCACAACCACTATGGGAGGTGTAAGACCCGGTCTTTCCTTAACCCTTCTGGTCACCCTCTTCTTGTAATGTACGACCGAGGGCCTCATTTTGGTGTTTTTCCAGACAGACCGTCGGGGCCCGCAGATAATTTTAGGCGGTAGAGCTCGCGGAGCGGAGCGCGCGGGCGCGATCGGTTTCAATTTCCGACTTCCGGTCTGACCAGAATTAATTCTTGAAGTTGGGGTCCCCTTAGGCGTCTCGGGATCCGTGTTGGCAACCCGCACATCTTTTAAGGTAAACCCTAACTTTTTAGTATATATATAGCCAGATGGGAAAGAGTATTAGGGTTTCTTTTGTTTTTGTGGCCGCCTCTTTTCTTTTACTTCTTCCCTCGTAGCCGCCGGCAAGGAGTAACCAAGCACTCGGGCGAGGGTGGACCGGTGGAGGCAAGCGGACGATCCCTCTCCATCCTCCTCTTTCGCACATCGAGGTGAGTCGGGGTGCGTTTTCGTTGGGGTAATCTTGTTCCCTTCGTTTTGTTGGTCACGAGGAGGGAGGAGAGGCGGCGCCGTCGCGCACCGCCGCGCGCGGGGCCGGCCGCGGGTGGGGCGCCCGCGCGGGCGGGTGCCGCGCGGGGTCGCCCCACACCGCGGGCAGCGCGCCCGCGCGGCGCTCGGCCGCGCGGGGCCGCCCGCAGGAGGGGCGCCCCCGCGGGCTGGTGCCGCGCGGGGCCGCCCCGCACCGCGGGCAGCGCGCCCGTGCGGCGCTCGGCCGCGCGGGGCCGCCCGCACGAGGGGCGCCCGCGCGGGCCGGTGCCGCGCGGGGCCGCCCCGCACCGCGGGCAGCGCGCCCGCGCGGCGCTCGGCCGTGCGGGGCCTCCCGCAGGAGGGGCGCCCGCGCGGGCCGGTGCCGCGCGGGGCCGCCCCGCACCGCGGACAGCGCGCCCGCGCGGCGCTCGGCCGCGCGGGGCCGCCCGCAGGAGGGGCGCCCGCGCGGGCCGGTGCCGCGCGGGGCCGCCCCGCACCGCGGGCAACGCGCCCGCGCGGCGCTCGGCCGCGCGGGGCCGCCCGCAGGAGGGGCGCCCGCGCTGGCTGGTGCCGCGCGGGGCCGCCCCGCACCGCGGGCAACGCGCCCGCGCGGCGCTCGGCCGCGCGGGGCCGCCCGCAGGAGGGGCGCCCGCGCTGGCTGGTGCCGCGCGGGGCCGCCCCGCACCGCGGGCAGCGCGCCCGCACGGCGCTCGGCCGCGCGGGGCCGCCCGCAGGAGGGGGGCCCGCGCGGGCTGGTGCCGCGCGGGGCCGCCCCGCACCGCGGGCAGCGCGCCGCGCGGCGTTCGGCCGCGCGGGGCGGCCCCGCACCGCGGGCAGCGCGCCGCGCGGCGTTCAGCCGCGCGGGGCCGCCCGCAGGAGGGGCGCCCGCGCGGGCTGGTGCCGCGCGGGGCCGCCCCGCACCGCGGGCAGCGCGCCCGCACGGCGCTCGGCCGCGCGGGGCCGCCCGCAGGAGGGGCGCCCGCGTGGGCTGGTGCCGCGCGGGGCCGCCCCGCACCGCGGGTAGTGCACCGCGCGGCGCTCGGCCGCGCGGGGCCGCCCGCAGGAGGGGCGCCCGCGCGGGCTGGTGCCGCGCGGGGCCGCCCCGCACCGCGGGCAACGCGCCCGCGCGGCGCTCGGCCGCGCGGGGCCTCCCGCAGGAGGGGTGCCCGCGCGGGCTGGTGCCGCGCGGGGTCGCCCCGCACCGCGGGCAACGCGCCCGCGCGGTGCTCGGCCGCGCGGGGCCGCCCGCAGGAGGGGCGCCGCGCGGGCCGGTGCCTCGCGGGGTCGCCCCGCACCGCGGGCAGCGCGCCCGCGCGGCGCTCGGCCGCGCGGGGCCGCCCGCAAGAGGGGCGCCCGCGCGGGCTGGTGCCGCGCGGGGCTGCGCCCAGGCGGAGTGTGCGCCGCACGGGCCGGTGCCGTGCGGGGAACTCCGCCGCACGCTGTTGGGAGTCGATGTAAGTTTCGGACCTCTAAGTCTTGACTTGCCCATGTTCCTTCAGGAGCGCGGGACGCTGTTGGCGACTGGTGCACAGACGTGGACTGGACGAACGCAGGACGACGCACACAAGGTGGGTACATTCCCGGGGATTGTGGGAATAGGGATTTACTGTTAGAAATAGCATGTTGGGGCAAGGTGGAATTGTTAGTCTCCTTCTGATTATGCACTAACCCTGTTATGTTATTATACTTAATATCAATCTGAGGCTCAAGTTTTGCTACACGCACACCAGCGGTTTGGCCACCGCAAGGGTGTGCTTTTCCGGAAAGGTGGTACGTTGACCCGTGTACCCCACGCGAGGGTGGCGTTAGGAATGGGGGCCCCCATGGGTGGGAGGTGTGAGCGGTGATGTCGAGGCAGGTGCTCGGCGGCCGAGGCAGGTGCTCGGCGGTGGACATCGGAAAAGGTGCCCGATGTTGTTTTGATACAGGGTGTGGTTATGGTGGATGATGCATGAGAGGGATGGTTGCTCCGGTTTTGTGGTTTGCCCTATTATTGTTTCTTTTATGCTTATCATGCTATTTCTAGTCACTGATTTCCCACTCCGTGACAGGTTCGTCCAGGGGCGAGTGCTAGGGCGCCGGTGAGGCCGCGAGAGTGCTGTTCTGGCTTTTAGTGACTTCAGATACAGTGACTTTCCTTTCCCTTTTCTTTTATTACTCATGCTAGCTAGTTGTGGATTGCGACACCCCCGTGGGGTCGAAGTGGATGTTGCCTTTTTCCTTTTTGAATAAACGAATGATTGTTGCATTCTTTCTTACTTGGCCGTTTTAAACAATGAAAAGCAAATAAAATCGGTTGCGAAAACTACTTTTAAAACATGGGTGTCGTGTGGGCACCGGATTTTACAAACCTTGTGGGATTTATGTGTTTGCGAACTGTTTTCACAAAGATCGGCATCGTGTGGATGCCGTTTTCAAAACCTTGTGATTATTTATCCTTTCAAAACATCGGCCTCTATGTTCTAGGTGAATACTAGAATATCATGTGAGTTGTTTGGTTGTATGTGAACGAGACCCCAACTGATGTGGTTAGAGATTGTATGTGCTACACCTTGTGAGACATTTGTAGTTGAGACGCCGTGCATATACAAAGGAGACTCTGCCCGTTTGCAGAGTGAATTTGTATATGCGGCGGGTCTGGACACGCACCGGGGAGCATTGGTTTACAAAAAAATATATATGGCTGAATCAGGAGCATCGGTGGCTCTCCTTCCGCGCGATTCGAGCCCCGGGGCGTGACAGGAGGCATCACTAAAACACGCAAATCTCTCTCCCAACACTGGAAATGCTAGCATTGGCGCTGGTATCCGTCTCATTATCCATTGGCCATGCTCTCCCGACACTGCCAAGTCTAAGAAGCTCCTCACCTCAAGAATAAATGTTGGTCTCAGCCAACCTTGAATAACATCCAATTGGTCGGGTTCCACCGCCGCTCCAACGGCTCGAACAAAGTGACCCAAGAAGGTATGCTTCTGAAGCTACAACTTGTACCTCAATAACTTGGCATACAGCTTCATCCACACGGGCATGGTAGCACATCCACAAGTGCTCCTCGCGCTCCACATCGCTCTGGGAGTAAATCCAAATATCCCCGGAGGATCTTGTTACCAATCTAATCAAGTACAGCTGGAGCACAATTCCCTAAATCATAAGAGTGGCAGGGCATTAATCAATCCACTCGGCCTCACTGTGAGCTCGAGATGCCCTACCGTGTCCCGAACGCCATCTAGACAAGATCCTCGGCTGTCTGATTCTGAGTAGGTACTCGCATCATACAATAACTGCCTGCATATAGCTCCATCAAAAGGTCCTAGATACCATCCGGACCTGTCTACACTCGAACCATAAAAGGACCCTCACAGTCGTGCATCAACGACGTGGCATCACCACCGTGTACCAACGGCGTGGCATCAGGTCAAACAGACCCCTCGATCCATCAGATCCTGCAACTGCGCCATCAGCTCTCTCAGCTCTACAGGCGATATCCAATGAGGTGCTATCAAGGGTGGCGCGGTTCCCCGAACCACATGAAACGCAATCTCTATCTCTCTAACCGGCGGCATCGTCAACAGCTCAGGTGAAATCACACCCGGGATCTCGTGGGCAACAGAGATATCCTTGAATCCCGGTGCCGCCAAAAAGCACCTCTCACACTGTCGCTAAAGCTCGTGTGCTCTAACCGTCTTAACAACCAAACCTCCTCTCGTCTGCCTCGTAGAAAATCGACGTCCTCTCACTCCTCAGCCAAAACATCCTGTGGCGTTGTGCCAATCACTCTCAAGCACATGGTCAAGATACCAAACTGCCACAATTACCATTAAACCTGCCGGTAACTCGCAGTCTCAGCTGCACTGGACATGATCCAAAAGTCTCCTCCACATGCACAACAACAACAGACACCGGTACCTCTAGTGCACGTGGTAATAATTCTGCCTCTAGTCCATGCAGGAATGCAACATGCTCTGACTCCGGCTGCTGTGATGAAATCACACTTGCAACAACTCCATCCACTGCCGTGGCGCCCTCCAACCGGGCGACACAGACTCATTCATTCGATGCCGGCGGTTGTCGCTCAATCTGCAAGAAAAGTAGACCAAACACAAAGGGAGCACAACCTCTGTCTCTGCTCACACTGAGGCGACGAATAAGGTTCTCCGCAGATAACAAATCCATGCTACCGCTGCGCCACTCTGATATAGATGCTGATGTGGCCATCGGGGTCCACCCGATCTCTGGCATCCCAGGAACACGTCATCCTGGAAAAGAAATCAGAAGTGCCTCTGCCGGCCGATTTGTCCTCCATCACCCGACGCTAAGCGTCTAAGTCCAAAACTCACCTCTGGCGGCAGATCCCTATCCAAAGGAACTGCGGCGCCACGCTCCATACACAACGCCTACACCATCGAGGTGTCAATAATCCGTAACTGAGGGACTAACTAAACCGAAAGGTATCCTGGCGCAATCCACTCCCAGTCACACATATCCTGTACGCCTCGTCCCTCGAAATCTGGAGCGCGTAGTTCAACAACTGCAAAAACTCTCTAGCATAGGGAGGCTCTCAATTTATCACTCCATTACCACCAACCACGACTCTGCCTCCAAATGCACCAACTCAATCCTACGAGTCGGGGTGGTTCATCTGCCAAATCTGGCTCAATAGATCGATCATGTCCCACAGCATCCTTTGCTGTCAACTATCCACCCTACCTCGGTGCCTCGGCGCTAAACATTGGCACAGAGGGGGTTACTCAGTGCTCCGACAACTGTGTCACCAAGACCAGTTGCTCACTCCGCCGCTGATAGGCCTCAGACGATCCTGTCATCTGGGTCCGGAACTCTCTGACCTCAATCCGGGTATCCGGCCCAAAACCAACCGCTCAAGCTCAACTACTATGACAGGAAGTACACGGGTCAAAACCCAGCGTCGGGGAGACACAGCTCGCCACGACGAAACTGTAAAACAGCACAAAACAACGCTCGACCCAATCCAGCGAAAGTCTGAAGCATGTCACCCGTTCCACAGCATTATGTTGTCTGCAGCCAACATAATCACTTAGGAGAATAAACATGCCAATCACTCTTCCCGTCCCTTGGGAGAGGTATAAAACTCAATCAGGACTCTCGCTAAAAGTCACGACCCTCACGAAGTCAACCAAGGGTCAAACCATAAGCCTAGGGTTTCTAAGTCCACCACGACCTACAACCTAGGCTCTGATACCACTCTAATCTGTCACGCCCCGGGGTCGAAACTGCGACCCGGGCTCGCCAACAGATCCGCCACCTATGCCAAACCCCGCATAGGCGAAGCGTCCTACCTGCAAGAAAAGTACTACAGCTAAACAGATATCAGAGCTATAAATAAAAACCTGCTGTATAACTAAAATCAATCACTGTACAACTGGAAAATAATACAACAATGTCCACCTCCCAAAATGATAATCGTACAATATCCTCAGATACAAAACTCATAGCTCAACAGGGAGGTATCTCCAATAAATACATCAGTGTACAGTCTCTCAATATATAATATATCCTCACTACATCAGTCTCTCAAAAGAGGAAAATAAAATAACTAATCTACTGAAGATCTCCTCTGAAGGGGTACCGCTACTCTCCAACGACGGGTAGGGATCTAGCACGCGACTCCCTCGCCTCGAACAACAACCGCAGAATCAGCAACACCTGCTAAGACTCTGCAAAACAAAGGAGAGGAAGGAAAAAGGAGGGGGAAAACCCCCAAAGGGGTGTGAGAACTACACAAAAAAGGGAGTTCTCAGTGGGTACCACCGCCAGACCCGACGGTCCGCCCACTAAGTCCTCAAGAGACATAAACTAACCAAAGCTGAAAAGACTGAAATAAGGAAACTGGAGACTCTCAACAGCTACCATGTCTCTATCTAAATGCTCAAAAGGGGAGAACCAAATAATGGTATGCAACCACCAGCACATGAAGTGCACAATCGACCCAATCGAGCTGACTGCCACACCTGGTCCAGTCAAACCTGCGCCCACCTACAACCACCTCCCGCTGACGGGCAGGAATTACGTAGGGTGTCCAAACGGACTAACTCGCTATCGAGTAGTGGCTCATGCAGGCTATAGTCAAAATCCACGCTCTCTCTCAGAACGGATAAACTCAAGATCACCAAGCCTCTCGCACAACGGTCAACAACTCACAAAGACCTCGGGACCACATTCCCCAAATGGATCCCAACAACACTAGCACTGGTCTAAACATAGCTACTAGACCCCACTCGGTCCCCCTGACACGAGTTCAACAAAAGGCAAATATCTGTAATAAACCCAATCCAAAGTGCCACCAGTAAAACTGGCATTGCCTGCTCAGCGGAATCTGCACACAAGGCTCGAAACCGCGGGATCGGCCCGCACGGCTCGCATCCCAAAAAGTATCAGACCGGCACACAAGGCTAGGTCCGAAAGGATCGGCCCGCACGGCTCGCATCCCAAAAAGTATCAGACCGGCACACAAGGCTGGGTCCGAAAAGCCTACCTCCGGAGTGGCACTCGAGGGGAGCGACCCACACGAGTAAAGTATCTCAGTAACAAGTATCCCAGTAACAAGTATCTCTGTATAGCAGGACTTGATCACAATCTGATCAAAGTGGGAAAACTCAACAACCAAAGAAAAACCCGACCTCAGTCGGATGCAACTAAACGATAAGTGGGAAACTCCATCCACTAGAGAAAACTGATACCCAATCTAGTGCATAGATAAGCATCCGGTCAACCGCCCAATATACGCGGTTGCCGCAAAGCCCCACAACTAATCCAACCTGTCCCAGACACAAAGTCCCGACTACACTACCCAGACCCCTCTCGAACCCGAGCAACACTGACCACCTGACTAACAAGAAGGAGAAAGGAAAAGCATGGTTTCTCCTAAGTCAAGTTCCAATAAGTAGTGTAGCAATAAAAGGTGGCCTAACTATATGTCCAAACAAACATGCTTTTGTCCTCAGAAACGATAAAAGTGGGTGAAACATGTAATAGCAAAGCATGCTAAAAAGTCCCTACTATGCTGTACTAATCTCACACAAGTAGGCTAATGAATAAACATGTACAAGAACCACATAATCTAGGCCATTCCTTGCTTACCTCTCGCTCATATCGGTTGTACAACAAATGTGCCTGTTATCATTCATAGAGGGGTGACATCCCCACAAGTGCATTTGCATTCATCATAATATAAAAATCTTATCAACATTAAGCTTACCCACCTGAAGTGCTCAATCCAAGGCAAACCTGGGGTCGGTGAAGAGCGTGGCCACTTGCACGCACAATCCGCTGAATCCGTATCGACGGTACATGCCGCGAAAACCTTGGCTCCTAGCAGTGTTCCAAAAATACTCGCGAACCCTCCTGGGTACAACAAAAGGTCCAAAGTTACACTTTATGCTAAAATATCCAAGCATAAACCATCAGCTGAAACCAGTCCCGAAGATGTGCAATTTTCACCTGCAGAACGGGCTCTGAAAAATCCAACAAAAATACAGTCGCGACCGTCGTGAGCGCGAAAGTCCGCAACAAAAATACCTGCACGTCAAAATCCGAGTCCCGGTGGCCGAGTTACAAATTCCAAAATGCGGTGAGCGCGAAAGTCCACAACAAACACAACTGTAATACTCTGCACAGTAAAGGGGAAAGAAGTATACCTTCGGGCGAATCTCAGAAAATTCCCCGAAAACACGACGGTAATCCTTGTGACGCGTAGATCCAAAGAGTGTAAAGGCACGCCTCAATCCGAGCTCGTACGACAAGTTGCACGCAAAACGGTGCACACCGCCGGAGTCCGCACGCAAAACGGTGCACGGTGCCGAAACCCGTGCGCAAAACGGAGTCCTAATGCAAAACGGTGCACGGTGCCGAAATCCGCGCACAAGTGTGCTAATTTAATTAGCGTTGCGGTCTCTTGCCCGCAAGTGTGCTAATTAATTAGCATTGCGGCCTCTTGCCCGCAAGTGTGCTAATTAATTAGCGTTGCGGCCTCTTGCCCGCAAGTGTGCTAATTAATTAGCATTGCGGCGCCTTGCCCGCAAGTATGCTAATTTAATTAATGTTTCAAAACAATCAAAATAATATACTCAAAAACAATCTTCATTGTTTTGATTTTGATCGTTCCAGAAAACCCAATCAACATCGAAAAAGAGATTAGATCTAAAACAAACGATGAGGGTGGCTCCGATACCACTGTAAGAAAATAAACGGATATGCGCAGCGGAAGAAAGAAACGCAATTAAAATTTTTCTTAAAACAAAGATCACCTCATGTATTGTTTTAGATCGAAAAAGGTAATCTAATTGATCTTATCAATTAGGATTTAATTTTTACCTTGCGCGGGTCGAGATCACCGCGAAGCCGACAATCGTTGGAAAAAATTGTTCGTCCTTTATAGCCGCGCACGCACCCGGCCTCTACTTGTGTCCACACGGAATCACACCCTTGATCGAAATAATCGATCGCCTTGATTCGCGATCCGATCACGAATTAACTCTTGCGTCGATGTAAGGAGGATGAATCAATCTTCTAATTGTGCTAGCAATCTTCCGAAGATCGAGAACGATGAATTAATTGTGGAGGACTTGAGGAAGAGGATAGGCGGCTAGGGTTTTCTTTTTCTCCTTTTTTTTTCTCTCTCCTGTAAATATGTCACATATGACATATATTTATATTGAGAAAACCCTAACCCTAATTCTAATCCTAATCGAATCCTAATCCGATTGGATTATCCATTATCCTTAAGTTAGTTTCAATATGAATCGAATCCGAATCCTAATTTGATTCGTGTGTAACATTTACACATAAGTCCTCAAAATATTTACTAATGATTAGTAAATACACCATGCAACTTTTGCACTTAAATACCTCTAATTTATAATAATTGCAAATTAGTCCTTTTACTAATAAATTAGTAAACTTTAGTATTGTGATTATAATTAATCCATTCTATAAACTTCTTTATCATCTCCTTAATATCGATCATGCGCGATTCCTTATGTGTGTGACCTAATAGGTTCAACTCTGTCTGGTAGTGAGATATGATGCGATCCCCATCGACATCATCATCGAAACTCTTTTTGATGGATCAAACACTTTTGATTCTTCTATCGTATAATAATTATTCGCCTATAATTATTCTTATTGGTTCCCACAATCAACCAGTGACGCCTAGCAGCATATAGTGGCAATCTAGTCAGAAGTGAATATTGGACTGAACCGCAAGGTGCAGTTACCGTACAATACAATCCTTCTATGGCATAGTCCCAACTGAGTGGAGGTCATGGAATACTCGTCAAACCCCATCACCCGTTATATGACAATTGATAGGGCAGAAGCTCATATGGTTACTCTTGGAAACAACTTTCCATGAACTATATTACCCCGGCCGAGGATTTCTGAGCTTTGCCTTACAAATAGCATAGGACTAATTATCTCTCTACCGAGAGCGATAGATCCCCTGTAAACAAACACCCATTCCTAATATGAACCGACTGCAGCCAACATATACTACTAAGACCCGTGACTCGGATCAGAGTTTATTGCATAATCAAACTACAGTAGCCTCATATTGAATGGTCGTGGTGTCGCAGGTCTAAGGATCAGTTGTACTACTGCAACATCGAATCAGTTACTGACGAATGAGTAGACATCCATGTAACTATTCGTAATTGGTCACGCTCAGTGCCCTTGTTCTCTAACAACCACCTGCACGTTCGCTCCAGTGTCCACACACTGATGACTTGAGACTCGTCATCCTAAAAGAGAGCGGCACATACATCAATCTTACCGGATCAATCATCGTCCCCATGATGATCCTCCGATTGAGAGCATTTATGACTTAATCACCAATAATATGTATCTCAAATTCTTAACTGTTAAGAATATACATTATCATCTCATTAATTCAAAGGACGATTCATGGACACATTAAACATGAATGGCATAAGATGCCTAAATAATAATAAAGATCAAGTACAAATATGTCCCATATAAAAAATACGTCAGCCTGATAGGCTTTTGGGGCATACAACTAACAGCCCGGGCGTGAGATCGACTTTTCTATCAAACTTATTCCAGGCACGCAACCCATCACGAAGGCACCGTATAGAATGGCCTTCGCCGAATTGAGGGAACTTAAGGCACAACTGGAAGACCTCCTGGATAAAGGTTTCTGCAGACCGAGCGTGTTGCCGTGGGGTGCACCTGTACTTTTTGTAAGAAAGAAGGATGGGAGCTTACGCCTGTGCATAGATTATCGGGAGATAAACAAGGTCACGGTAAAGAACAAATATCCCTTGCCGCGGATTGACGACCTGATCGACCAACTTCAAGGAGCAACGGTGTTCTCGAAGATCGACCTGCAGTCTGGCTACCACCAGCTTAGAATTAGAAGTGAAGATATACCTAAAACAGTCTTTCGGACTCGCTACAGCCACTACGAGTTTATGGTAATGCCGTTTGGGCTTACCAACGCCCCAGCGGTATTCATGGACATGATAAATAGGATTTTTAAACCCTTCCTGGACCAATTCGTGGTGGTCTTTATCGACGACATCCTCATCTACTCTTGCACAGACAAAGAGCACGAGGAACACTTGTGAGTAATCCTCCAGACCCTCCGGGACCAGAAATTGTATGCCAAACTCAATAAGTGTGAGTTCAGGCTCCGTGAGGTAGACTTTTTAGGGCACATAGTCTCAGCGTCGGGAATAGCGGTGGACCCGAGGAAGGTAGATGCTGCAACCAACTGGCCCCGACCAACAACGGTGACGGAGATCCGAAGTTTCCTAGGATTAGCGGGGTACTATAGACACTTCGTGGAAGGTTTCTCAAGGATAGCCACTCCCCTAAATCGATTAACCCGAAAAAGGGAGAAATTCATCTAGATGGCTCAATGCCAGAAGAGCTTCGAGGAACTCAAGGACAGATTAACACGGGCGCCAGTGCTCACACTACCAAAGCCCGGAGAGGACTGTGAGATCTATTGCGACGCATCACCGAGCGGTCTTGGAAGCGTACTAATGCAACAAGGGAAGGTCATAGCCTACGCATCAAGATAGCTCAAGGAATACGAGCAGAACTACCCTACATACGACTTGGAGCTCGCAGCAGTCGTGTTTGCTCTAAAGCTCTGGAGACACTATCTTTACGGAGCGCACTGCAATGTGTTTTCCGATCACCAGAGCCTTAAGTACTTGTTCACACAAAAGGAGTTGAATTTACGGCAAAGGCGGTGGCTGGAGCTACTGAAAGACTATGATTTGTCTATCCATTACCACCCCGGAAAGGCAAATGTGGTGGCCGACGCCTTAAGCCAGAAGGGGCAGACGGGAGAGTCGACGATGAACGCCATTACCAAACAGGATCGTCTAATTGCGGGGTTCTCACGATTGAGACTGGAGGTAGTGCCGGCGGGTACGGTTACGCAACTCCTGTCCTTAGTAGTTAAGCCTACTTTGATCGAGAGGATCTTGGAAGGCCAGTCAACGGACACACAATTACAACTTATGTGGGACAGAATAACTTCGGAACAAGGGGGGCGATTTTATGATTGGCTCGGATAACGCAATACGGTTCCGGGGACGAATTTGTGTGCCCGACCTACCGAAAATAAAGAAAGAAATTCTGACAGAAACACATAGTGCCCCATACACTGCGCATCCCGGTGGTATGAAGACGTATAAGGACCTTAAGCAGACCTTTTGGTGGCCTAAATTGAAGGATGACGTGACGCAATTTGTGGCACATTGTTTGGTATGCCAACAAGTGAAAGCTGAACACCAGCGTCCGGCGGGGAAACTACAGCCATTGCCCGTACCAGAATGGAAATGGGAATGGATTACCATGGACTTCGTGACCGGATTTCTCCGATCGCAACAAGGACACGACGCGATATGGGTCATAGTGGATTGTTTGACGAAATCGGCTCATTTTCTGCCCATCCACACGACATGGACCCGAGACCGATTGGCGCAAACCTACATCAATGAGGTGGTAAGGTTTCACGGAGTACCGACATCAATTACTTCTGATAGAGACACATATTTTGTGTCGAACTTTTGGCAGAGCCTAAAGCGGGCGATGGGGACCAAACTGCAATTCAGCACGGCTTTCCACCCGCAGACTGACGGACAATCGGAACGGATAATCCAGATTCTCGAAGATATGCTCCGAGCTTGCGTGCTCGACTTGGGTGAGGCATGGTCGCGTTACCTGTCCCTTGTGGAATTCGCCTACAATAACAGCTACCAAGCAAGCATTCAAATGGCGCCGTATGAAGCCCTGTACGGACGCCGATGTCGATCTCCTATATGTTGGGATGACTTGGGGGAGCAAAAGTTTTTGGGACCAGATCTAGTGGAGGAAACTGAGGCGAAGGTGCACCTTATCACGCAGCGGCTGTTGACCGCCCAGAGCCGGCAGAAGAGCTATGCGGATCAGAGGCGACGTGATTTGGAGTTTATGGTAGGGGAGCACGTGTTACTCCGTGTATCACCATCTAAAGGTACCAGACGTTTCGGCTTGAGAGGGAAACTAAGCCCGCAGTATGTGGAATCGTTCGAGATCTTGGAGCGCGTGGGCCCGGTGGCATACCGGTTGGCCTTACCGCCAAACCTCGAACGGGTACACAATGTGTTTCATGTCTCGATGCTTGGAAAATACCTCCCCGATCAATTGCACGTCCTCGATGTTTTTGCTATCGAGTTGCGTGAGGACTTGAGCTTCGAGGAAACACCGGTACGAATCTTGGCGCATGAAGATAAGAAGCTACGCAACCGGACGATCCCCTACGTGAAGGTGCAATGGAGTAACCATGAGGAGCGTGAGGCGACTTGGGAACTGGATACGAAGATGAGAGAGTGTTTTCCCGATTTGTTTAGCGAGGGTTGAGGATAAGTTTTGGGGACGAAACTTCTTTTAAGGGGTGTGTGGTGTAATATCATGACTTTTTGTGTATCATTTTACCCTCTTGCTAATAAATTACATGCTAGAAAAAATTGAATTATCGAGTTTTCTTAAGTTGACTATCGTGCGGTGCGGGTATTTTTCTGTGTTAGAGCTCAAAAAACGATGAACGGCGGTGCAATCGGATCTGAAATCCGACTTACGGATCCCCCGGAATGGGGTTTTGAAGGTCGCGGTAATCGTAGTGTGCATCGGAATCCGTGCTAAAGATCTGGCACGCTTTTCGAGGGGATGTGGAATTATCTCGTGGGAATAGATAATTATAATTTTATATAATAAATACCCGGATGTGGGATTTTTTTGTACGTACCAAGAGAGAAATCTGTCTTTCCCGAAAGAAGAGAGAAAACCCTAGCCGGAGAGAAAAAAAGAGAAAAGAGAAAAAGAAAACCCTAACCGGAGGAAAAAGAAATAGAGAAGAAGAAAGCGGAGGAGTCCGATCGCCTCCGATCAACGTGTCGGAGCCGGAAGTGTGAGCATATCATCTTCTCCGACGAGATCTCGGTAAGCGAAGTTCTTTTTCGGTTTTCGTTGGGGTTTTCGTCGTTTCCGTTTAGCCGCCGCCACCGCCGCCGCGCCGCGCGGCCTAGTGCCGCGCGGGGCGCCGCTCACAGGCGGCAGCACACGCGCGGGCAGGTGCCGCGCGGGTCGCCGCCCGCAAGCGGCGGCACCCGAGCGGGCAGGTGCCGCGCGGGGCAGCACCCGCAGGCGGCGCGCGCCGCGCGGCCTAGTGCCGCGCGGGGCACCGCCCGCAGGCGGCAGCACCCGCTCGGGCAGGTGCCGCGCGGGGCACCGCCCGCAGGCGGCAGCACCCGCGCGGGCACGCGCCGCGCGGGGCGCCGCCCGTAGACGGCAGCACCCGCGCGGGGCGCCGCCCGCAGACGGCAGCACCCGCGCGGGCAGGTGCCGCTCGGGGCGTCACCCGCAGACGGCGCGCACCGCGCGTACCTGCCCGCGCGGGGTGCCACCCGCAGGCGGCGCGCGCCGCGCGGCCTAGTGCCGCGCGGGGCGCCACCCGCAGGCGGCAGCACCCGCACGGGCAGGTGTTGCGCGGGGCGCCGCCCAAAAGCGGGGCGCGGGGAGTCTGACCGCGCGATCGAGCCGCATGCGGCGCCGCGCGGGGTTGGTGCCCACGCGGCCTCACGGCATGCGGCGCCGCGGGGGAAGGGACCGCGGGCGCGTCGTCCGTCGCGCGTCGTTACCGCCGCCGTTGCCGGGTTTTTGTCGTACTCTTGGGTTTTGGACTCCGTTTCTTTACAGAATGCAATTCAGTCTGACTTGTTGTTCTTTTGGGGGCTTTCTTAGGTCCGGGTGTCACGCCCCGGCGTCGAAACTGTGGCCCGGGCTCGCCAACAGATCCGCCGCCCATACGGGAAGCCCCGTATAGATGAAGCGACTAACCTGCAAAAGATCATCTACACTAAACAGATATCAGAGCTGAAAAGTAAATGCTGAAATAAAATAAATACAACTCCAAGTCCTCACCAAACATACATTTGTCTCTCAGCAATAAAAGAAAAGTACAACTCTATACCTCACTACAAAGGTCTCTCAACATGTAACTCTCAAAATAGCAAGGGGGTACATCTACTCTCTGGACGACGACTGGTAGGGATCTAGCTCGCGACTCCCTTACCTCGATCTGAAGAAGCAGCAGCTGGAGCAGCAGGAATAGGAGTAGAAGTCCCTGGGGAAAAGACACCACGACGGGTGTGAGAACTACATCCCACAGTAGTTCTCAGTGGGTGCCGCCAACAAGCCCGACGGTCTGCCCACCAAGTCTACTAGAGGCATAAAGTAAGAAAGTAACACTGAAAGAAAAGAGCTGGAAAAGAATGACTCTACAGCTACTATGCCTCTATCTAGATGCTCAAAAAGTGAAACAGATGGAAACATGATGCATCTACTAACCCTCAACTCAGATCACCCAATCTACACTGACTGCCTCCTCGGGTCCAGTCAAACCTGCGCCTACCTACTGCCGTTACATCCACGTAGGACCGGACTGATGTAGGGCGTCCGTGACTGCCAAAACTGGCCCAGCTAGAGGGGCTGCGTCGACAAGTCGCGATACAAAAGTAACAGATCCACCCCGGACGTGGCTCTCGAGGGGCGCGACCCCATCGAGGAAAAAGGTATCCGCGCACTCTGTCGAGCTCAAAGTGGCTCCTGCTGGCTATAGTCAAAATCCACGCTCACTCTCAGAACGGAAAGACTCAGGATCCTCAAACATCTCGCACAACGGTCGGAGCACTCTCGACAACTCAGCTGATCAGCTCTCTCGAATCTCAAGACACTAGCAAACTCCACCAACTCATAGCACAAAACATACTGGCTGGAGATACTCCACAGCCGGGATCGACCCACAACTCAGGGCTAACAAAACTGGTCGGACAACACTCGACGGCCCGGGACCACCGTCTACTCAACGGCTCCCCACGACAGAACATCAAACTCACAGATAACACAGGAAGGACCGACACCATAAGGGTTTGGAAAACCCGATAGGTCGGTGCTTAGAACCCTATTAAACAAGAACAGACTCTAGGCTCCGCCTATCGAAGTTCCCGACCCCCTTACAGTTCGGAAACACGACAACCTCGGTACAACACGTAGAAGACACCAACCAGGGCCCGAAAGTTCTGGGAGACCAACACCTACAACCCTATCAATAAGAATAGGTTCCATGTTCGGCCCCCGTGGCTTTCGTCCCGACAAAGGAATGGCCCCTAGAACCCAGACCACTCGAATCCTCTCGAGTGGGGGAGTTTACAGGAAAAAGGTGACATTTGTTACTGAAAACCATTTTCACTCAGCCCACGCGGGGTGAGGACTAAAAGTCGTTCCCTTTTTAATTTGAAAAACTATCTTGATTCGAAGAGAAACCCCTTTTTAATGATTTTTAGTTCTTTTAGGAAAAATAGTTAGAAAACAAGTATTTATACCCAAACCCCGAAGGGCTAATGCCTTTGTCCAACCAAACAAGGACAGACTCCAGCGGCCCTTCGATGCTTCGAAGAAAACATTGGTAGACTAAAATCATGTGTATGTCAAAAAGGTTCTGGGTTCTAGGTCCTGCTAACATTGGTACACAACTGCCACTAACACAGTGGCGACAACACAAACAGGGAAACAAGATATCCCGGGACCACCGTTTTGTAGGTTTTTATAATGTAAGGATCCACAAGGATCTAAATAGGTACTATCAAACAACTAGAGGGGGGGTGAATAGGTGTAATACTTATAAAACCAATCTGTAGTAGCCGCGAGTTTTAAAATGCTTTGGTTCTCTCCGTTAGTCTTTTATTGCATCGCGGTTCGCGTAAGGGGGTCTGGAGGGTGGCTAATATTTCTTTGTTTATGGGCAGACCGTCGGGGCTCGCGGGTATTTTTGGACAATAAAGCTCGCGAAACGGAGAACGACGACGCGATCGGTGTGGGATTCCGACTCCGGAATCTCCCAGAATAAATTCCGGAAGGTTGCTAGCAGTTTAGACGACTTGTACGGTCCTCGAGGCAGACCGGACCCTGGTTTGTGACCGATCGCCCTAGTCTATCTATTTGAGTTTTGGGGTTAAGTCCCACTATTTCTTTTGGACCAATTGATTTATCTTGTGGTTTGGGGTTAGGGTTCGGACATTCCCACTTCTCGCACCCTAGGCATATAGTTTTCTGAGCGCGGACGAGGAGCCGTCTTCCCCCCAACACTACCTTCTTCCCATCGATCGGCGTGGAGAACCGAGGAGGTGCGATCGAGGAGAGGGAGGAACATTCGCATACCTTTCGAAACCGGGCACGCAAGAACGGGACGATCCCCCTCGTTCAACCCTAGCCGACGAAATCGAGGTGAGCGCGTTTTCGTTTCCCCTTTTCGTTTCTTGATTCGAGCAAGGGGAGGGTTTTCTTGGAGTTTTTTGGAGGTGGGCATCCGATGCCCTAGGAGGCGAGGGAGGGGCGAGCCACTCGCCGGCAGGGCACCCGCGCGGGCCTGAGGCCGCGCGGGGCCGCCCGGGCCTGCGGGCAGCTCCCCCGTGCAGGCTGGGTGCCGCGCGGGGCCACCCGCATGCAGGGGCGCCGCGCGGGGGTCTGGCACCGCGCGGGGCAGCCCGCGCATGCGAGCAGCGCACCCGCACGGGCTGGGCGCCGCGCGGGGCCACCCGCATGCGGGAGTGCCGCGCGGGGTCTGGCACCGTGCGGGGCAGCCCGCGCGTGCGGGCAGCGCACCCGCGCGAGCTGGGCGCCGCGCGGGGCCACCCGCATGCGGGGGCGCCGCGCGGGGTCTGGCATCGCGCGGGGCAGCCCGCGCGGCAGCCCGCGCATACGGGCAGCGCACCCGCGCGGGATGGGCGCCGCGCGGGGCCACCCGCAGGCGGGGGCGCCGCGAGGGGTCTGACACCGCACGGGGCAGCCGCGCATGCGGGCAGTGCACCCGCGCGGGCTGGGCTCCGCGCGGGGCCGCCCGCATGCCGGGGCACCGCGCGGGGCCAGGCGCCGTGCGGGTTCGACGCCGCGTGGGCCCATGCGTATGCGCGGACAGCGAGGCGGCGCATGGTCACTTCCGCCACGGGCACCGACGTCGCCCCCGTCGGAACCAAGGGCCCCGTCCCGGGACGGGAACTGGATAGTGTAATTGTTGTTCATCGACGGCGTTGGTGGGTACTGATTTTCCTTCCCGGGGATTCTTTTGTAGTTTCGGGGAGCGCGCCGGGACGCGGAGAAGCCGAGAGTTGATCACCAAGCGTGACAGGTGGGTTTTGTGTTGGGATTTGAGCGTCGGGTTTCCGACAATTGTACCTTGTTAATATAAATGTCAAATTATGATAATGTGGTATCCTTATGGACTTTATCGTTGAATATATTTGATAACTTGACTCATTGACTTGGTACTATGGTTACGTGATTCATGTTGGTACTTTGGTTATGTGGCTCGAGGCTGCAGCACGCGCACCCGCGGTTTGGCCACCGCAAAGGGTGCGCTTTTCCGGAAAACTGGTCCATGACCCGTGTATACCCACTAGGACGGAGTGGGGCCCCTGTAGTCGTGGGGCTTGGATGCGCTAAGGTGTGAGCGGTGCGACCCGTCGGTTTAGTTGTCCGACGTGGGAGCGGTGCGACCCGTTCGGTTTAGTTGTCCGACGTGGGAGCGGTGGGATCCGTCGGTTTAGTTGTCCGACGGGGTCGGGCATTGCAGGTGTACAGGTGTTCGTTTTTACTTTTCCCTTTTGCGATGGTGGTTGCTCCGGATAGTCTACGGTTGGACGTATTTTCTTTACCCTGCTTTGTTATTATCATTATTGTTTAGTCGCTGACTTCCCACTTTGCGACAGCGTCCTACAGGGGGGAGAGTTAGGCGACGGTGAGGCCGCGGCAGGAGTTTCTGGGTTCCTGGAGACCCGAACAGTACTTTCTCTTTTTCTTTCGCATTCCATTTACTATTTGTAGACTGTGGTGTGGGTCTCGATACCCTCGTGGGGTCGGTGTGGATGTCGGCATGGTGAATAATGAATTGTTTATTTTCCTTACATCTCGGTTGGCCGCTTTGAAAAGTAAAAGAGCAAACAAAAGAAAAGATTACAAAAACTACTTTCAAAAACTTGGGTGTCGGGTGGGCACCGTTTTCAAAACCTTGTGGATTTATGGATTGAGAAAATGGATTTCAAAACCTAAGTGTCGTGTGGGCACTGTTTTTCAAAACTTCTGAGTTTATGTTGCTTTCGAAAAGAGTTTTCAAATATGGGTGCCGGGTGGGCGCCGTTTTCAACAATTGTGGGTTTATCCTTTCAAACTGATCGGCCGTGAGATTTATTCAGCAATTGTGAATGGTTGTATTTCTGAACTGTTGTGAATTAATGAATATCCCTTTTTTTGACATTGTACGAGCCGCGACGCCGTGCATATACATGGGAGACTCTGTCCGTTTGCAGAGTGACCCTATATATGCGGCGGATCTGGGCACGCGCCGGGGAAGAAGGTTTTTCAAAAAATTTTATGCGCCAAATACATTTGTGAATCGTTTCCGCTAAAATAAACCCCCGGGGCGTGACAGGTTAAGATGGTATCGGAGCCTTACCTTTCAATCACAACGATTGGTGCCGACGTTCACAGGAATACCACACTTAGCTACAAAGGAATGGAATGGATAGGTTATAGGAAAGTAGGACGCGAGTGATCGAGGGGGGAGAAAGAGTCTGGGTCCTTTTCTCTCGACAGGTGGTTCGTTGCTTGTTAGCGGAGTCTAGAGCTGACTTATGTTTTTGTGTACAGACATGGCCCGTACTAGATCATCGGCCGAGGATGCAGGGGCAGATGCGACGACGTCGGCGGCCGCAGAGAACCAGCTCCTGCGACAACAACTGAGGGAAATGGCGAGGCAGCTGGCGACTCTCACGGATCACGTGCGTCAGTTGACGCAGCAACAACCGGCCGCGACGGTGACAGTCGCCACAGCCCCTCCGCAGGGGCCAGGCGCGCCGATGACGGGGGTCAGCGCAGGAGTGGCCCCTACAGCGACTGCTGCATGCGAGGTACCACCACCCCAGACGACGACACCAGCGGCGGTACCCGCGATAGCAACTGCGGGACCGGCGCCGGGAACCACCGGCGGGGGTACCTCGGGGGAGACCGTAGTCACCCCTTCCCCTTTTATGGCCGCCGCCGCCACGGGGGAGGGGTCAGTTCCGCTGACTGAGCGGGACCGCGTGCGGGCCAACCTGGCCGACTTTAAGAAGTACGACCTACCCACGTTCGAAGGGGAGACGACTGATCCCTGGGTCGTCGAGAAGTTGGTGGGATCGATGGAAAAGTTATTTGAGGACTTACTCATGGAGGATAGCGAGCGGGTTCCCCTTGCGGTTCACTTCCTAGAGGGGAACGCCCGCTTATGGTGGAAGACGGTACGCCCTGATCCCACAAAGGGCACCGCCGTGCTGCCATCGTGGACGGTGTTCAAACAGGAGTTGTTTGGAGCCTTCTTCACAAGCAGCGTTAAAAAGAAGTTGGAGGACGACCTGAACCACATCCAGCAGGGGAGTAAGACAGCGATGGCATATCAGCGCGAATTTGTACTACTGGCCAACTGCGTCCCTTTCGTTATAAGGGACGAGTCCCTCAAGGCGCAACTTTTCGTGGATGGATTGCGGAGTGATATTTTCCAAGTGGTGCAAGCAGCCGATTTGCACACTTTTCAGAAAGTGGTCGACAGGGCCACGGTGGTGGAGCGCGGGTTCGCCGTTACACGCGCCAGGAGGGAGGGCCCGGCACACCATGAAGAAAGGAAGCGACCGCAGCAGTACTCCGGGGGAGGCTTTTCTCGTGGAAGCCGACCCCCCAAACGGTGGAGGCCACAGTCGGGATCTTGGAGCGCACCGGCAGGAAGGCCGAGGACGGGAGACAGGCCTTGTGTTATATGTGGGGGAGGGCACTAAGTGGGAGATTGCCCCCAAAGGGGTGACCATTGCTTCCGATACGGCAAACAGGGGCACTTTCGCCGCAACTGCCCCTTAGCCTGGGGATCTGCGTCCTCTGCAGCTTCTACGCCCACGCCACAGCCGTCGGGGCGGGGAAAAGCTCCTGTGGGGTCGACTTCTAGACCCCCTGCACCACGGCGAGAGGAGGATAGGCAGCCACAACCTGGCGGGCGAGTTTTCTCGATGACCCGCCAAGAGACGGATCCGCCGGAGGACGCACTTGCAGGTATTACTTCTGTTTCAAATTCCCGCGCTAGAACTCTTTTTGATACCGGAGCAATGCACTCTTTCATTTCTCGTGACTTCGTGTTTGAGCATGGTCTTGGGGAGATACCCCTTCAAAGTCTAATGACGGTCCAAACTGCGGGTGGGTCTTTAGAGGCGAATAGCCTTGTAGCCGCCTGCTCGATTAAGCTGGGGCGATTACCTTGCCCTTGGGATTTGGTGGTGATTCCCATGATGGAGTACGACGTAGTGCTGGGCATGGACTGGCTCTCAAGGTACCAAGCACTCATCGATTGTGAGAAGCGGCAGGTGCGGTTACAAGAGCAGGGTCGCCCCGAACATGTGTACCTGGCGTGTAAGAGCATCTCCTTCCCAGCAATCATCTCATCGACACGGGCTAGAAGATTGGTGGAGGGTGGGTGTGTGGCCTACTTGGCATCGGTGGATCTAGTTGCCCGACCCTCGGCGACACCTTCAGATATTCCAGTGGTGAGGGATTTTCCCGATGTCTTCCCGACGGAACTGCCCGGTTTGCCCCCGGAACGAGAGGTGGTCTTTCCTATCGAACTCCTACCGGGCACACAGTCTATTACAAAGGCGCCATACCGAATGGCCTTCGCAGAGTTGAAAGAGCTTAAGGCGCAACTTGAAGACCTCCTGGACAAAGGGTTTATCAGACCGAGCGTATCACCTTGGGGCGCACCGGTGCTCTTCGTGCGGAAGAAGGACGGAAGCCTGCGTCTCTGCATCGACTACAGAGGGATAAACAAGGTTACAGTGAAGAATAAGTACCCCCTGCCCAGAATTGACGACCTCTTCGACCAGTTGCGAGGAGCGACGGTGTTCTCAAAGATTGATCTGCAATCGGGCTACCATCAGCTCCGGTTTCGGAACGAGGACATCCCAAGGACCGCCTTTCGGACCCGGTACGGCCACTACGAGTTCACGGTTATGCCGTTCGGACTTACGAACGCTCCCGCCGTCTTCATGGATATGATGAACCGGATCTTCAGACCCTTCTTAGACCGGTTCGTAGTGGTCTTCATCGACGATATCCTGATCTATTCAACCACCGACGAGGAGCACGAGGACCATTTACGAACGATTCTCCAAACTCTCAGGGATCAGAAGCTGTTCGCTAAGCTCAAGAAGTGTGAATTCTGGCTACGCGAGGTGGGATTTCTAGGGCACGTGATCTCGGCGAAGGGAATCGCCGTGGACCCCAAGAAGGTGGAATCGGTGATCGACTGGCAGCCGACGACGACAGTGACAGAGATCCGCAGTTTCTTGGGACTGGCGGGATATTACAGACGCTTCGTCGAGGGTTTCTCGAAAATTGCGGCCCCTTTAAACCGGTTGACCAAGAAAGGGGAGAAGTTTCTATGGACTGCTAAGTGCCAGGAGAGCTTCGAAGAACTCAAAAGAAGGCTAACCAGGGCACCTATACTTGTACTACCAACACCCGGAGAGGACTATGAAGTGTACTGCGACGCATCGAGGATCGGCCTTGGGGGTGTATTGATGCAACAGGGGAAAGTAATAGCCTATGCTTCCAGGCAACTGAAGGATTACGAAAAGAACTACCCAATACATGATTTGGAGCTGGCTGCAGTGGTCTTTGTTCTGAAGTTATGGAGACACTACCTCTTTGGTGTTCACTGTAACGTCTTTTCAGACCACCAAAGTCTTAAGTACCTGTTCACCCAAAAGGAGCTAAATTTGCGGCAGAGGCGGTGGCTTGAATTATTGAAGGATTACGATCTAACAATTCAATACCACCCCGGGAAGGCAAACGTGGTGGCAGACGCTTTGAGCAGGAAGGGGCAACCGGAAGAGGCGTCGGCACGCGCGATAACTGAGCAGAGCACCTTGATCGCGGAATTCTCACGACTGAAGTTGGAGGTGGTACCAGCGGGCACAGTTGCACAACTGATAGCTTTGGTGGTCAAGCCGACGCTATTCGAGAAAATCCGAGAAGGACAACAGACGGACTCGCACTTACAGCTCGTGCGAGACAAGATCTCCCCGGACCAGGAGAACGACTTTGCAGTGGGAGGTGACGGCATCATGCGGTTCCGCGGGCGGTTTTGCGTGCCGGATTCGTCGGAATTGAAGGAGAAAATTCTGGCAGAGGCACACCGCGCTCCTTATGCGGCGCATCCAGGGGGCACGAAGATGTATAGGGACCTCCAGCAGACCTTCTGGTGGCCCAAGCTGAAGGGGGATGTGACACGACATGTAGCTCATTGCCTGGTATGTCAGCAGATAAAGGCAGAGCATCAGCAGCCGGCGGGAAAGTTACAGCCCTTACCGGTGCCAGAGTGGAAGTGGGATCAGATCACCATGGACTTCGTCACTGGATTCCCACGTTCACAGCAGGGGCACGACGCGATTTGGGTCATTGTGGACCGGCTAACCAAGTCAGCACATTTCCTGCCCATCCATACAACCTGGACCAGAGAACGGTTGGCTCAAGTCTACCTCAGCGAGATCGTGAGACTACATGGAGTGCCGGCATCGATCACCTCGGACAGAGACACCCGCTTCGTCTCAAAGTTTTGGCAGAGCCTACAGCAGGCCCTGGGGACCAAGCTACATTTCAGCACAGCCTTCCACCCTCAGACGGACGGACAGTCGGAGCGAGTGATTCAGACCATCGAGGACCTGCTTCGCGCCTGTGTACTTGACTGGGAGTCGGTTGGTCACACTACCTACCCCTCGTGGAATTCGCCTACAACAACAGCTACCAGGCCAGCATCCAGATGGCGCCCTACGAAGCCTTATATGGGAGACGCTGCCGATCCCCGATCTGTTGGGACGACTTTGGTGAACGAAAATTCTTGGGACCCGACTTAGTGGAAGAGACTGAAGAGAAGGTACGCCTCATCAGGCAACGTTTACTGACCGCCCAAAGCCGACAGAAGAGCTACGCAGACCGGCGGCGCCGCGATTTGGAATTCCAAGTGGGAGAGCACGTGTTCTTACGGGTCTCGCCATCCAGAGGAATCAAGCGTTTCGGGCTGAAGGGCAAGCTGAGCCCACGGTTTGTGGGGCCATTCGAGATCTTGGAGCGCATTGGCCCAGTGGCGTACCGCCTTGCTCTACCGCCAAACCTCGACCGAGTCCACAATGTTTTCCACGTGTCCATGCTCCGGAAATATCTTTCCGACCCGTCACATTTGTTGGACGTCTCCGCGCTCGAGCTCAAGGAGGACCTAAGCTTCGAGGAAACCCCAGTGCGTATCCTAGCAAGAGAAAGCAAAGCGCTGCGAAATCGAGTAATCCCCTACGTGAAGGTGCTCTGGAACAACCAGGAGGAGCGAGAAGCGACGTGGGAGCTGGAGACAAAAATGAGGGAGTGCTACCCCGATCTTTTCACCACAACCCAGGATTGAGTTTCGGGGATGAAACTCGTTTTAAGAGGTGAGTGGTGTAGTAGCCGCGGGTTTTAAAATGCTTTGGTTCTCTCCGTTAGTCTTTTATTGCATCGCGGTTCGCGTAAGGGGGCCTGGAGGGTGGCTAATATTTCTTTGTTTATGGGCAGACCGTCGGGGCTCGCGGGTATTTTTGGACAATAAAGCTCACGAAACGGAGAACAGCGACGCGATCGGTGTGGGATTCCGACTCCGGAATCTCCCGGAATAAATTCCGGAAGGTTGCTAGCAGTTTAGACGACTTGCACGGTCTTCGAGGCAGACCGGACCCTGGTTTGTGACCGATCGCCCTAGTTTATCTATTTGAGTTTTGGGGTTAAGTCCCACTATTTCTTTTGGACCGATTGATTTATCTTGTGGTTTGGGGTTAGGGTTCGGACATTCCCACTTCTCGCACCCTAGGCATACAGTTTTCTGAGCGCGGACGAGGAGCCGTCTTCCCCCCAACACTACCTTCTTCCCATCGATCGGCGTGGAGAACCGAGGAGGCGTGATCGAGGAGAGGGAGGAACGTCCGCACACCCTTCGAAACCGGGCACGCAAGAACGGGACGATCCCCCTCGTTCAACCCTAGCCGACGAAACCGAGGTGAGCGCGTTTTCGTTTCCCCTTTTCGTTTCTTGATTCGAGCAAGGGGAGGGTTTTCTTGGAGTTTTTCGGAGGTGGGCATCCGATGCCCTAGGAGGCGAGTGAGGGGCGAGCCACCCGCCGGCAGGGCACCTGCGCGGGCTTGAGGCCGCGCGGGACCGCCCGGGCCTGCGGGCAGCTCCCCCGTGCAGGCTGGGCGCCGCGCGGGGCCACCCGCATGCGGGGGCGCCGTGCGAGGGTCTGGCACCGTGCGGGGCAGCCCGCGCATGCGGGCAGCGCACCCGCGCGGGCTGGGCGCCGCGCAGGGCCACCCGCATGCGGGGGCGCCGCGCGGGGTCTGGCACCGCGCGGGGCAGCCCGCGCGTGCGGGCAGCGCACCCGCGCGAGCTGGGCGCCGTGCGGGGCCACCCGCATGCGGGGGCGCCGCGCGGGGTCTGGCATCGCGCGGGGCAGCCCTCGCGGCAGCCCGCGCATGCGGGCAGCGCACCCGCGCGGGATCGGCGCCGCGCGGGACAGCCCGCGCATGCGGGCAGCGCACCCGCGCGGGATGGGCACCGAGCGGGGCCACCCGCAGGCGGGGGCGCCGCGCGGGGCTTGACACCGCGCGGGGCAGCCGCGCATGCGGGCAGTGCACCCGCGCGGGCTGGGCGCCGCGCGGGGCCGCCCGCATGCGGGGGCGCCGTGCGGGGCCAGGCGCCGTGCGGGTCCGACGCCGCGTGGGTCCATGCGTATGCGGGACAGCGAGGCGGCGCCGGGTCACTTCCGCCACAGGCACCGACGTCGCCCCCGTCGGAACCAAGGGCCCCGTCCCGGGACGGGAACTGGATAGTGTAATTGCTGTTCATCGATGGCGTTGGTGGGTACTGATTTTCCTTCCCGGGGATTCTTTTGTAGTTTCGGGGAGCGCGCCGGGACGCGGAGAAGCCGAGAGTTGATCACCACGCATGACAAGTGGGTTTTGTGTTGGGATTTGAGCGTCGGGTTTCCGACAATTGTACCTTGTTAATATAAATGTCTAATCATGCTAATGTGGTATCCTTGTGGACTTTATCGTTGAATATATTTGATTACTTGACTCATTGACTTGGTACTATGGTTACGTGATTCGTGTTGGTACTTTGGTTACGTGGCTCGAGGCTGCAGCACGCGCACCCGCGGTTTGGCCACCGCAAAGGATGCGCTTTTCTGGAAAAGTGGTCCATGACCCGTGTATACCCACTAGGACGGAGTGGGGCCCCTGTAGTCGTGGGGCTTAGATGCGCTAAGGTGTGAGCGGTGCGACCCGTCGGTTTAGTTGTCCGACGTGGGAGCGGTGCGACCCGTTCGGTTTAGTTGTCCGACGTGGGAGCGGTGGGATCCGTCGGTTTAGTTGTCCGACGGGGTCGGGCATTGCAGGTGTACAGGTGTTCGTTTTTACTTTTCCCTTTTGCGAGGGTGGTTGCTCCGGATAGTCTACGGTTGGACGTATTTTCTTTACCCTGCTTTGTTATTATCATTATTGTTTAGTCGCTGACTTCCCACTTTGCGACAGGGTCCTACAGGGGGGAGAGTTAGGCGACGGTGAGGCCGCGGCAGGAGTTTCTGGGTCCCTGGAGACCCGAACAGTACTTTCTCTTTTTCTTTCGCATTCCATTTACTATTTGTAGACTGTGGTGTGGTTCTCGATACCCTCGTGGGGTCGGTGTGGATGTCGGCATGGTGAATAATGAATTGTTTATTTTCCTTACATCTCGGTTGGCCGCTTTGAAAAGTAAAAGAGCAAACAAAAGAAAAGATTACGAAAACTACTTTCAAAAACTTGGGTGTCGGGTGGGCACCGTTTTCAAAACCTTGTGGATTTATGGATTGCGAAAATGGATTTCAAAACCTAAGTGTCGTGTGGGCACTGTTTTTCAAAACCTCTGAGTTTATGTTGCTTTCGAAAAGAGTTTTCAAATATGGGTGCCGGGTGGGCGCCGTTTTCAACAATTGTGGGTTTATCCTTTCAAACTGATCGGCCGTGAGATTTATTCAGCAATTGTGAATGGTTGTATGTCTGAACTGTTGTGATTGAATGAATATCCCTTTTTTTGACATTGTACGAGCCGCGACGCCGTGCATATACAGGGGAGACTCTGTCCGTTTGCAGAGTGACCCTGTATATGCGGCGGATCTGGGCACGCGCCGGGGAAGAAGGTTTTTCAAAAAATTTTTACGCGCCAAATACATTTGTGAATCGTTTCCGCTAAAATAAACCCTCGGGGCGTGACACAATCTCAGTGCAAAGTAAAAACCAATGCGGAAAATAGAAATAGCACGCCGAGATTTACGTGGAAACTCCAATCCAGGAGAAAAACCACGGGACCAACACGCAATAACAATCCACTAAGAAAATGAAGAATAACAAGGTGATTACCGACTCCACGGACTCGACCCCTCCTTCAACTTCTTCGGACCTTGCGCTCCACCGATTGCACGTCCACTGCACACGTTCGAATCCACGAACGCCACTCGAATCCACGAGCACACGTTTCGAATCCACGAAACGCCTTCAACACACCGAATCCACGGTGCTACGTCGAATCCACGACGCAACTCAGCCGGTAATAAAATTGGCTTTGATGGTGATCCTTTGCTTAGATTATCATTGAGGAACCGTAGAAGAAATCTCTAAGCAAAGACTAGATCAATTCGACAAAAGATAGATCTTGGAAGAACCGTCGAATTGACCTAAAAGAGGCTATAAAGAAGAACGATAAAAACCTAGCCTCTAGGGTTGCTCTCAAGTGTTTTATAAATTAATCGGTAGTTCTTGAGAAACCCTAAATGTCTATTTATAGGTTAGAAACCTTTTGGAAAGAGATAAGCATTAAAAACTAACCATATCTGGAATTTTTCATGACGACGGTCCCGACTGGCATTGGCGGTCTGGACTGTTTCAGCGAAACAGACTTTTTCTAGAAAAGACGACATTCGGGGTCAGGACCGAAATTTCCACGGTCCGGACTGTTCATGCTATTCCTGCAATTTCCACGTTCGGGGTCCGGACTGAAATTCCCAAGGTCCGGACTGAAACTGCGCATGAACTAACCTATGTTCGGGGTCCGGACTCTGAACATGTAAAATGTCCAGTTTTTTATTTTTATGCGATTAAAAATTCATCCAAGTGTTTCTACACTATAAGAAGTATTCGGATCACCAAAATTATTTAGTTAAACGTACCTGATCAATCCGAATCCATTTTCCTTAAGATTGATGCAATTGATCCACAATTCTTTAACTTCAATCATCAAGACTAAAAACACTGAGTGTCAACTTGAGCTTTTGTTGAATCTTCTCTAAGTCTTCGATTGCTGATTGACAATTTGATCACTTCAAGACTCCGACTCAACTCACCGACTTGACTCACGAAATATGCCAACACAAAAAGCCGTAACAATCTCCCCCTTTGGCAATTTCGTGACAAAACCCAAAAATACATAAAAACGCTCAAGTCACTCATCTTAAACCAAAAATTTGAAATTCAATGTTATCACCAAAACATTGATTTTCTTTGCGTGAAAGATCCAATAAATACAAAATTACATTTGAACCAAACAGTCCTAGAACAAACTCTATGACTTAGGACTTGGAGTCTTAAAGTGATGTAATTCCTGCAAAACAAAAACTCCAAACAAAATCAAGCGTTAGTCGTTAGAATTAAATATAAATCCCACATTTGATTCGTCCAGTTGGTTCTTTTGTTTTATCATCTCCTCCTATCTCGATGATCTCATCTCCATCTCTGTTCTCCCCCTTTTTTATTTGTCCTCATCATTGTTCTCCCCCTTTTTGTCACAAATTGTCAAACAGTGAATATAGACAAAGAAAATCACTAACAACATTAGTTCATAGAGAAAGAGAGATAAAAGCTCAGTTCCGGTATATAACAAAAACACAGATTGCATACCGGTACTTGAAAGCAAAAAAAAACACAAAAATTCTTGAAACAAATCCAAATTTTGAAATCTTTGAATTACCAATTTGCGTTCCATCAAGAAAATAATTTAAGTGCTTTGAAAATTGTGAGATCACATAGATGTCATTCAATCCAATTAATTTCACAAAAATTAAGAAGATTTACTCCGAAATCATGAAAAACAAAGATAAAACATTATAAACCGTTTTTCATATTATATTCGTCAAACACAAGTCATCAAAAATAATCTAGAGATCCAAACTCTATCAAGATGTAACGGATTTACAAAGATGACTTACAGAGATTTCCAAATGACATCAATTTGATTTCTACCCTTTCAAATTTGAGATAAGCACTAAAATACCTAAGGGTGGCTCTTTGAGCATCTTTCAACTATCGCACCTTATACCAACCAAGAGATTGTTCAAAATAAGAACTTTGAATTTAAATCTCCGAATGCTTCAACTAAAAAATTCTCATAAAATACCATCAAGCATCCAAAACATGTGGTAGCTTCACACACAAACCAGACGACCGGGGTGGCAGCTCTTTCCAACATGTGGTGGTAGTTTTCACACTCCTTTCGAATGTAACTCTTTCCACATCTTTTTCAACTCATTTATTACCCTTGAAAAAATGCAATCTCTTACGTGAAAGAATTAAATCCCAAATTTTAGTCTATCGGTTGTCTCATGTTTATCACAATGAACTCACACAACTGAGATAGGTTAAGCATCTAAAGATCACACATGATTACTAAAATTTGATGAATATAATTATCAAAAACTCCTATAATGAAGTATCTTCAAAGATTATGATTATAGAGTAAAGTTGATAATCCATAAAATTAAATTGGAGTGAATGAACGTGAAAGCCTTTTTATTCAATGCACTTGTTCATTAAAACCCTTTTGTTCAAAAACAAAGTATAAAAAACAAAAAGCATTGAAAACATGTAATGTAGAGATTAAGAAGAATATGAAAGGATAACCAATCAAAGCATTACACACAGTCAAAAGCTATTTAGAACTTAAGACACGGAAAGATATCACCTTTCCGAATCCAAAATCGTTGGATTTTGGGTTGTCTTGATTCGTTGTGGCCGGGGGTTGTCCGCTTTGACTGTTGATCCAACTTAGGTCTTTGCCTCGCAATGATCCACTTGTATGATTGATGTTGTGGCTCGGACCTTTGGTGGGTTGAGTGAACTCCTTTGACTTGATGTGTCTTTTGATTCCGTTGAGTCCGCTCAGTAGATGAAGTTGCCGAAGGACTCTTCTTTCTTTTTTTCGGGCACGACTTCATCAAGTGTCCTTCAAGTCCACATAGGTGACAAGTTCTTCCGTTCAATTTAGTTGTTGAACTTGAAGCCTTCACAGTTTGGTTCTTTTTAAATCCCAAACCAACCTTGCTTGTTTGACCTAATCCGGACATACAATCATGTTTCTTCGAACCGGTTGAAATCCTTCGTATGTCGGATTTAAGTTGATGGACTTGCTTGATCAAAGCTTGGTTGGTGACATGAATTTCCTCAAACTGCTTTTCTAGAAAACCAATCTTGTCCATATATGATTTAGCGTTTGTCTCCGATTGGTTTAGCTTTTCTTGGAGGATTTTATTGTTATTCAATAAAAGTCGTTGTTCCTCCTCGAGATCATGAAGTTTGATCTTTAAAGCTTGATTCTCGTCTTGAACCTCAAGTCGTTGCTTCCTCAACTTCTTGATATGCTTGGTCATCTTCTTCGATTCCTCAAGAAGTTGTTGATATGCCTCAACGAGTTCTTCTTCGTCCGACTCCCCCTCACATGATGACTCTCCGCCGGATGTTGATGTTTCATACAAAATCAAAGGAGTAGAGTCAGTAACTAAAGATGATAAGCACAAATTAGAAGAGGGAATTTGAGAGGCATGAAAAGCAACAACTTTCTCCTCTTTACTTGAGGTCGATTCATCGGAAATAGAATCATCCCAAGTTTTCGCTTGCAAAGCCTTCTTTTTATATGATTTCTTAGAAGGACAATCCGTTGAAAAATGACCGTAGCCTTTGCATCGATAGCATTGGATTTCCCCTTCGAAATCATCTTTTTCTTTTTCTTTAGAAGGTTTTGCAACGCCTTTGCGTTTAGAGGATTTAGAACCCGATGATCCTTTAGATGGTTTCGTGGATGAAGATCCATCGGTTCGATTCTTCCAAAACTTCCGACGAAATTTCTTTGTGATCCGTGCCAATTGTTCTCCAAAATCGGCAAAAGAGATTTCATCGTCGGAACTCGATTCGCCATCTTCTTCCTTTGTTGATTTGAATGCAATACCTGTAAGCTTAGAAGAAGACTTGGAAGAAATTTGATTTGTAGGAAACGTCATCTCATAAGTTTGTAAAGCACCTACTAATTCCTCTACACTCATCTCATCCGGATGACTAATGGTTTCAATGGCGGTAACCTTTGCCCTAAACCGTTCCGGAAGAGTCCGAAGAATCTTTCTTACAACTTTCGACTCCGGGATCTTTTCTCCTAAATTAGCACAAGTATTGATTACATCTTGAAGTCTAGTGTAATAATCTGTAAACAATTCATGCTCTTCCATATGAATAGAGTCAAATTGACTTGTAAACATCTGGAGCTTTTGAATTTTTACAAAATTAGTACCCTCATGTGTAATTTTGAGAATATCCCAAATTTCCTTTGCGGTTTCACATGCAGAAATTCGTGTGAACTCAGTCGAGGAAAGAGAATTAAATAAAGCGTTCATACCTTTCCCATTGTAAGAAGATCTTTCGATTTCCTCTTTAGACCATCTAGAGCGAGGTTTTGGGGTAGTAGAATTTTCTACTTCCTCAATAGGATGCACCCAACCGTATTCCACGGATTGCCAAACACGCTCATCAATTGAGATGAGAAAAGCTCTCATCCGCACTTTCCAATACGCATAATTGGTCCCATCAAAAAGAGGAGGTCTATAAATATTACCACTTTCACCCGACATGATAGATAAACCTAAAACCCGCTCTGATACCAATTGTAGGTTTTTATAATGTAAGGATCCACAAGGATCTAAATAGGTACTATCAAACAACTAGAGGGGGGTTGAATAGGTGTAATACTTATAAAACCAATCTCAGTGCAAAATAAAAACCAATGCGGAAAATAGAAATAGCACACCGAGATTTACGTGGAAACTCCAATCTAGGAGAAAAACCATGAGACCAACACGCAATAACAATCCACTAAGAAAATGAAGAATAACAAGGTGATTACCGACTCCACGGACTCGAACCCTCCTTCAACTTCTTCGGACCTTGCGCTCCACCGATTGCACGTCCACTGCACACGTTCGAATCCACGAACGCCACTCGAATCCACGAGCACACGTTTCGAATCCACGAAACGCCTTCAACACACCGAATCCACGGTGCTACGTCGAATCCACGACGCAACTCGGCCGGTAATAATATTGGCTTCGATGGTGATCCTTTGCTTAGATTATCATTGAGGAACCGTAGAAGAAATCTCTAAGCAAAGACTAGATCAATTCGACAAAAGATAGATCTTGGAAGAACCGTCGAATTGACCTAAAAGAGGCTATAAAGAAGAACGATAAAAACCTAGCCTCTAGGGTTGCTCTCAAGTGTTTTATAAATTAATCGGTAGTTCTTGAGAAACCCTAAATGTCTATTTATAGGTTAGAAACCTTTGGAAAGAGATAAGCATAAAAAACTAACCATATCTGGAATTTTTCAGGACGACGGTCCGGACTGGCATTGGCGGTCCGGACTGTTTCAGCGAAACAGACTTTTTCCAGAAAAGACGACATTTGGGGTCCGGACCGAAATTTCCACGGTCCGGACTGTTCATGCTATTCCTGCAATTTCCTCGTTCGGGGTCTGGACTGAAATTCCCAAGGTCCGGACTGAAACTGCGCATGAACTAACCTATGTTCGGGGTCCGGACTGTAATGCCCGGTCCGGACTCTGAACATGTAAAATGTCCAGTTTTTGATTTTTATGCGATTAAAAATTCATCCAAGTGTTTCTACACTATAAGAAGTATTCGGATCACCAAAATTATTTAGTTAAACGTACCTGATCAATCCGAATCCATTTTCCTTTAGATTGATGCAATTGATCCACAATTCTTTAACTTCAATCTTCAAGACTCAAAACACTGACTGTCAACTTGAGCTCTTGTTGAATCTTCTCTAAGTCTTCGATTGCTGATTGACAATTTGATCACTTCAAGACTCTGACTCAACTCACCGACTTTACTCACGAAATATGCCAACACAAAAAGCCGTAACACGTTTACCCAAACGGCTCCCACCAAAGATAAAAGACCAACAACATCAACCAGACTCCACTCTGCTCCCAAGCACGAGTGCAACATGCATCCCACACTAAAAGGAAGTCCCGACCACTCGGCCCACTACCCGGGCGAGGATAACACTATGTCCAGGAATAAGGTACAGTGTGTAGATGTCTAAACATAAATAACCCTAGCCCAAGTGATGGTTTTCTACTAGTCTGGTTACACATGCAACATATGACGGGGGTGCTAGGTCAAGTTCCAAGATAATTATAATTTAACACATGGTAGAAAGCAAGGAGATCACAAGATCATCAGATAGTACAAGAAATAGCAATTCCTACTTTCTAGCATGCTACACAAGAAATTCACTATCATGCATAGTCCTACTATAGCAAATTTAATGTCCAGTCCATCAATCTTGGAGACAAGGCCACCCACCTGAGAGCGCTAACTGTCCAAAGTCCAACAGCTGAAAAATACCAGGAGCAACAACCTCCAGTAATCCGAAGTCCCTAAGGCCCAAAGACACTGAACAACTCCTCCTGGCACAAACATACAGTCCAAAGTTGCACTTTATTCCAAAAAAAATATCCCAGTACAACAATCTGCAGAAAATAGTCCTGAAGATCTGAAATTTCCACCTGCAGAACAGACTCCGAAAAATCCGATAAAAATACTGCCGTGATCATCGCGTCGAGCCCTTCGAAACGGGTACCTGCACGTCACAATCCGAGTCCCGTAGGCCGAGTTACAAATTCCACAACGCGGTGAGCGCGAAACTTCACAACATACACAACTGTAATACTCTGCACAGTAAAGGGGGAAGAATATACCTTCGGGCAAGTCTCTGAAAAATCCCCAAAAAATACGACAATAATCCTTGCGATGCGTAGATGCAAAAAGTGTATAGGCACGTCCCGATCCGATGTCCGAGCGCTGAGATAAAAATCCGAGAAGGCTCTGTTGTCCATAAGAACTACCAGCAAAATACGGGCTTAGAGATGCCTCGTAAACCATGCCATGAATTCAGAATGAAGCAAGATGATCAACAAAAATCAAAGAGCTACCTCTCGTGAATCCGAAGCCGCAAAAATCGTCCAAAAATACCGTTGGAGTAGCCTTGTGGACCTCGTGGACTGAAATGCGACGATAACGGGCCTCCGATGAAAGAACGTCGCTCTGCGCTACGATGCCGAAGTCGTCGATGCCGTGGCTTCCAAAAATTCTGGGCCTCCTCCAAAAGATGCGCAACAAGATGAGCTCCAACTTTGCTGAAGGGTCCAAGGGCAGATGAGTTTGGGAAAAACCCCAAACTCGGGGTGAAGGAGGGATATATAAAGGCTCAACCCGAAAAGACCCAGGCCCAACACTGTGCGCGCCCGAAATCTCCTCTAGCCGACACGTGTCCCCGCCATGCTCCCCGCGCCCGGCGCACGCGCGCCCGCCAACCACGGAGCGCCGCATGTCCCGACACGCGGGCGTGGGGCGGCTGCGCCCCGCCAACCGCGGGGCGCCACGTGGCGCCCCTACGTCGCCCCAACTGCCCCGCCGTACAGTCACCTGCCCGCTTCGCTGCGTGGACCGCGCGCACAAGAGCCAGCCAGTCACGAGCCGCCACGTGTCCACCCTCCGGTCCACCGTACACCCGCGCCTTTCCCGTGGACCGCGCCTGCTGCGCCGGCCAACCGAGAGCCGCCACGTGTCACCACCCTGGGTGCACGCTTCTGCGGTGGACCAAGTGGCTGCGCCTCCGCCCACCGCCGCGCTCCGCCGCCAGCCGCCGCCGCCACCGCCTCTCCGGCCGCCGGAACAGTGCCATCACACCTCGAAATCCATGTTTTCGCATCCGGACTCCGAAAAATACAAGTAAATAGTCCATCTTCATTGTTTTCGCGTGTTGAATCCAAATTCGATGTCCGTTTGGCCCAATTCCACTTCTAAAATTTCCCAAAGGCCTCCGGTTAAGCAAACTTGCTCCCATTTTACACCAGGAATCCATTTCTTGGGCCCGACACGCGCACAAACACTCCCATAAGCCACTAATCCATCAATAAATCCTTAAGCGGGGATTCGGGTCCTCACACCGGGTGCCGATTGTGAGCGTCTTTCGGTTCCAGGTGTTCCGGTCAGCACATTTCGAGGTGGGTACTTTGTCGTATTTCGGTGTATGGTTGTTCCCGTTGTAACTTGTGAAAGTAAAGTAGATGTACCTTTTTATAAACTGTTTAACCCCATTGCATGAGAATCCCGCTCTTTTATTTCTAACTGTGGCGACGAATGTCGCGGTGCTTTATTACACGCCGGTTTCGGCATTTATGCTCATGATTGCTTACACGCACACCGGCGGTCTGGCCACCGCACAGGGTGTATTTTTTCGAAAAGATGGTACGTTGACCCGTGTACCCCACAAAGGTGAAGGTGACATAGTGGGGACCCCTCGCGGATTACTTAAGGTGCTGCACAAGTACTGTGGAGGGGTTGATGGCATCAAGGTGCGAGCAAAGTGTACTTTCGCTGGGGGTCTTTAGACCTCTCGGCATATGCTTCGTTTTGATTAAACAGGGGATATGGTGACTCATGAGGGGGAAGTGGAATACTTTGGTGTATCGGTTTGTTTATTACAATTTTTATCGCATTGTACCTGTTTTCATCTACTTTATTTGTCACTGACTTCCGACACTGTGACAGGTCCGAACAGGGGTGGGAACCGGGACGACGGTGAGACTGTGTTTAGAGGACCTTAGCCGCTTGAGGCTGTAAAATGTCTTATTTACTTTTGGTTATCTCATTTGCTTTTGGTTAGTGTTTACTTGTTGGTGGAACAATGTGGATGTTGGGTTGAGATCCTAACTTAGTGGTGTCATCTTTTATTGTGTTTGTCTTAGACTTGCATGCGGCATGTTTTCAAGTAGCAAAATGATTTCGAAAACGTTTTCAAACTAAGTGTCGTGTGGGCACTGCTTTCCAAACCCGTGGATTTATCCTTTCAAGTTAGGTTGCCGCCTAAAAGAGATTTGCGAAAACGTTTTTTAAAACCGGGTGTCGTGTAGACACCATTTGACAACTTGTGGATTTATCCTTCCAATCTAGTTGTAGTAATTGTGGTTGTGATTAATTGTGATCTCTCCCTTTGGTTTCATCGTGACTGCATGGTTAAAGTATGTGTTGTAATTGAAATGCCGTACATATACAAAGGAGACTTCGTCCGTTTGTGGAGTGAATTTGTATATGTGGCGGATCTGACGCGCACCGGTGGGCGAGGTTAATGTCAAAAAAAAATATATATACACATTTTTCCGCTCATTTAGAGCCTCCGGGGCGTGACAGAATATGACCCTACTCGACAGTACACATCTGTAGATATAGAGGAGCAACTTGATGGTCTTGGAAAAGCTATAGACGCTAGCAAGGTGTGCAATAGCATCCCGTGTTAAATATTTTTACACTTATTCTAAAATAATTGTTGTCATTCACATGCATGCCAAATATTGTGATACTAGATCATATACGTCGGTTTGAGCAATGAAACATCATATGGAGTGATAAAGTTCATTCAACTTGCTGGGAATTTTGGGCTCAGCTCTAAGATAATTGCAGTGCAGGTAGTAGATCTTTTTTTGTTGCAGTTTTGAAATGTATTTTTCTCTTTTTCTGTTATAATCTGATTTTGAATTGTAACAGAACTCATATAACTTACTTTGTCAAAATTTTGACTCTGGATTAGCTAAATGCTGCCATCATGAGAGGTACTATAGTCACTTTCCTTTTCCTGTATATATTTTATAGCTGTTGATTTTTTATATATTCTATAGAAAGACATTAACCAAGATAGAGCTAATGGACCAAAAAGATTCTTGCAGCCAACCTTAGAAATTAGGTAACCTCTGTTGTTGCATCATTTATAAATTTAAAATTCCTAACAATTTGTAAAGGTTGCCATATTTTGGGAACAACAATGGAAGTTATCACGCTCATTCTACTAAATACCCAAGGAGTACGTAGGGAAGATCTATTCTTGCTAAACTGACATTATTCTAGGATATTATGGGAAAGAGAATTTGAAGTGTTGGTAGTTGATTTCCAGTTCCCAAGTGTACCGTCAGTGAGCTCCTCATGTAAATCATGAAGTTGTAAATAATTTTCGACAATAGTAAATAATTTCTTGCTTAGTATTCTTTTCTTCCTTTTCTCTATTGCTGATAAATTTGTAGTTGAAAATTGAGGAATACTTTATAGTATTACTTTCACTAACCTCTGTAGTTATAATTATGGAATTACCTTAAAAGAAACCTGCACCTTATTATTTTTTCCTTCCTCTTCTCTATTAGTGATATATTATTTGTAGTTAAAAATTGAGGAGTACTTGTAGTATTACTTTCACTGAGGCCCTGTAGATAATTAAGGAATGCTTAATACACTTAGACGATTATCTCTGTAGATATTGACACAAAGATAATAGATTTTGTGTGGTTTGATCTCATAGGTATATCTCACACTATGCTGTGTCGTTGCAGCTTCAGCAGCCTGGGCTTATCTACACATGAATAGAGGAAGAAGTTTGGTTTGTTCATGGCAGCTTCCCTTCTCTCAAATGTTGTGTTTGCTGGCCCCCTAATTGAGGTTTTCGTTGATTTTGACCCGAGGTAATTGTCTTGGTCACCTTTGAAAACTATATATAATTTCTATACGAAATGATTAGAATCCTAATATATATGTACTAGAAGCCTTAATAAGTATATATATATATATATATATATATATATATATATATATATATATATATATATGTGTGTGTGTGCGCGCGCGCGCATGTGTGTGTATAAGAAGCCCTAATAAGTATATATAGAATCATAATCTTCTTTTTTATTATAAAGTTGATACGCTAGAGTAAGTGGCCCTAACGTTATTTGTCTATATAATTCTTTCAATACGATGTTTTTCTATTTCTTTTAAGTGTATTCATATTGTTACTAAATGTGAATGTTGATGCAGTTTTGGAGTAAAGAACAATTGGAGATTGTAAAGTCGATTCCGTTGATTATGAAGCTTCATCAAATATAATAAAGCTCAAAATTTATATCAATTTTTTTGAATTAATTGCTTTGTAACTAACTATATTTTGGAAGAAAGCCTTTATTTGGTGCCCTTATCGCTCTTCACCGCTCATCATCCATTTTTTTAATATCATAGCGTAGCGCTGGTTCGTTACTAGTCTATAATTAATAGTTAATTCTTTCATGTTTGAGTCATTTTATAAAATTTAAAACTATTTAAATAATAAATTTAATGCATATTTATAATTATAAAATATATTTGTATTTTTTACATCTGAATTGTTATATATATATATAATTTCTATAGTCTTCTCTTTAGTTGATCACCGATTCAAAAACATATTTTAAATATTGTAATTATTAACATTTTGATTAATATATTCAATTTTTATTGTAAATCTAATATTACTGGCATATTCATTTTAAAAATTAAATTTATTTTTAAAAATATAAATTATTAAAAAATTATAAAAAATTATAATTATTATTATGTGCATCGCATGGGTCACTTGATTGTTGCTTCTTATATTTGATTAGTGTAGCATCTTTCTCACCCGTTGCTTCTCCCTCAAAGCACGTATATAAATGCGTGGAAGCAACAAAAACGTGCTTTAATTATGCATAATATATTAAATAATTGATTCCTGTTGTATCCAAGAAGGAAGGAGGCTAAGAATGTTGTTTCTGTTTTCTTTAGTTCACATATTGGATGGTTGCAAACTAATTAAAATTTTTTTTAAGAGTATCTTGTGCTTCGAAATATCCTATTATGAAATATTGTTTGCTGAAGTGTCATTTAAGTATTTTCTTAAATGTTTTATAAAATCTTAGTAATAAAATCGATATCTCCTATTATAGCTTCTATTTTTAAGTTTTAATATATATATATATATATATAGTCCGACTACTATACTATCGATATCATCAAGCACTTGGTGCTACGAAATTTTCCGCCATTAGATCTATCCTTTTGACCATCTCCACCCTATAGATCATACTATTCTACTAACCACCCACTAAACCCTAGTGAATCGCTATCATCCTAACCGCAAGTCTCTTAATCCAAGGACTAAAAACTTAATAGCACCAAATATTTGGTACTATCAATAGTATATCCAAGTTATATATATATATATATATATATATATATATATATATATATATATATATATATATATATATATATATATATATATATATATATATAGAGAGAGAGAGAGAGAGAGAGAGAGAGTGCGCTAGGCTCCTATACTATGGATAGTACTGAAGCTTCGGTACTATAGTCTTATTTTCATTTTTAGGGTATTCAAATCAACGATCCACACCGTTAAATATGATCTAGGTGTCACTGTCATGCCCCGGGAGTGGTTTAAAAGTAGAAAACGACCCAAATTTTTTTCTAAAAGCATTCACCCCGGCACGTGCCCAGACCCGTCACATATATATACAATATCACTCTAAATAAACGGACAGAGTCTCCCATGTATATGCACGACGTCGCACAACATACATTCATCAACTATCACCAATTTTACATACACCACAACCGAATAAAGGGATAAGCTAAACTTTTACAAAATACAAAAGAATATCGCCCACTCGGCATATTCCAAGTTGAGAGGATAAAGTCACAAGATTTTAAAATAGTGCCTATCCAACACTTAGTTTTAAAAATAGATTTCGTAAACATTTTTAATCTTTAAAAGATCTCCACATTCTACATACAACCACATCAAGATAAAGAGGAAGTTCAAAAGTTCATTATCCCCAACGCATTCACCGTGTTCATAGGTTCCTACAACCATGTCACAATATATCTATATCACCACATGACCAAATCTCATGCACAAATATCCACCAAATGTAATATCCAAAATGAGTAGTAAAAGTGTCACCGGAATGACGATAGTCGTGTCACTCCCACGTCGATGCCTCTCCCCCGTCCCCGCCCGAACCTGTCTCATAGTGGGAGTAAGTGACAAAAAACAAAGGAAGGAAAAACCGATATAACGATAACCGTATGCAAATGAGTGGTACACTAAAGTAAATAGGACATCAAACCATAAGCCGGAACATCCAAACCATCCACCGTATGCTCGATCTGTAGACCAAAGGCACATCACCTGCTCAATACCTCGGTGCTCCTCAAACCCCCGCTGCATTAACCACAGAGGGCCTGTCACGCCCCGGGGTCGGAATTGCGACCCGGGCTCACCAACAGATCCGCCATCTGTACGGAAATCTCCGCACAGACGAAATGTCTAACCTGCAAATCAGATCTATAGCTAAACATGTATCAGAGATGTAAAAATAAAATAAGTAGCTACAGAATCCCAACACTGAACAGTTGAAGTAACACATCCAAAATACATAGTCATCTCCCAGACTAATACATAATACATGATACATCAAACCTCTCAGACTGTTCAGTACATAAATAAATCTCCCTGACAGGGTACATCTACCTCTGACTCTCAAAATAAATCTGGTAAGGAGCTACTCGGCCACGCCCTTACCTCGATCAGTTGCCTCTGCCCGAACTGGTGCCGGAATAGCTACCTCAGGAAAACCTATCACCACAGCGGGTGTGAGAACTACACCAACACGTAGTTCTCAGTGGGTACCGTCACCAACATCCACGATATGCCCACTAAGTCTACTGGAGGCAATAAGATAGGTAATCTGAAATATGAAAGCTGATATGAAAGCTACAGCTACTATGCCTCAAGTATCATGCTCAAAGGAAAATACTCAACTATGAACATGCTATGCATCCACTCGCTCACGAGGTGCTCACATCAACCCAATCTCTCTGACTGCCAAATCTGGTCCAGTCAAGCCTGCCCCCCCTAGTGTATCAACTAGGGCCCCTAGTGTATCAACTAGGGTGTCCAATCGGACTATCATAATATCACGCAAAGCAGCCTCATCGGGCACATCATCATCATCATCGCTTCCGGAGCGGCTCTCGAGGGGCGCAACCCCACCGAGGAAAAAGCGTGTTTCATCTGGCTCAATAAGCGGCATCTGCAGGCTATAATCCACGATCGAACATATCGGAAACTCGAATGCCGACTAACCCATAAACAGGTTGGAGAACCCTCCACGACTCAATCTGATAATGCACACAAATCCCCAAAGACACTAGAACAATTCCATCCACTACGTCAATAAAAATTCCCTCGGCCCCCAAGCGCGAGAGTACATGCATCCTGAACCTATCCAGCCCCTCTAGGTGATCACAATGTTTAAAACTATTTTTGAAGCCAATTTTTATATTAAAACGGGTTCAATAATTTTAAAACAGTTCAGATGCAGTTCGGAAGTCAACTAATCATGCAATCTAGTGTCAAACAGTCTCAAGATCATACTGATGATAAATGAGGTTCAGGTCTGTCATTCAAAGATAATCTAGACATCTATCAGATTTTACCAGCTATACAAATAGCTAAACTAGGCATGCTAACATGCTTTCAACAGAATTAGAAGGCTTTCCATAAAGTTTGGAAGAATTCCAACCCACCTGGATGTGTGCGTTAATCCTTAGTCCAAAAGAGCTTAAATTTGACGGGTGCGATCCTCAGGTTCTCACGATTCCAACGTACCAAAAATCGACAGAAAACTCCACCCGATCGCTGAGATATAAGCCGAACATCGTGGTAAGCTTGAGTCATTCCAAACAGAAATCTTATCGCACATCTGTCCACAAAACAGGAATTTACCTTATGCGAGATGCCCTCCAAAAATTCCACGAAAAATACGATGGCGATCATCGCGAAGTGTAGATAGAAATCAAGTCCTTAAACTCCAAATTCCGCCGTCAAACGGCCGAGAAAATGCAAGATTACTCGTCCGCTGTCCAGAACATGCAACAGCAAAAAAAGGGTCTAAAGATGCTGCACGCACTCCCATAAAAACTCAAAACGGAGCAAAGCGATGAATATCAAAATCGAAGGCCTACCTATCATGGAAACGTCGCGGCAAAAATCGGTGAAAAATTCTAAGAACTCAGCACGAAATCGACGTGGCGCGCATCCAGCCGTTCACGTAGCTGCGCCCGAAACCACCAGATCGTGCCACGTTGTAGCACTCAAGAATTTCAAGTGTGTTTGCGGGCGAGGAAGCAGATCTAAACCTCAGTGATTTGCATACCGGTGCGCGAATTGCACAGTTTTCGATGCACAAATTCTGCCTTTCCGATCTGAGTCTGATCTCGGAAATCTGAGGTCGCCGGTGCGACCGTCTCATCGAATCGAGTGGAATTGATATAGACCGTTTGCTGATCCGACGGTCGGATCGTCCGAAAAGTGAAAAGTACAGCGAAAAAGGCAGTTTTTACAAATGAACCCTTGGATTTCTTGCCTCGGAAAGCGTGCCACTCATGGGAGAGGGACCTTGATGTAAATAATGCATACTGTAGTGGACCAAAACCTAAAATACCAAGTGATGAAGGACTATATTGCAATTGTGCATACCATGTACATAAAGGTATAGCTAGGGCTAGGGTTTCCCCCAAACCTCGTAGCCCTTAGCCCTAGCCGCACTCAGCAACAGAACCCTCCCCTCAGCCACATCCCGCGGAGCTCCTCCGCACCGGCCGCCGCCTCGCCGGTCGCCGGAGAAGAAGGAGCAAACCCATATCTTAGCCTGGGGTCTGTTGGTGGGTGACCTTTGGAGGAAGCCTGGGTGATCAAGGCCGTGCCTGAGCACTCCTCTGGGAAGCCGCATCCAAGCCCGAGGGAGCCGGCACCCCAGCCCGGCCGCGCGCCGCCGCAATCCTCTCCTTCTCCTTCCATTGCTCCGGTGAGGTTAGTAGATGGAAATTTGTATTTTTAGTTAGCACAGAGACCCTAGCATCGTGTCACTAACATCCTGGGGATCACCCTCGTGCAGCCCCAAGGTCCCCGGGGCTCCGGTTAGCCGGCCGGGGAATCTTGTTGCCGGGATTATTGTTTTCGGCCGAACAATTGCACCGCCGTGATCCGGCCGTCCAACCAGCAATCGGCACTGTTGGATTTGATCCCCGTGACGACTGCAGCCTCCCCACAAGACTTGAGCTCGATCGGATCAAGATCGGAGCCGCGCGGGGAAGCCCTATAAACCGGATAATTGGCAATTACGCCGACCATCGCCGTCCGGCGCCGCCGCGGCCTCCTGGCGCCGGCCAACCCTACACCAAGCTTCGTGGTGGGGAATAGAACCTCTTGGTCCAGGTAGCTCCCGCCCGGAACCGCCGCGCCGGAATCTGCCATTATTGGCCATTGAAGCTCGACCAAGCTGCTCCGGCGCCGCCTCGCCGGCGTTCCTCTGTCGCCGGAAACCATCCAGGTAAGCCTCTGTGGCCCATTGGAGGTTCCCCATCAAGTTGCATGGCCCTTTTAACGTCGGGTTTTTGCTGTGCAGAGTTGCACCCGAAACTGCACTCGAGCCGGACTCCGGCTCACTCCGGCGCTCTGGGACTCCGGCCAACCATCAGGTAAGACCTATAGATCCCTCTGATGCTTCCTATCAATTTGTTTTAGGGCTAGAACCCCTCTGTTGCCGGGACTAAAAGGTTGCACCCGAAATCACCTATTTGGGCTTAGCTCCGGCCGCCGCCGCCGCTGGCCGCCGGGCATCGACCCAGCATGGGTCCGAACACTGCTGGGACCTTCAACTGACTGGTGCTCACCTTGGTTCCAGGTCTGGGCCAGAGCTGCTCGAAGAACACCAAACCGAGCCTTGATCCAAACTTGGGTGTTGCTCCGGCCATCTTTCCGGCCGGCCTCCGACGCGCGCAAGGTGAGCCCCCAACCCTATATAGTCCTCTAAACATGATGCTTCTGTTAAATGCTTAAAAGATCATGTATATGTTAAGTTTTAGTAAAGTTGTAAATTGGACACTAATTGATCATGGGCCAACTTTGAATTTGGGCCTCGTGCCAGCCCAACCTTGTGAGCACGGGGTCTGTCGCATCAAATGTGACGCGCTAGAACTTACGGCGTCGTCGTTGGACCCCCGAATTCCAAGAACGAGGCAAAACAGTAATTAACTATAGGATATTTATGCAGTTTATGAAACGTTATGGGCCAACTTTGTAAATGGGCCTCATGCTGGCCCAAGCCCGTGAGCACGAGCTTCGTCTCGTCGTTTCGGACGCGCTGAAACATACGGCGCTGTCTTTGGCTTCCCGGATTGCGAGAACGGGTCGAAATAAGTAATCAACTTAGTGTTTTTATGCAAAGTTAAGATGTAGTATGGACCTAAATGTAATTAGGACACGCTGACTGTCTTTTGACAGTATTTTCATACCTACTGGGCATTTTGTTAGAGTTCCGTGGGCTCTTGTTGAGCGGGAATCGGACCTTGTTCCGTAAATCGGCTATATTATTCTGTGTTAGCGTTGTGTTGCTGAAGTGTCCTCGGGATGGGTATGTGTGAGTCTAGTTCTGACTACAGTTTCCATTCAGGGCCCAGCTGCTCAGCACCAGCTGCCCAGTAATCTAGCGAGAGCTCGGGATCGGCCTACATTCAGGTGGTTCGCTCGACGGACTTCAAGGTGGGTTGAATGTGTTATTTAGTTTCGATTTCCGACGACCGTTTACTCTAGATACTTCATATTATCGTTCCACTTTAAATGCCACCTATTATTGTACCTTAGATGCTACATGTAATCGCCGCACTTTAGTAGTTAGGTGTTATCATGCTCCTGATGTTACATGTTGTTGCTTTATCTTCGATTATACTTGTTAGTAGAGTACCTTGACTACACATGTTATTATCTTACTCATGTTCATGCATTGTGGCTACTGTGCTCGAGGCTGCAACACGCGCACCCGCGGTTTGGCCACCGCGAAGGGTGCGCTTTTCCGGAAAAGTGGTCTATGACCCGTGTATACCCACGAGGTGACGTAGTGGGGCCCCTTATTAGTTGTGGGGTTTGAGGCGCCGAGGTGCGAGCGATGCGACCCGTTGGTTTAGTTGTCCGACGTGGTCGGATTTTACCCACGAGGTGACGTAGTGGGGCCCCTTATTAGTTGTGGGGTTTGAGGCGCCGAGGCGCGAGCGTTGCGACCCGTCGGTTTAGTTGTCCGACGTGGTCGGGTTTCTGCAGGTACGGTATGGGCCGTCGGTTTAGCTGTCCGACGTGGCCGGGTATTACAGGATACAGGTGTACAGGTTACCTCTCCACCTGGAGAGGGTGGTTGCTCCGGTTGTCTTCACGGTTTGTTTTATTATATTCTCCTGCTCTACTATTTTTACGTCACTGACTTCCCACTTCGTGACAGGGTTCAGTCGGGGGGAGAGGTAGGCGGCGGTGAGGACGGGACAGGAGCAGCTGGGTCGCTGGGGGCCCTGGACTGTATTTCCCCTTTCATTCTAGCATTTCATTTACATTGTAGTTATGTGAGAGGTTCACGATACCCTCGTGGGGTCGGCGTGGATGTCGGTGTGGGTTGCATTTAGTTACCCTCTTATGCATTACTCTTCCTTTTATTTCTGTTGGCCATTTGAAAACGAAAAAAAAGGCAAAAGCCAAAGAAAAGATTGCGAAAACCATTTTTAAAATCTAAGTGTCGTGTGGGCACTGGTTTCAAAACCCTGTGGATTTATGGATGGCGAAAGGGATTTCAAAACTTGGGTGTCGGGTGGGCACCGTTTTCAAAACCTTGTGGATTTATGCCGATTTCGAAACCCGCTTTCAAAACGCAAGCATCGGGTATGCGCTCTCTTCAATCTGTGGATTTATCCTTTCCAAATTGATCGGCCATACATTTTAAATAGATTAGAATGCTGGTTGTATGTTAATAATTGTTGTGATTGAATGGTTGTGTATGTTTGGAACATGTACTGAACGCCACGCCGTGCATATATAGGGGAGACTCTGTCCGTTTACAGAGTGATCCTGTATGTGTGGCGGGTCTGGGCATGCGCCGGGGAAGAGGGGTTCTCTTTTACAAAAAAAAAATTGTACGTCAAAGGTTTGACTTTTGTGAATCGTTTCCGCTAAAACAAACCCCCCGGGGCGTGACAGATTAAATGGTATCAGAGAGTTCTTTCAATCACAACAGTTAATGCCGACATCCGCGGGAACACCTCACTTGCCTACACATGAATGAAATGGGTAGGGCATAGGACTGTAGAACGTGAGTGACCGAGGGGGGAAAAATGTTGAGTCCTTTCTCTCACTTTATGGTTGTTGTTAGTAGGGTAGTCTAAAGTTGACTCTTGTGATGTGTGACAGACATGGCCCGTACTAGATCATCGGCCGGGGACAGCTAGCAGGGTTACTCTGGAGGAGACGGGGGTCACACCTACCCCTACCGTGGCTGCCGCCGCCGCGGGGGAGGGGACGGTAGTGATGACTGAGCGAGATCGGGTGCGAGCCAACTTGAAGGACTTCAAGAAATACGACCCACCCACGGGTTAAGTTTTGGTTCTCGGTTTAGCTCAGTTGTCGTGCATGTGTAGTCGTGTCGTTGTGGAGGCTGGGGTCGAGGCCGGCTGCCACCGGGGTATTGATGGTTGCTAGGAATCAATGGATTAAGCAACCAGCACGGGACACGGTGGGCCTGCTGACGGTGTTCATGCACTTGGTGCGGCTGTTATCACAGTAGATCGTTGCGCCGGCTGTTGTTTTTTTCGAACCCCTCCCTCTGCCGACGTTCTGGTCGTCGTTAGTCACGACGACTAGTGGTAGAGTAATCCGCCGGTGTTTGTTAGTGAGTCGGCCGTTTTGTCAGCCGTGAGTAACTGGGTAGCCTCTTGTCTAATTTTGTACCTTCTAGGTCTACTAGTTTTAGGTTACAGCAGAGAGTCGGCGGATTCTTTTGCATCTTGGACAAGGTATGGGTGGGAATGAGGTTACTTCCCCTATGGATGTTACCCATAGTTCGGCTTTTTACTGTAGACACTGCGATGGTGGTAGAAATCGTCGAGATGGGTCTTGGGGTTCTCCTTTGGGTTGAGAAAGGAAACTCCCGGGGCCAGCAAATCTTGTTCGTATGGGCTCGAGTTTTGGTTGAGAGGACCTAGAGCTTAGAATACTCCTAGTTGAGAATGTGATCGTTTGGTCTGGGGATATGCAGCTCGGTTCGGTGCAGGTTGCTTGGAGAGGCAATAGATTGGGACCGAGCGGTAGGGGTTAACCAGAGTGTCGCACCCCTTCGGTGCCAAGACGGAAGTAGGACCGTATTTCTTGGTTGCTACCGCCAACTTCCCATGACCAAGGCATAATCGGGAGGATTTTGGGTTGCGAGACTATTGATTGCGAAGCAGTGTCGGTCAGCGGGGGGTTGTTGACTACATGGCGCCCTGGCATTGGTTGCTTTCGGCTAGGACGCCCTGCATCCAGATTTTTCTGTGGGGTAGACCTTGTGGTAGGTCTGAGAGCTGAAACCTAGCTTTAGTTTTGACCGTCGCCTCGGTAGAACGGACAGTCGGAGCGGACAATCCGGGATGGTGGTTATGCTCCGAGCTAGTGGCCCGTGTTGGTGACGGGTGGAAGTAGTCCGTGTTAGGGACGGGTGGGTTCGCCATTTTCAATTGAGGATTTCTTGTAGGCGGTGACCCAGCTAGTTGGATTGGCACATCCTGGAGTTTTGTGAGAGTACTAGTGTGGCTTCCCCCTTGGTTGTCGGGTTATTTTGAACATTTAAAAGCCGTCAGTCCGGGTTTGGTGGTAGGACTGGGGTACCTCGACGTATCGCGAGACTTTGGTTGCTGACTGCTCAGCACCGTCGGAGGTGATCTGCAAACCGGTGGCGTCATAACGGGGAACTCCAAGTCGAGGAGCAAGCTTATTCAGGTTAGTTTCGATCAAGAGAGACGGGACCGTAGGGTTGCCAGGCGGGTCGAGTCGTCGTTTGTCCGAAATCTTAGGGCGGTTCAGTCCGGTAGTTTTCCATTCAGGGTTACCACCGAGTTTCGCCAAGAGTTTTAGGGCGTTTCGCGTGTCTTTGCCTCGCGAGGTGTGCCTTTTGGGATGGCTAAATGTCAGGAGAGTTAAGGCCTATACGACCAAGCAACTCAAGGAAACGTTTCGTCCAATCAAGATCACCCCGGAAAGACGAGTGGAGCAGTCGATGCCTAGAGCGGTAAGAGTCAGACGGGAGACATACCAGTAACCGCGATTACGCAGCTGGACGGATCAACAACAGACTTTTGGTGGCTTAAATTGACAAGGGATGTAGCCCAACTCGTGGCTCGCTTTTGAGGTTGGTCATCGAATAAAGGCCGAACGTCAGCGCCCGGCGGGGAAACTGCAATCTCTCCTAGTGCCAGAGAGAAACGAGCGGATCATGAGGGGCGCGAAGCCATTTGGGAGCGCAAGTCGGACATGTTTGGACACTTTCCCCAATTTATGGGATTCCTGGTGTATTTAAGTTTCGGGGACGAAACTTCTTTTAAGGTGTGAGTGATGTAGCACTCAAGAATTTCAAGTGTGTTTGCGGGCGAGGAAGCAGATCTAAACCTCAGTGATTTGCATACCGGTGCGCGAATTGCACAGTTTTCGATGCACAAATTCTGCATTTCTGATCTGAGTCTGATCTCGGAAATCTGAGGTCGTCGGTGCGACCGTCTCATCGAATCGAGTGGAATTGATATAGACCGTTTGCTGATCCGACGGTCGGATCGTCCGAAAAGCGAAAAGTACAGCGAAAAAGGCAGTTTTTACACATGAACCCTTGGATTTCTTGCCTCGGAAAGCGTGCCACTCATGGGAGAGGGACCTTGATGTAAATAATGCATACTGTAGTGGACCAAAACCTAAAATACCAAGTGATGAAGGACTATATTGCAATTGTGCATACCATGTACATAAAGGTATAGCTAGGGCTAGGGTTTCCCCCAAACCTCGTAGCCCTTAGCCCTAGCCGCACTGTGAGGACCTGGATCCCCACGACGAGATTACTGGGTCATCTACAGCTCCCGGAGGCCTATGTGGCGTGTTGGTGGGATTTGTGCCCCATTTGGACATTAGTGTTGGGCTCAGTGTGTTATATGGATCACGTGGGTGATTGGCGGACTCCGTCGGAGTTCCAGAAGTGGTTTCGCGCGCCAAGGATATTTAAATTGGACTCAGTGCGAAGTTTGGACCAAGGATTACCTTTCCGGATGCCTTCGGCAAATTTTGGAGTTGGAATTTGGCGAAATGGACATCAAATTCGGATTCAGCGCGCGAAAACGGTTAAAACGGACTACCCACTTGTCATTTTTGAGCACCGGACACTGTTCACGCCGGAACAGTGTTTCCGGCGGCGGCGGCAGCGGCGGAGCGGCCGCAGGCAGCACGGCGGACGGAGGCGCGGGCCGCCCGGTCCACGCGGCAGGCGTGCGCCGGGGGCTGGACGCGTGGCGGCTCGGGAGTGGGCCGGTCCGCGGGGCGCGGTCTACGGGGGAGTGCGGGGCGCACTGTGGACCGGGGGTGACACGTGGCATCATCCTAGAGGTGGGTTCACGGCGGTTGGTCTACGCAGTTTCGGGATGGCTCAGGGTTTACGGTGCACCGGGCTTGGACACGTGGCAGGTTTGCATTGGTTCGGTCCACATGATTTCGTGCACCGGGTTCACTAGGAAGTGGCATGACACGTGGCGTTCTCCTATTGGTGGGTCTACTGTGCGCGGCAGGGTGGCAGGCGGCGGCGTCAGGCGGGCACGTGGGCGCGGCAGGCGGGCGTTGACCGGGGAGCGTGCCACGTGTCGTCGTCCGCGGGTGGCCACGTGGCGCGACGCGTGCGGCGGGTGCGGCTGTCGCCTGTTTGGCGGGCGACGTGGAGGCCCAGGGGACTTCCGGGCTGCTACAGTGCGCGCCTTTGGGATTTTCGGGCTGCTACAGTACGCGCCCGAAAGTGGCATGCGCCCGGAAATTGGGACATAACCGGTATTTTCCCATTTGTTTCTGCAGCCTATAAAAGGCGATCCGAGCTCTCTTCTTCTCCCTTTTTCCGCCATTTCCGAGCCTCTTCTCGCCGGGGTGCCTTCAGCAAAGTTGATCCCCTAGTTTGGCTGCATCTTTCTGCAAAGTTTTGGGATTTTTGGTGGCACGCTTATCGAGGTTTCTATTTTTACGGCGCGGCGCGACGCTCGTTCGTTTGTGGTCTTCTTCGTCGCGTTTTGGTGCGAGGACTCCCCCGGCTTACCCCGAGCACCTTTTTCAGTGATTCTTGCGCCGTTGGCTTCACGACAGGTAGGGCTATGTTTCCCATGTTTACTGGTTTGTCCCATTCCGAGTTTTTCATGGGTCTTTCGGATCATCTTGTAACCCCTTTTTCTGGGCGGAGTTCTGGGACAGCGGCGCGGTGTTTTGGTGATATCTTCGCGCACAGGCATCGGATTGGGGCGATTCAGGAGACGATTTGCATCTACACATCACGAGGAATATGCCCAAATTTTCTTGGAATTTTCTGAATATTTCTCGAAGGTGAAGATTATCTGTGAACAGTAATTGTTGCTACAGTTTTTGAGTGTAGTTTGATTCGGGGTGGTTCCCTTGTCGGAATTGTTTCTCGGTGTAGGAAGCTCGGAATTGGACGTGCAGGTACTCGTTTCGAAGGTATCGATGCGAGGATTACTGTGGTATTTTTATTGGATTTTTCTGGGCACTTGCAGCAGGTGAAATATGCGCGGCTTTGGGACTGGTTTTCAGATGGTGTATGTTTGGTTAATTTTGGAATAAAAGTGTAATGTTAAGCCTTATTGTTGTACTCAGGGGTGTTTTCAGCTGTTTGGAGCCAAGGCTTGCGCGACTTGTACCGAGGGTGTTTTGTTGGCAGATTTTGGACCGCGGGCGTCTACCCACTTCACCGACTTCAGGTTTGCCTTGGGTTAAGCGCTTCAGGTGGGTGAGCTTATTATCAGTAATTGTTTAAGGCAATGTTTATGTTGTGGCAAGTATAAGTCCACTTGTGGGGATGTCACCCCTCTATGACTGATGCATGCATGTGTAGGGTACATAGTTTATATTGGTAAGTAGGTAAGCTTGTTATTGATATTGGTATAAATGATTGCAAGAATAGTATTTATGAGGTATACTGAGGACTTGCATGACTTGGACATCTATGTGATGACTAGTGTAAGCTTACCTAGGATAATGTTACCCTATGAAATTATATAACATGCCATGTTAGCACATAGCCTTTCTTGGGGTTGGATTATGATTTGGGACAGGATTTCGTAGCTATGTGCGGATTTGTACTCGGAGGAGTTATTATGATCATTCTATTAATGAACCCTGAGTTGTGGACAGATCTAGTTTTGGGATTCCGGCATGTTGCTTATTCCTAAAGGAACTGTTATTATGCTTTACCCCCTTTATTTCCTTGAGGACAATTGCATGCTTGTATGGTCATGTAGTTAGGCCATCTTTTACTGCTGCACTACTTATTGGAACTTGACTTAGGAGAAACCATGCTTTTCTTTTCTCCTTCTTGTTTGTCAGGTGGTCAGTGTTGCTCGGGTTCGAGCAGGGGGTCTGGGTAGTGTATAGTCGGGACATCGTGTCTGGGCAGGTTGGTTTAGTTGTGGGGCTTTGCGGCAACCGCGGATATTGGGCGGTTGACCGGGTGTTTCTCTATGCACCTGATTGGGTATCAGTTTCTTTAATGGATGGAGTTTCCCACTTATCGTTTAGTGCATCCGATTGAGGTCGGGTCTTTCCTTAGTGGTTGAGCTTTCCCACTTTGATCAGAGTCGTGATCCAGTCCTGCTACATTGAGACACTTGACAGAGATACTTGTTACTGAGATGTACTTTACTCGTGTGGGTCGCTCCCCTCGAGTGCCACTCCGGAGGTAGGCTTGACCGAGCCGTGTGCCGGTCTGTTACTTATATTTTGACCGAGCCGTGTGCCGGTCCGTTACCTATCTTGAGATCGAGCCGTGTGCCGATCAGTTACTGAGTTCGACAGCAGAGCAGGCAGTACCGGGTGTCATACCGGTTCATTTGATTGGGTTTATTTCGGTCAGATACTTTTATTGTTACACTCGTGCCTGGGGGCCGAGTGCAGACCGGTAGTTGAGTTTAGATCAGTGCTAGTATTGTTGAGAGCCGTCTGGTTGACGGTGGTCCCGTGTTGTTGCGAGTACTTTGACCGCTGTGTGAGAGGTTGAGCATCTTGATTCTATCCGTTCTGAGAGAGAGCGTGGATTTTGACCATAGCCTGCATGTTTCTCTCCTCGATAGCGAGCTTGTCCGTTTGGACGCCCTACGTAATTCCTGCCCGTCAGCGGGAGGTGGTTGTAGGTGGGCGCAGGTTTGACTGGACCAGATGTGGCAGTCAGTTCGATTGGGTCGGTGGTGCACTTCATGTGCTAGGGGTTGCATACCACTGTTTGGTTCTCCCCCTTTTAGCCTTTAGTTAGGGGCAGGGTAGCTGTCGAGAGTTTCCAGCTTACTCATTTCAGTCTTATGACTTGGGTTAGTTTTTGTCTCTTGAGGACTTGGTGGGCAGACCGTCGGGTCTGGCGGTGGTACCCACTGAGAACTCCCTTTTTGGAGTAGTTCTCACACCCTTTGGGGGTTTTTCCCCCCTTTTCTCTCCTCTTCTTTGTTTTGCAGAGTCTTAGCAGGTGTTGCCGACTCTGCGGTTGTTGATCGTGGCGAGGGAGTCGCGAGCTAGATCCCTACCCGGCGTTGGAGAGTAGCGGTACCCTTCTGAGGAGATCATCAGTAGATTAGCGGTTTCTTTTCCTCTTTTGAGAGACTTGTAGTGAGGATATTTTGTATTGAGAGACTGTACACTGTTGTATATATATATTGGAGTTACCTCCCGGTTGGGTTTAGAGCTTGTACTCGAGGATTTGTATTATTATTATTTTGGGAGGCAGATAGTGTTGTTTATTTCCAGTTGTACAGTGATTGATTTTAGTTACAGCAGATTTTTATTATAGCTCTGATATCTGTTTAGTTGTAGCACTTTTCTTGCAGGTAGGACGCTTCGCCTATGCAGGTTGGCATAGGTGGCGGATCTGTTGGTGGGCCCGGGTCGCAGTTTCGACCCCGGGGCGTGACACGCACTCAGCAACAGAACCCTCCCCTCAGCCACATCCCGCGGAGCTCCTCCGCACCGGCCGCCGCCTCGCCGGTCGCCGGAGAAGAAGGAGCAAACCCATATCTTAGCCTCGGGTCTGTTGGTGGGTGACCTTTGGAGGAAGCCTGGGTGATCAAGGCCGTGCCTGAGCACTCCTCTGGGAAGCCGCATCCAAGCCCGAGGGAGCCGGCACCCCAGCCCGGCCGCGCGCCGCCGCAATCCTCTCCTTCTCCTTCCATTGCTCCGGTGAGGTTAGTAGATGGAAATTTGTATTTTTAGTTAGCACAGAGACCCTAGCATCGTGTCACTAACATCCTGGGGATCACCCTCGTGCAGCCCCAAGGTCCCCGGGGCTCCGGTTAGCCGGCCGGGGAATCTTGTTGCCGGGATTATTGTTTTCGGCCGAACAATTGCACCGCCGTGATCCGGCCATCCAACCAGCAATCGGCACTGTTGGATTTGATCCCCGTGACGACTGCAGCCTCCCCACAAGACTTGAGCTCGATCGGATCAAGATCGGAGCCGCGCGGGGAAGCCCTAGAAACCGGATAATTGGCAATTACGCCGACCATCGCCGTCCGGCGCCGCCGCGGCCTCCTGGCGCCGGCCAACCCTGCACCAAGCTTCGTGGTGGGGAATAGAACCTCTTGGTCCAGGTAGCTCCCGCCCGGAACCGCCGCGCCGGAATCTGCCATTATTGGCCATTGAAGCTCGACCAAGCTGCTCCGGCGCCGCCTCGCCGGCGTTCCTCTGTCGCCGGAAACCATCCAGGTAAGCCTCTGTGGCCCATTGGAGGTTCCCCATCAAGTTGCATGGCCCTTTTAACGTCGGGCTTTTGCTGTGCAGAGTTGCACCCGAAACTGCACTCGAGCCGGACTCCGGCTCACTCCGGTGCTCTGGGACTCCGGCCAACCATCAGGTAAGACCTATAGATCCCTCTGATGCTTCCTATTAATTTGTTTTAGGGCTAGAACCCCTCTGTTGCCGGGACTAAAAGGTTGCACCCGAAATCACCTATTCGGGCTTAGCTCCGGCCGCCGCCGCCGCTGGCCGCCGGGCATCGACCCAGCATGGGTCCGAACACTGCTGGGACCTTCAACTGACTGGTGCTCACCTTGGTTCCAGGTCTGGGCCAGAGCTGCTCCAAGAACACCAAACCGAGCCTTGATCCAAACTTGGGTGTTGCTCCGGCCATCTTTCCGGCCGGCCTCCGACGCGCGCAAGGTGAGCCCCCAACCCTATATAGTCCTCTAAACATGATGCTTCTGTTAAATGCTTAAAAGATCATGTATATGTTAAGTTTTAGTAAAGTTGTAAATTGGACACTAATTGATCATGGGCCAACTTTGAATTTGGGCCTCGTGCCAGCCCAACATTGTGAGCACGGGGTCTGTCGCATCAAATGTGACGCGCTAGAACTTACGGCGTCGTCGTTGGACCCCCGGATTCCAAGAACGAGGCAAAACAGTAATTAACTATAGGATATTTATGCAGTTTATGAAACGTTATGGGCCAACTTTGTAAACGGGCCTCATGCTGGCCCAAGCCCGTGAGCACGAGCTTCGTCTCGTCGTTTCGGACGCGCTGAAACATACGGCGCTGTCTTTGGCTTCCCGGATTGCGAGAACGAGTCGAAATAAGTAATCAACTTAGTGTTTTTATGCAAAGTTAAGATGTAGTATGGACCTAAATGTAATTAGGACACGCTGACTGTCTTTTGACAGTATTTTCATACCTACTGGGCATTTTGTTAGAGTTCCGTGGGCTCTTGTTGAGCGGGAATCGGACCTTGTTCCGTAAATCGACTATATTATTCTGTGTTAGCGTTGTGTTGCTGAAGTGTCCTCGGGATGGGTATGTGTGAGTCTAGTTCTGACTACAGTTTCCATTCAGGGCCCAGCTGCTCAGCACCAGCTGCCCAGTAATCTAGCGAGAGCTCGGGATCGGCCTACATTCAGGTGGTTCGCTCGACGGACTTCAAGGTGGGTTGAATGTGTTATTTAGTTTCGATTTCTGACGACCGTTTACTCTAGATACTTCATATTATCGTTCCACTTTAAATGCCACCTATTATTGTACCTTAGATGCTACATGTAATCACCGCACTTTAGTAGTTACGTGTTATCATGCTCATAATGTTACATGTTGTTGCTTTATCTTCGATTATACTTGTTAGTAGAGTGCCTTGACTACACATGTTATTATCTTACTCATGTTCATGCATTGTGGCTACTGTGCTCGAGGCTGCAACACGCGCACCCGCGGTTTGGCCACCGCGAAGGGTGCGCTTTTCCGGAAAAGTGGTCTATGACCCGTGTATACCCACGAGGTGACGTAGTGGGGCCCCTTATTAGTTGTGGGGTTTGAGGCGCCGAGGTGCGAGCGATGCGACCCGTCGGTTTAGTTGTCCGACGTGGTCGGGTTTTACCCACGAGGTGACGTAGTGGGGCCCCTTATTAGTTGTGGGGTTTGAGGCGCCGAGGCGCGAGCGTTGCGACCCGTCGGTTTAGTTGTCCGACGTGGTCGGGTTTCTGCAGGTACGGTATGGGCCGTCGGTTTAGCTGTCCGACGTGGCCGGGTATTACAGGATACAGGTGTACAGGTTACCTCTCCACCTGGAGAGGGTGGTTCCTTCGGTTGTCTTCACGGTTTGTTTTATTATATTCTCCTGCTCTACTATTTTTACGTCACTGACTTCCCACTTCGTGACAGGGTTCAGTCGGGGGGAGAGGTAGGCGGCGGTGAGGACGGGACAGGAGCAGCTGGGTCGCTGGGGGCCCTGGACTGTATTTCCCCTTTCATTCTAGCATTTCATTTACATTGTAGTTATGTGAGAGGTTCGCGATACCCTCGTGGGGTCGGCGTGGATGTCGGTGTGGGTTGCATTTAGTTACCCTCTTATGCATTACTCTTCCTTTTATTTCTGTTGGCCATTTGAAAATGAAAAAAAAGGCAAAAGCCAAAGAAAAGATTGCGAAAACCATTTTTAAAATCTAAGTGTCGTGTGGGCACTGGTTTCAAAACCCTGTGGATTTATGGATGGCGAAAGGGATTTCAAAACTTGGGTGTCGGGTGGGCACCGTTTTCAAAACCTTGTGGATTTATGCCGATTTCGAAACCCGCTTTCAAAACGCAAGCGTCGGGTAGGCGCTCTCTTCAATCTGTGGATTTATCCTTTCCAAATTGATCGGCCATACGTTTTAAATAGATTAGAATGCTGGTTGTATGTTAATAATTGTTGTGATTGAATGGTTGTGTATGTTTGGAACATGTACTGAACGCCACGCCGTGCATATACAGGGGAGACTCTATCCGTTTACAGAGTGATCCTGTATGTGTGGCGGGTCTGGGCATGCGCCGGGGAAGAGGGGTTCTCTTTTACAAAAAAAAAATTGTACGTCAAAGGTTTGACTTTTGTGAATCGTTTCCGCTAAAACAAACCCCCCGGGGCGTGACACACGTGTCCCCCGCCGCCCCATGCTCCGTGCGCCCCGCGCACGTCGGCGGCGTGCGCCCGCCAATGGAACGGTGCCACGTGTCCCACGTAGCTTACGCGGCGCACGCGCCCGGTCTACGCGCCGGGTCTTCCGAAATCTGTCGGCCAATCACACGACGCCACGTGTCACAGCCGTCGCCTCCTCCTTTGACACCGTCCAACCAATAGGGTGCTGCCACGTGGCATGACCAATCCTCGATGCTCCCGGTGCACGCGGCTGCCCGTGGACCCGCCGCCCGCGCGCCGTGCCTGCCCGCACCTGCCCGCGCCTGCCCGCTGCCGTGTTCCGCCGCGCGCCGCCGCCTGCCCGTCGTTGCCGGCGATGCTCCGACAGTCGGAATACTAACATATGCCTCGAAATTCGTGTTTTGGCATCCGGGCTTCGAAAAATACAAGTAAATAATCCATTTTTATCGTTTTCGCACGCTGAGTCCAAATCCGCTGTCCGTTTCGCCAAATTCCCATCCTAAATTTTGCCGGAAGCCCCCGCAAAAGCAAACTTGATCCGATTTTTGCGCCGGTTCCAAATCTGGAATCCGATTCATGCACCACCAACTCTATCACACAACATAGGCCTCTAGAAGCCACTGCTCGCCCTGCAAAACCATCTCGGAGATTCGGATCATCACAGGGCCCCTACGAAGTAGCAACGTAGAGTTCACGGGTCCGTAAACCACTTCTCCAGAAAAGTACACCCTTGCGGTGGCCAAACCGCTAGTGTACGTGACAGCGCCATGAGCCTCATGATCTTATAATCATGCAATAAATCGCAAAAGTTGTATCTGATAAAGTCGAATGTCCATCCTTGTCCTTTCCGTATGTACCGTTATGTCACTATAGCCGTGACCATGTCCTTGCAAATTAACACAACGACGCCAAAAGAAATAATAAAAAAGAAGAGGAGGGTCGAACACCATCATCCAACACATCCCCTACATTGATTCGGTTACCCACCTCTACTGGCGATGAAGACGAAGCTCAAACACTCTTCAAAATCTCGACAACGTTATCTGGACAAAACGGCGGACCTCGTAGTGACCAAAGAAGAGTCCGAGCCCGTACCACTGTATCGGTGATACCCGCTGTCACGCCCCGGGGTCAAAATTGCGACCCGGGCTCGCCAACAGTTCTGCCACCTATACGGAACACCCCGCATAGGCGAAGCGTCCAACCTGCAAAGATAAAACTACATCTAAATAGATATCAGAGTAGAAAAATAAACTGCTGAAAAACTCAAATCCAACACTGTACAACTGAAAATAATGATACAATATCCATCTTCCATACATAATCCTCATACAATATCTTTTGAAACAATAACCCTGAACTCAACAAGGAGGTAAACTAAAATAATACATCAGTGTACAGGCTCTCAGTACAAGTCAGATCCTCACAATACAATGGTCTCTCAAAAGTGGAAATAAAATAATCTACTAACTGTACTACAAGTCTCCAATAAAGAGGTAAGCTACTCTCCAAAGACAGGTAGGAATCTAGCCCGCGACTCCCTCGCCTCGAACAGCAACAGCAGAATCAGCAACACCCGCAAATGACTCTACAAAACAAAGGAGAGGAAAGAAAAAGGAGGGGGAGAACCCCCAACGGGTGTGAGAACTACACCAACACGTAGTTCTCAGTGGGTACTGCCACCAAGCCCGATGGTCTGCCCACTGAGTCTACTAGAGGCATAAGATAACGATGCAGTAAAGACTGAACAAGAAAGCTGGAGATACTCAACAGCTACCATGCCTCTATCTAAATGCTCAATGGGGAAAGCCGATGAAAGATATGAAACCACTCGCACACGAAGTGCTCAATCGACCCAATCGAGCAGACTGCCACATCTGGCCCAGTCAAGCCTGCGCCTCCCTAGTATATCAATGTAGGGTGTCCAATCGGACTAACTCGCTATCGAATAGTGGCACATGCAGGCTATAGTCGAAATTCACGCTCTCTCTCAGAACGGATAGACTCAAGATCGTCAAACATCTCGCACAACGGTCAAAGTACTCTCAATGATCCGGGACCACCGTCAACCCAAGCGGTTCCCAACAACACTATCACTGGTCTAATCACAGCTACCAGACTCCACTCAGCCCCCAGGCACTAGTTCAACAATAAAAGGATCTGCCTGAATAAACCCAATCAATGGACCAGTAAAAACTGGCACTGCCTGCTCTGCTGTCGAACTCAAGAACTCAGTAGCGGGATCGGCACACATGGCTTGAATCCGCGGGATCGGCACTGTCACGCCCCGAGGTCGAAACTGCGACCCAGGCTCGCCAACAGATCCGCCGCCTATACAAAAACTCCGCATAGGCGAAGCGTCCAACCTGCAAGGAAAAATCTACAGCTAAACAGATATCAGAGCTATAAAATAAACTGCTGTAAATCTCACATCCAACCACTGTACAACTTGAAATAATGATAAAATATCCATCTCCGAGAAATGATAATCATACAATATCCTCTGATACAACATCCACGAACCCAACAGGGAGGTAAACTAAAAATAATACATCAGTGTACAGGCTCTCAGTACAAGTCAGATCCTCACAATACAATAGTCTTTGAAAAGTGAAAATAAAAATAATCTACTGCCTGTACTACAAATCTCCAATGTGGGTACCGCTACTCTCCAAAGACAGGTAGGGATCTAGCTCGCGACTCCCTCGCCTCGAACAGCAACAGCAGAATCAGCAACCCCCGCAATGACTCTGCAAAACAAAGATAATGAAAGAAAAAGGAGGAAGAGAACCCCCAACGGGCGTGAGAACTACATCCACACGTAGTTCTCAGTGGATACCGCCACCAAGCCCCACGGTCTGCCCACTAAGTCTACTAGAGGCATAAGATAACAATGCAGTAAAAACTGAATAAGAAAAGCTGGGGATACTCTACAGCTATCATGCCTCTATCTAAATGCTCAGAGGGGAAAACCAAAGAAAGACATGTAACCACTCGCACACGAGGTGCACAATCGACCCAATCGAGCTGACTGCCACATCTGGCCCAGTCAAGCCTGCGCCTCCCTAGTGTATCAACATAGGGTACCCTAGTGTATCAACGTAGGGTGTCCAATCGGGCTAACTCACCCCTCGCGCAAAACTGCCGCAACAGGCCAAACATCGCATCCATTGCAGCATCTCACGGGGTGCTCCCCCACTGAGGAAAACGGCGCGGTATAGAGTATCAAACAGTGGCACATGCATGCTATTGTCAAAATCCACGCTCTCTCTCCCAGAATGGATAAACTCGGGATCCTCAGCATCTCGAACAAGGTCGGGGTACCCTCAACGACGCAGCTAATAAAGCTCTCATGAATCCCGAGACACTAGCGACACAACTACTCGTGACGCATAACTCAATGGCTGGAGATACTCCACAGCCGGGACCACCGTCGGCCCAAACGGCTCCCAAAACGAGACACCCAACACATAGACGAGAAGAACCGACTGACACAGCAAGGGTCCGAGAATCCCGTTAGACCGGTGCCTAGAACCCCAATCAAACAAGAACAGACTCCCAGCTTAGCCTTTCGAAGTTCTCGACCCCTTACAGTTCAGGAATTCGGCTCCCTCGGTTAAAGCAGGAATCCAACGCAACACACTAAACTCACGGGCTGGAGATACTTCACAACCGGGATCAACCCACAACTCGAGGTCTAATAGAACTGGTCGGACGACACTCAACGACCTGGGACCACCGTCACCCAAACGGTTCCCAACAACACTGACCGGAAGATACTCTACGGCCCGGGATCACTGTCTACCCAAACGGCTCCCAACAACACTAGCACTGATCTAAGCTCAGCTACCAGACTCCACTCAGCCCCCAGGCACGAGTGCAACATACGTCCCACAATAACCTGACCTCTCAGCCCACTACCCGGGCGAGGAAACACTAAGTCCAGGAAATAACCGAAGTGTGGGATGTCTAAAGCATAACAGAACCTAGCCCAAGTGAAGGTTCTCTACTAGTCTGGTTTCAACATGCATCATATGACAGGGTCCTAGGTCAAGTTCCAACAATAGCATGTAATTAAACATAGCATAAAAAGAACATCTTATTTCTCACAACATGCTTTCTATCTCTTCTAGCATGGAAAAACATATCCATTAAACATCATGCGAGGTATCAAATCCACTAAAGCATGTACAATAAAACAAGTAAGCATCAACTGTCACGCCCCGGGGGTTTAAATAGGAGAAAAACGTGTAAGTTTTTTTTTTTTTTGAAACATTCCCACCCACCGGTACGTGCCCAGACCCGCCACACATACAAATTCACCCCGCCAACGGATAGAGTCTCCTTCGTATATGCACGGCATTGCCAGCACAAATCACACTTTAACCACACTAGCTGAGAAGTTAAGTTGAGAGAAAATTATAATCATGCGCAATAACCAAGACGGCCACCTACATTTTGAAAGGATAAATCCACGGGTTTATAAAACAGTGCCCACACGACACCTATTCTTTTCAAAACCATTTCCGTAATCCTTTTCTTTTTTTTGAAATTGGCCGTACTCAAAATAAAAGTAAAGGAAAAACCGTTCATCACGAAATTTCCAACATCCACAACATCCACAAAAGCACCAAACACACAAAGCTAACTAACTGAAATAATAAAAAAAACAACGAACTAACGGAGATGCCACCAGCCCCAAACGAGGCTAACTTCCTCTGGTCGCAGCCTCACTGTCATCCCGGATCCCACCTCTGCCCGAACCTGTCACCGTGTGGAAAGTCAGCGACAAAAAGAGTAAGAGGTAAAAGTAAGATATGCAAAATGCTATAAATACTGGAAATAAAGCAAACCAAAAATCAGAGCATCCACACTCTTCCGCATGGATCAACGGTAACCCCCAGTAAAATGATCAGTGCATGCAAAAGAAAACACCTTGCTCTCACCTTGTTACTTTTAACCTCTCCACGACACTGGTGCGGCACCTTAAGTAACCGCGAGGGGTCCCCACTACGTCACCTTGTGGGGTACACGGGTCAACGTACCACCTTTCTGGAAAAATACACCGATGCGGTGGCCAAACCGCTGGTGTGCGTGCAAGCAACCATGAGCATAATGACCGAAGTCCATGTGTAATAATAAAGGTACTCATACAAAAGGGGTTAATCAAAATTCATTAGCACATCTATTTTACTCTGACGTATTACATATGATACCATACTCTAAACTGCAATAAAAAGGTACCCACCTGAAACGAAGACAACCGACCGCGCCCGTGACCCTCCAAAGCAAATAACACCACCCGCGGGCCTAATAAAAAATCCAAAACACCAATCAACATTTTACACCCCACAAACTGGCAAATTTAGTGGTCCCGACAACTGTACTCAAAACCCTTTCTACCCCCAAAACAGGAACCGAGGAAAGACTCTGCGTCCAAAAATCCCTCCGGCTGTAAAAATCGTACTTCCGACGCGGTCCGACTGTCGACGAGGCAATTGACGGAAAACGGGTTCGAATCAGTGCCTTGACGAAGTCCGCGACGAAAAACAACCGAGCGGAGGCTCATCTGATGAAAAGCGAAAACAACTGCTTGAAGCGGACTGCACCGTCAAGAGGACTGCACCGTCCAGCGGAATGCACCGTCAAGCCAAAACCGTCGAGGAAAACGCCAAGTGAAAGATCAAACAAAAACTGTCAAGCCAAAATGGTCGAGCGAAACCGTCGATGAAAACGCCAAGTAAAAGGTCAAATAAAAACTGTCGAGCCAAAACCGTCGAGCAAAACCGTCGATGAAAACGCCAAGTAAAAGGTCAAGCAAAATTGTCAAGCCAAAACCGTCGAGCGGATCCGTCGACGGCAGCGGCTTGACCCATGCGGACTTAGCGGCGGTGCGGCGGCCCCGCGCAGGCACGGCAGCCCCGTGCAGGCCCAGCCCCGCGCGGGCACGCGCAAACAGCGCGGTAGCCCCGCGCGGGCGCGGCAGCGGCGCGGCAGCCCCGCGCGTGCCCAGCCCCGCGCGGGCACGCGCAAGCAGCGCGGTAGCCCCGCGCGGACACAGCCCCGCGCGGGCGAGGCAGCCACGCGCGGGCCCAGCCCTGCGCGGGCACGCGCAGACAGCGCGCAGCAACGCGGTAGCGCCGTGCGGGCGCGGCAGCGGCGCGGCAGCCCTGCGCGGGCACGCGCAAACAGCATGCAGCAGCGCGGTAGCCCCGCGCGGGCCCAGCCCCGCGGTAGCCCCGCGCGGGAGCGGCAGCCCCGCGAGGGCCAAGACCCGCGCGGGCACGCGCAGACAGCGCGCAGGAGCGCGGTAGCGCCGCGCGGGCGCGGCAGCTGCACCGCAGCCCCGCGCGTGCACGCCCGAACAGCGCGCAGCAGCGCGGTAGCCCCGCACGGGTACAGCCCCACGCGGGTGCAGCAGCGCTGTAGCCCCGCGTGGGCACAGCCCCGCGTGGGTGCGGCAGCCCCGCGCGGGCACGCGCAGACAGCGCGGTAGCCCCGCGCGGGCACAGCCCCGCGCGGGAACGCGCAAATAGCGTGCAGCAGTGCGGTAGCCCCGCGCTGGCGCGGCAGCGACGCGCGGGCACGCACAAACAGCGCGCAGCAGCACGGTAGCCCACTTGGCTGCGCGCAGCGACAGCGCCTTGGCGGCGCGTCGCCAGCGGTGGCAGCGCGCGGCGGTGGCCACGGCTGCTCGGCTAGGGCGTCGAGCGGCGGCGGCGGTGGCGGCTAGGCTAGGGTATCAAGCGGTGGCGGCGGCGGCGGCGGCTCGGCTAGGGCATCGAGCGACGGCGGAGCCACCGTCGACGATCCTTAGCGTCCCCGCCAAAAACCCCAAAAACTCGTCACCAAGAACAAAACCCACGAACAAAAACCAACAATCGAACCAAACAAAACCAACGAGCCAAAGCCATTCAACGATCAAACCGAACAAAACCAACAAACAAACCCATCATACGAACCAACGATAAAAATCCGACGAACGAAACCAACCAACGACATTCAAGAACGCGAAGGAACTAAAGTACGATAAAGAAAGATCAAGATTCACAAAGCGAAGAGGAAAAGGGTGCTAACCTAGCTCTGATGGAGAAGACAACGCGATCCCGATCTCCGCGGATGGTGGTGTTTCTGCATCCGCTCCTCGGTATCGGCGACGCTTCCAGTCTCGGTCTTGGGCACGCGCAACGAGGAAAGAGGAAGAGGAACGATCTTTTCTCAAAATTAGGGTTATACGGTATTTGAGATATTAATATCTTATTACTAATATTTTATTTATTTATTTATTTATGTACGTACGAAAATCCCAATATCCGATATTTAAAGGCGAAAGGGATTTTCCACGACATCCTCGATATGCATGCCGATCCTCCGAAACATGCTGTAACCGCTACCACGGATCACAATGCACCAACAACACTTAACGGGTCCCGAGAAATTCTGAACTTATCCACTCGGACCCGCTAACATTGAAACCCTCATTCCGGGAGATCCGTAGGTCGGATTTTTGATCCGATCGCGTCGTCGTTCTTCATTTAACGAGCTCTATAATGATACGGCAACCGCAACCGAAAAACCAAGCGAACCAACACCAAGAGAAAACCACCAATACAAGCTTAAAACCAAAAGACGTCGATAAGGAAAAAGTAAAAAGTCAGCGTCATTACATCACTACCCCCTTAAAAGAAGTTTTGTCCCCAAAACTTAACTACTACACCCATCTAGTAAAATGGAAAAACGCTCTCACCAAACTAAAAGTGAAACACACGTAGCTCCAAACTCCCCACGGTTACAATACCAACCCAGTACGTAGAGAAGGGTCGGGTACACAACCACCTACTTTCACGTGCCAAGATCCGTATCGGGGTTAAAATCCCACCCCCGAAGCATTGACACGTGAAACGCCCTAAGGTTTCATGCAAACCGCGGGCTCAACCTGCCTTGCAACCCTACCGTCCCGTCCCTCTTGAGGTGACACCCAACACTATGGCTAGGATTCCCCTAACACTCGCGCTCTACGCACCTATTACTTGATTATCTCATCGGTTAGTTGGTAGTGGCATTGCACTCCGTGGATGTTGGACACCGACTACCGTGGTTAAAGTCGTTTTTCTCTGATACTATCTTAATCTGTCACGCCCCGGGGGTTTAAATAGGCAAAAAAATGTGTAAGTTTTTTTTTTTTTTGAAACATTCCCACCCATCGGTACGTGCCCAGACCCGCCACACATACAAATTCACCCCGCCAACGGACAGAGTCTCCTTCGCATATGCACGGCGTTGCCAGCACAAATCAAACTTTAACCACACTAGCCGAGAAGTTAAGTTGAGGGAAAATTATAATCATGCGCAATAACCAAGACAACCACCTACATTTTGAAAGGATAAATCCACAGGTTTATAAAACAGTGCCCACACGACACCTATTATTTTCAAAACCATTTTCGCAATCCTTTTCTTTTATTTGAAATTGGCCGTACTCAAAATAAAAGTAAAGGAAAAACCGTTCATCATGAAATTTCCAACATCCACACCATCCACAAAAGCACCACACACACAAAGCTAACTAACTGAAATAATAAAAAAAACAACGAACTAACAGAGTGGTCACCAGCCCCAAACGAGGCTAACTTCCTCTGGTCGCAGCCTCACTGTCGTCCCGGATCCTACCTCTGCCCGAACCTGTCACCGTGTGGAAAGTCAGCGACACAAAGAGTAAGAGGTAAAAGTAAGATGTGCAAAATGCTATAAATACTAGAAATAAAGCAAACCGAAAACCAGAGCATCCACACTCTTCCGCATGGATCAACGGTAAACCCTGTAAAACGATCAGTGCATGCAAAAGAAAACACCTTGCTCTCACCTTGTTACTTTCAACCCCTCCACGGCACTTGTGCGGCACCTTAAGTAACCATGAGGGGTCCCCACTACATCACCTTGTGAGGTACACGGGTCAACGTACCACCTTCCCAGAAAAGTACACCGATGCGGTGGCCAAACCGCTGGTGTGCGTGCAAGCAACCATGAGCATAATGACCGAAGTCCATGTGTAATAATAGGGGAACTCATACAAAAGGGGTTAGTCAAAATTCATTAGCACATCAATTTTACTCTTACGTATTACATATGATACCATACTCCAAACTGCAAGAAAAAGGTACCCACCTGAAACGAAGACAATCGACCGCGCCCGTGACCCTCCAAAGCAAATAACACCACCCGCGGGCCTAATAAAATATCCAAAACAACAATCAACATTTTACCCCGCACAAACTGGCAAATTTAGTTGTCCCGACTACTATACTCAAAACCCTTTCTACCCCCAAAGTAGGAACCGAGGAAAGACTCCGCGTCGAAATATCCCTACGGTTGTAAAAATCGTACTTCCAACGCGGTCCGACTGTCGACGAGGCAATTGACGGAAAACGGGTTCAAATCGTTGCCTTGACGAAGTCCGCGACGAAAATCAACCAAGCGGAGGCTCATCTGATGAAAAGCGAAAACAACTGCGTGCAGCGGACTGCATCGTTAAGCGGACTGCACCGTCCAGCGGACTGCACCGTCCAGCGAAAACCGTCAATGAAAACGCCAAGTGAAAGGTCAAAGAAAAACTGTCAAGCCAAAACCGTCGATGAAAATGCCAAGTAAAAGGTCAAACAAAAACTGTCAAGCCAAGACCGTCGACGAAAACGCCAAGTAAAAGGTCAAGCAAAATTGTCAAGCCAAAACCGTCGAGCGGATCCGTCGACGGCAGCGACTCGACCCATGCGGACTTAGCGGCGGTGCGGCGGCCCCGCGTGGGCACAGCCCCGCGCGGGCACGGCATTGGCGCGCCAGCCTCGCGCGGGCACGGCATTGGCACGCCAGCCCCGCGCGGGCCTAGTCCCGCGCGGGCACGGCAGTGGCGCGGCAGCCCCAGCCCCGCACGGGCACGCGCAAACAGCGCGCAGCAGCACGGTAGCCCCGCGCGGGCACAGCCCCGCGCGGTCGCGGCAGCCCAGCGCGGGCCCAGTCCCGCGCGGGCACGCCCAGACAGCACGCAGCAACGCGGTAGCCCCGCGCGGGCACAGCCCCGCGCGGGGGCGGCAGCCTCGCGCGGGCGCGGCAGCCTCGCGCGGGCGCGGCAGCCTCGCGCGGGCGCGGCAGTGGCGCGGCAGCACCCCGCGGGCCCAGCCCGCGCGGGCACGCGCAAACAGCGCGGTAGGCCGCTTGGCTGCGCGCGGCGACAGCGCCTTGGCGGCGCGCGGCCTGCGGTGGCAGCGCGCGGCGGCTCGGCTAGGGCATCGAGTGGTGGCGGCGGCTAGGCTATGCTAGGGCATCAAGCGGCGGCGGCGGCTAGGGTAAGCTAGGGCATCAAGCGGCGGCGGCTCGGCTAGGGCATCAAGCGGCGGCGGAGCCACCGTCGACGATCCTTAGCGTCCCCGCCGAAAACCCCAAAAACTCGTCACGAAGAACAAAACCCACGAACAAAAACCAACAATCGAACCGAACAAAACCAAGGAGCCAAAGCCATCCAACGATCAAACCGAACAAAACCAACGAACGAAACCATCATACGAACCAACGATCAAAAACCGACGAACGAAACCAACCAACGACATTCAAGAACGCGAAGGAACTAAAGTACGATAAACAAAGATCAAGATTCACAAACCGAAGACGAAAAGGGTGCTAACCTAGCTCTGATGGAGAAGACAACGCGATCACGATCTCCGCGGATGGTGGTGTTTCTGGATCCGCTCCTCGGTATCGGCGACGCTTCCGGTCTCGGTCTTCGGCACGCGCAACGAGGAAAGAGGAAGAAGAACGATCTTTTCTCAAAATTAGGGTTCTACGGCATTTGGGATATTAATATCTTGTTACTAATATTTTATTTATTTATTTATTTATGTTCGTACGAAAATCCCAATATCCGATATTTATAGGCAAAAGGGATTTTCCCACGACTTCCTCGATATGCGTGCCGATCCTCCGAGACGTCCCGTAACCGCTAGCACGGATCCCGATGCACCAACAACACTTAACGGGTCCCGAGAAATTCCGAACTTACCCTCTCGGACCCGCTAACATTGAAACCCTCATTCCGGGAGATCCGTAGGTCGGATTTCCGATCCGATCGCGTCGTCGTTCTTCGTTTAACGAGCTCTATAATGATACGGCAACCGCAACCCAAAAACCAAGCGAACCAACACCAAGAGAAAACCACCAATACAAGCTTAAAACCAAAAGACGTCGATAAGGAAAAAGTAAAAAGTTAGCTTCAGTACATCAATCCACATGAAATAGGCCAATTCCTCATGCTTACATCTCAATCCTAGAGATTGTACATATAATCATGCATGCTATCAATCACCATGGGTAACACTCCCTTAGGTAAGCTTCTATTAATCATCATGAATAACTCATATTGCAATTCTCATAAAACATAACATGGATATTACTCATGCAATTCTCAAACAGATACCGGTATTAAGCTTACCTCTCAATCACATACATAGGTACACTAACATGCATGCATTCTATCAGATAGAATTAGAGAACCGTTCACCGGTTCTGAAGACGAAGCAACCCACCTGAAACGATTTCCGTAGGCAAAGCTGAAGTCGGTGAAGTGCGCAGTCACTCACTAACAAAATCCGCCGAAACTGCACCCTCGGCATTCAGTCGCACAAGCCTCTGTTCCAACTAACATCACAACCACAACACACCTATCAATACCCCACACACACCAAACAGCGTTTGCTATCTTTACAAAATAGCAAAGAGAAGGGGCCTTTTCACCTGCATGCAGTCCTCCGAAAAATCCAAAAAAATCACGGTTGCGATCCTCGCGACGAGTAGATCCAAATCGAGTATTTATACATCTCATTCCGACACCTGTAGGCTAAGATACGATCATTTCATCGCAGTAAGCCAAAATATCCACCATTCGCAAATCTGCAAAAAATAGTCACGGAAAAGCTTAAATATAACCTTCCAAACGACCTCATAAAAATCCGATAAAAATACGGATGCGTTCCTCTCGAAGCGTAGATGCCGATCAAGTCCTCAAACGCCCCGTTCCGATGCCCGTAGGCCGAGAAATCCCAGCATTACTCCACCGCTGTCCCATACCTCGCAATAGTACAAATGGTCACAAAAACACCTCAGGAACACCACCAAAAACTCAAAACAAAGCAAAGTAATCAACACGGAAATCGAAGGTGTACCTCTCATGAACGCGCTGCCTTAAATATCAGCCCAAAATTCCATCGAGGTAGCTTAGGGGGTCTCGCGCACTGAAAAGCGACGTTAGAAGCCAAAATTGAAGGAGCGTCGAAGTGCGCCGCGTCGCAGAAAACGCCGATGCCGTGGCCTCCAAAAATTTCGGGAATCCTCCACAAGATGCAGCACTGGTTGGAGAAGAAATCTCTTATAGAAGTCTCTCGGAGAATCCGACCAAAAAGCTAGGAAAGGAGCTATACTAGGCCTATTTATAGGCCCAGCCCAAGAAATCCAATAATACCGAATTTGTCCCGAGATTTGTGCGCTTGGACCTCAATCGGGCGCCCGAATCCCCCGCAAGGCTCCCCGCGAGGAGCGCCCAAAACCACCTCCTCGCGCCACGTTGCCCATAACAGGCAATAGCCAAACCACCGCCTCACGCCGCGCCGTGTGGCCCGCCGCGAGCGCTGACGCGTGGCGTGCCCACGCGTGGGAACCGCGCGTCAACGCGCCGGGTGTCGCGCCCACGTGCGCCCACCCTCTGCTCCATAGACCGCGGCTTGTGCGCCAGCCACCCAGCCGCTGCCACGCGTCAAAAGCGGGCCAACGGGAAGCTGCCACGTGGCACTCCACCCCCGCTGCGCCGCGCCAGCCTGCGCGCCTGCCCGCGCCTGCTCCCATGGGCCGGGCCCACTGCGCTGCGCTTCCTGCTTCGCCACGTGGCGTACGGCGCCAATCGAAAGATGCCACGTGGCACACCCTCGGTCCACCGGCTCACCGTGCACCCGAAAACACTAGAAATCTTTCGGGTGTCCGTTTTCTGGCGTCCGGACTCAGAAGAATACAACCAAGTAGTCGGTTTCCATCGTTTTTCCGTGCTGAATCCAAATCTAATGTCCTTTTCGTGCAAAACCACTTCTAAAATTCGACGGGGGCATCCGAATGCACTCGTGATCCATTTTACACACTGAGTCCATCACTTGTTTCCAATTTGCGCAAAAACACCGCCGACACACCACATAGGCCTCCGAAAGCTGCTGATCCAACAGTAATCCTTTCGCGGGGATTCGGGTCTCCACATCCTCCCGTACTAAAAGAAAGTTTCGTCCTCGAAACTAACACAACTCGAAAGGGAGTCTCAAATACCAAGGATAGGTACTCAACAACGCCGTCTCCAGCTCCCATGTCGCTACACACTCCCCGTGATTATGGCCTCAACAACAACAACCGGTATGGCATGGTCCGGCTGCAAAATTCTCTCATCTCACGAGCCAAAATTTGCAACGGGCGTCCCTCATACTCCAAGTACTCATAGATCTCAAATGTAACGAGTCCATCACGGGCGAGGGATCCAAACACATAACACTCCAGAGCTGAGACGTGGAAAAACCTCAGGGACTCCATCAAGGGAAGGAAAGAACAACTAGTGCAACATGCACCAACACCACTCCTTGGTGCCAACTCAACCAGGGCGACCCAAAACACATCCTCACGATCATCCAAGAAGGAAAGGAGCCCTAACGGGTGGGCTCCACACTCGGTCGCTCCCGAATCCTGACCATCCGAGTGGACTGCTCAGCCGCAGTCTACCATCAAAAGGGACCCTCAGGGACACAACCACAAGCCCTGTTCACCTCAACAACTCTACACAGCGCCAACTGTGAAATCATCAACTCAACCCCAGAAAGCTCTCCCGATCAAGGTATCTGGCACCATAGTTGTTGGTTTTATAGGATCAACAAGGATCTAAATAGGTACTATCAAACACCTAGAGGGGGGTTGTAGTAGCCGCTGGTTTAAAATATTTTTGGGTCTATTTTTGGTTTCGTTTATTTCGCAATTCGTTTCGGGGGCCGGAGGGTGATCTAATAATTCCTTGTTTCCGGGCAGACCGTCGAGGCTCGCGGGTATTTTTAGTCAATAAAGCTTGCGAAACGGAGAACGGCGGCGCAGTCGGTTTTGAATTCCGACACCGGAATCTCCCGGAATAAATTCCGGAAGGTGGCTAGCGGTTTAGGTGGTCAGCACGGTTTTTCAGGCAGACCGGACCCTGGTTCGCACCCGACTTATTACCTGCTTTTGACTTGAAATGGGTTCATTCCCATTCCTCATCCTAACCGCTCCCGCCATCCTAACCGCTCCTGCCTTTTTCGTGTCGTGGGGAAACAGGGGTACGACGATTACAACTCCCTACAACTTCCCTCACCTTAGGCGTACGCAACCCGAAGCGCAAGGAGGAACCCACTTCCCCAACCTTTCTTTTTCCCAACCGATCGAGTGGAGAAACAAGGCGGAGCGGGTGAGGAGAGGGAAGATCGCCGGCATACCCTTCGTTACCGGGCACGCAAGAACACGACGATCATCCCCTAGATCAACCCTAGCCGACGAAACCAAGGTTCTTGTAGGTCCGGGCGGGCACCCCGAGACGCGGGAGAACCTAGCATCGGTCAGGAGCGCGACAACGAAAAGGTGGGTTTTCGGTCGAGGCTTAGTATAGTGTTAGTATTCCGAAAGGGATGTTAATTAAATGTTAATCGGTACTAACGCTGACGGTTTCTATGATTTACTATATATCCCCGTGTCTTGGTTACTATGCTCAAGTTGTGACACGCGCACCCGCGGTCTGGCCACCACAAAGGGTGCTCTTTTCCGGAAAGGCGGTCTACGACCCGTGTTACCCACGAGGGGATGTAGTGGGGCCCCCGTAGGCGTGGGGTTCGAGGCACCAAGGTGTGAGCGGTGCGACCTGTCGGGATTGGTGCCCGACGAGGTCAGGTGTGCGACCTGCCGGGATTGGTGCCCGACGAGGTCAGGTGTTACAGGTGTTACCGGGGTTACAGGTGTCACAGGTGGTACAGGTGGTTACGAGTTACCTTTATGAGTAGAGTGGTTGCTCCGGCTAGTCTTACTTTTGTGGCTTGGTATTACTTTACTGCTTTAGTATGTTTCATCATGATAGTGTCGCTGACTACCTACTCTGTGACAGGTACCTCCAGGGGTGAGGGGTAGGCGACGGTGAGGCCGAGGTGGGAGCAGTCGGGCTGTGGGAGCCCTAGTCTGCCGTTTTCTTTATTTGCTCTGCATTTCATTTGGTATTGTAGGTTACTGTGTGGTTCTCGATACCCTTGTGGGGTCGTGTGGATGTTGATTACTTTTGTTCTGGATATGCACTACTGTTTCCTTTATTATTCCCGTTTGGCCGTTTTCTAAACAAACCAACTAGAAATCAAGAGAAAAAGGACTTCGAAAACCGTTTTCAAAAATCTAGGGTCGGGTGGGCCCGTTTTCCAAACCCTGTGGATTTATGCCGTTTTCCAAATCTGTTTTCGAAACCTAAGGCCGTGTGGGCCTGTTTTCAAAACGGTGAGTTTATCCTTTCAACTTGACTGGCCACGGGCATTGTTTAGTCTTCATGCACAGTTAGATCCCCGAACTGTTGTGATTAAATGGAAAATGATTGCTTGTGTTTGACTGTTGTAATAGCCGCGATGCCGTGCATATACAGAGGAGACTCTGCCCGATTTTCGAGTAAATCTGTATATGCGGCGGGTCTGGGCACGCGTCGGGGAAGGAGGTTTTTAACAAAAAAATTTTGTACGCGCCTTACGCTTACTTTTGTGTATCGTTTCCGCTAAAATAAAACCCCCGGGGCGTGACAGATTAAGATGGTATGAGAGACTTTGCTTTAATCACAACAGTGACGGCCCAACATCCACCGAGATATCACACTTAACTACGAATAAATGAAATGTGTAGGACGTAAGGGTGTAGGACGCGAGTGAACATGGGGAGGGGAAATTAGTGTGATTTATTTACGCTCGGTTTTCCTGGGTATGCTGGGACTGATGTGTTTCCTTGGTGTGCAAAAGATAGAAGCCCGTTTTTGGGTGGGTAACTGCTGCCGGACATGGACCTTGCGGCAGAGGCGAACCGCTTACTATGCAACCAGCTGCGCGACGTGGCTGGGCAGCTGCTAAATCTCGCGGAGCGCGTGGGTATACTGACCCAGGAGCTTGAGGGTGTCGACCACGGCCAGCACGGCACTGGTGGTGTTAACCCCCGTGGGATACCACCAACTGGCGTTTCCACCTTTCAGGGAGCGGTCAACTTGGCCGTGCGCGCGGAGCTAGAGCGTACATGACGGGCACACCCCTACCCCGGCCCGACAGGGGACCCCTACCAGAGCGGCAGAGCAACCAAGCGCCAGAGGAAAGGGCCGAAACTCGGGCAGGCGACGAGGGGGGGACCTGAACCACCAACGCCATGTGTCATTTGTGATGGTGCGCATCCAATGATGAATTGCCCTTGGCGGGACGAACATTGCTTCAGGTGTGGCAGGCCGGGCCACACACGTTACGAGTGCCCCCGGAAGCCGGGCGTCACCAGACCCCCGGCACCGAGACCTGACGACCTACGCCTGACGGACTCTTCTGATACCGAGTCCCCACCCCGCCACGCCGAACGTGGCTGGCCCAGAGGTTGTGGACGGACCTCCCCAGCCGCCCCGGGGAGCAGTGATGCAGAATCCTAGAACCGGGAATATCACAGGTAATATTTTTTTCCCTTTACCTCTTTTTGGTTAAGCCTCGACTTTCATCTTCCGTTTTTGTCTTTTTCTTTCTCCGTGTACTGTGCGGTTGTGTCGGGGGGGGGGGGGGGGGGGTTTATGGGTTAGGAGTGGGGTTACTTCCCTAGTCCGCCTTAGGAGTTGTGGACGCCATGTCACGGGGAGGGAAGGGGGGTCGGGCGCCAGGTAGGAACCCCTTACAAATGGTTCCGAGGAGAGAACCCTACTTAGTTTGTTGGTCTGTTCAAACCCCCGGTGGGGGGGAACTTCGCGGGAGTGGCCCCTACAGCGACTGTAGCAGACGAGGTGTTACCACCCCCCGACGACGGCATCAGAGGTGGTGTTCCCTATTGAACTCTTGCCAGGTACTCAACCTATAACGAAGGCGCCCTACCGAATGGCCTTCGCGGAGTTGAAGGAGTTAAAGGCGCAACTGGAAGACCTCTTGGACAAAGGGTTTGTCAGGCCGAGTGTGTCACCCTGGGGCGCACCGGTGCTTTTCGTACGGAAGAAGGATGGAAGCCTGCGACTCTGCATCGACTACAGAGGAATAAACAAGGTCACGGTGAACAACAAGTACCCCCTGCCCAGAATCGACGACCTCTTCGACCAACTACGAGGAGCGACGGTCTTTTCAAAGATTGATCTGCAGTCAGGCTACCACCAGCTCCGGGTTCGGAACGAGGACATTCCGAAGACCGCCTTCCGGACCCGGTATGGCCATTACGAGTTTACAGTCATGCCGTTCGGACTTACGAATGCCCCCGCAGTTTTTATGGACATGATGAACCGGATCTTCAGACCATTCCTAGACCGGTTCGTGGTGGTCTTCATCGACGACATACTAATCTATTCATCTACCGACGAGGAGCACGAGGACCATTTACGAACGATTCTCCAAACCCTCAGGGAGCAGAAGCTGTTCGCTAAGCTCAAAAAGTGTGAATTCTGGCTACGCGAAGTGGGATTCCTGGGGCATGTGATCTCGGCGAAGGGAATCACCGTGGACCCCAAGAAGGTGGAATCGGTGATCGACTGGCAGCCGCCCACGACGGTGACGGAGATCCGCAGTTTCTTGGGGCTGGCGGGGTATTATAGACGCTTTGTCGAGGGTTTCTCGAAGATTGCGGCCCCTTTAAACCGGTTGACTAAGAAAGGAGAAAAGTTTGTATGGACGGCCAAATGCCAGGAAAGTTTTGAAGAACTCAAAAGAAGGCTAACCAAGGCACCAATTCTTGTACTACCAACACCCGGAGAGGACTATGAGGTGTACTGCGACGCTTCGAGGATCGGCCTTGGGGGTGTTTTAATGCAGCAGGGGAAGGTAATAGCCCATGCGTCTAGGCAACTAAAGGACTACGAGAGAAACTACCCAATACACGATTTAGAGCTGGCTGCGGTGGTCTTCGTCCTGAAGTTATGGAGACACTATCTCTTTGGTGTCCATTGTAACATCTTCTCAGATCACCAGAGTCTTAAATACCTGTTCACCCAAAAGGAACTAAACCTGCGGCAGAGGCGGTGGCTTGAGTTACTGAAGGATTACGACCTAACAATCCAATACCACCACGGGAAAGCAAACGTGGTAGCGGACGCTCTGAGCAGGAAGGGGCGATTGGAGGGAGGATCGGTAGGTGCGATAACTGAGCAGAGCAACTTGATCGCGGAATTCTCACGACTAGGGTTGGAAGTAGTGCCAGTAGGCACGGTTGCGCAACTTCTAACTTTGGTGGTCAAGCCAACACTGCTCGAGAAGATTCGAGAGGGACAGCAGGCGGACTCGCACTTACAGCTCGTAAGAGACAAGATCTCACCGGATCAGGAAGGTGACTTTTCAGTGGAAGGCGACGGCACTCTATGGTTCCGCGGGTGGATTTGCGTGCCGGATACCCCGGAATTGAAGAAGAAAATCCTATCTGAGGCACACAGCGCCCCTTATGCAGCGCATCCAGGAGGCACAAAGATGTACAGGGACCTCAAGCAGACCTTCTGGTGGCCCAAGATGAAGAGGGATGTGACTCAATTTGTAGCTCATTGCCTGGTGTGTCAACAGATAAAGGCGGAACATCAACGGCCGGCGGGAAAGTTACAACCCTTACCGGTACCGGAGTGGAAGTGGGATCATATCACCATGGACTTTGTCACCGGGTTCCCACGTTCACAGCAAGGACATGACACAATATGCATGGGTTGTGGTGGACCGGCTAACTAAGTCAGCGCACTTCCTACCGATTCACACAACCTGGACCAGAGAGCGGTTGGCTCAAGTCTACCTCAGCGAGATTGTGAGACTGCATGGAGTACCGGCATCGATCACATCAGACAGAGACACGCGTTTCGTCTCAAAGTTTTGGCAGAGTCTGCAACAAGCCTTGGGGACTAAATTGCAGTTCAGCACAGCCTTCCACCCTCATACAGACGGGCAGTCGGAGCGAGTGATACAGACGCTAGAGGACCTGCTTCGGGCCTGTGTACTCGATTGGGGAGTCGGTTGGGAGCATTACCTACCACTTGTAGAATTCGCTTACAACAATAGCCACCAGGCCAGCATCCTGATGGCACCCTACGAAGCCTTATACGGGAGACGCTGCCGATCCCCGATCTGTTGGGACGACTTGGGAGAACGGAAGTTCTTGGGACCCGATTTGGTGGAAGAAACAGAAGAGAAGGTGCGCCTCATCAGGCAGCGCTTACTAACCGCCTAGAGTCGACAAAAGAGCTACGCGGATCGGAGACGCCGCGACTTAGAGTTCCAGGTGGGAGAACACGTGTTTTTGCGGGTCTCGCCGTCCAGAGGAATCAAGCGATTCGGGTTAAAAGGCAAGCTGAGCCCGCGGTTTGTGGGGCCATTCGAGATCCTGGAGCGGATTGGCCCAGTGGCTTACCGCCTTGCCCTACCACCGAACCTCAACCGGATTCACGACGTGTTCCACATTTTGATGCTCAAGAAATACCTCCCCGACCCGTCGCATGTCCTGGACGTCTCGACACTCGAACTGAAGGAGGACCTAAGCTTCGAGGAAACCCCTGTGCGAATACTAGCAAGAGAAAGCAAGACGCTTCGAAACCGAGTCATCCCCTATGTGAAGGTGCACTGGAACAACCACGAGGAGCGGGAAGCGACGTGGGAACTGGAGTCGAAGATGAGGGAGGGCTACCCCTATCTCTTCACCGCGAACCAGGATTGAGTTTCGAGGACGAAACTCGTTTTAAGAGGTGAGTGGTGTAGTAGCCGCTGGTTTAAAATGTTTTTGGGTCTATTTTTGGTTTCGTTTATTTCGTAATTCGTTTCGGGGGCCGGAGGGTGATCTAATAATTCCTTGTTTCCGGGAAGACCGTCGGGGCTCGCGGGTATTTTTAGTCAATAAAGCTCGCGAAACGGAGAACGGCGGCGCAGTCGGTTTTGAATTCCGACGCCGGAATCTCCCGGAATAAATTCCAGAAGGTGGCTAGCGGTTCAGGTGGTCAGCACGGTTTTTCAGGCGGACCGGACCCTGGTTCGCACCCGACTTATTACCTGCTTTTGACTTGAAATGGGTTCATTCCCATTCCTCATCCTAACCGCTCCCGCCATCCTAACCGCTCCCGCCTTTTTCCTGTCGTGGGGAAACAGGGGTACGACGGTTACAACTCCCTACAACTTCCCTCACCTTAGGCGTACGCAACCCGAAGCGCAAGGAGGAACCCACTTCCCCAACCTTTGTTTTTCCCAACCGATCGAGTGGAGAAACAAGGCGGAGCGGGTGAGGAGAGGGAAGATCGCCGGCATACCCTTCGTTATCGGGCACGCAAGAACAGGACGATCATCCCCTAGATCAACCCTAGCCGACGAAACCAAGGTTCTTGTAGGTCCGGGCGGGCACCCCGAGACGCGGGAGAACCTAGCATCGGTCAGGAGCGCGACAACGAAAAGGTGGGTTTTCGGTCGAGGCTTAGTATAGTGTTAGTATTCCGAAAGGGATGTTAATTAAATGTTAATCGGTACTAACGCTGACGGTTTCTATGATTTACTATATTACCCTGTGTCTTGGTTACTATGCTCAAGTTGCGACACGCGCACCCGCGGTCTGGCCACCGCAAAGGGTGCTCTTTTCCGGAAAGGCGGTCTACGACCCGTGTTACCCACGAGGGGATGTAGTGGGGCCCCCGTAGGCGTGGGGTTCGAGGCACCAAGGTGTGAGCGGTGCGACCTGTCGGGATTGGTGCCCGACGAGGTCAGGTGTGCGACCTGCCGGGATTGGTGCCCGACGAGGTCAGGTGTTACAGGTGTTACCGGGGTTACAGGTGTCACAGGTGGTACAGGTGGTTGCGAGTTACCTTTATGAGTAGAGTGGTTGCTCCGGCTAGTCTTACTTTTGTGGCTTGGTATTACTTTACTGCTTTAGTATGTTTCATCATGATAGTGTCGCTGACTACCCACTCTGTGACAGGTACCTCCAGGGGTGAGGGGTAGGCGACGGTGAGGCCGAGGTGGGAGCAGTCGGGCTGTGGGAGCCCTAGTCTGCCGTTTTCTTTATTTGCTCTGCATTTCATTTGGTATTGTAGGTTATTGTGTGGTTCTCGATACCCTTGTGGGGTCGTGTGGATGTTGATTACTTTCGTTCTGGATATGCACTACTGTTTCCTTTATTATTCCCGTTTGGCCGTTTTCTAAACAAACCAACTAGAAATCAAGAGAAAAACGACTTCGAAAACCGTTTTCAAAAATCTAGGGTCGGGTGGGCCCGTTTTCCAAACCCTGTGGATTTATGTCGTTTTCCAAATCTGTTTTCGAAACCTAAGGCCGTGTGGGCCTGTTTTCAAAACGGTGAGTTTATCCTTTCAACTTGACTGGCCACGGGCATTGTTTAGTCTTCATGCACAGTTAGATCCCCGAACTGTTGTGATTAAATGGAAAATTATTGCTTTTGTTTGACTGTTGTAATAGCCGCGACGCCGTGCATATACAGAGGAGACTCTGCCCGATTTTCGAGTAAATCTGTATATGCGGCGGGTCTGGGCACGCGCCGGGGAAGGAGGTTTTTAACAAAAAAATTTTGTACGTGCCTTACGCTTACTTTTGTGTATCGTTTTTGCTAAAATAAAACCCCCGGGGCGTGACAGGGGTGAATAGGTGTAATATACAAAATACCAATCTCAGTGCAGATTAAAAACCAATGCGGAAAATAAAAAACAGCACACCGAGATTTACGTGGAAACTCCAATCCAGGATAAAAACCACGGGACCAACACGCAATAACAATCCACTAAGAAAATGTAGTGTCCTGGACTTTTTACAATCACTTACTTTAAGAGTTTATTTTATTAGCGACTTTTGAAGTTCTGAGTTGGTACTCGCGGGTATTTTTCAGTGATAGGGCTTGGGAAATGTTAAACAGCGGCGCGATCGGATCTGAAATCCGACTCCCGGATCCCCCGGTTTTGAATTTTGTAGGTGACGGTATCTGTAGTGCGCATTGGAATCCGTACCACATGATTTGCACGCTTTTCGAGGCAATGAGGTAGATTTCTTTTAGATCGGGTTAGCGATGTTTTTGTGCGAATGCGAAACGGGTTGATTAAGTGAACCTCCCTTTTGATCCCTCATGCGTGCGCACGAGGTGAGGGTTTGGGGGGTAAGTACGTTTAGATTTAGGGTTGGGGTTTTTCCTTTTATGTATATAAATACAGACTGTTGTTTACCCTGAGGGAGAGAGGGGATCCCTTGTAACCCTAGCCGCCAGGGAGAGATAGAGAAAGGGGGAAGGGAAATCCATCGCCTTGGAGCATCGCGTTGGTGACGGGAAGGACGATCCGCCTTCTCCTCCGTCACAAGACAAAGATAAGCGATCGAATTTCCCCTCCTCTTTCCTCTCTCTATTCGTCGTTGTTGACGGGGGGATCGGGTTGCCGCCGCCGCTGTTGCCGTGGCCGCTACCGTTGCCGCTGCCGCTGCCGCTGTTGCCGTTGCCGCTGCCGCTGCCGCTGTCGCCGCCGTCGCTTCCGCTCTTGCTGCCGCGCCACCGCCTGCGCGGGGCCTTGCACGCACGGGGCGACCTGCTGCCGCGCCGCCGCCAGCGCGGGGTCTTGCACGCGCGGGGCGGCCTGCTGCCGCGCCGCCCGCGCGGGACCTTGCCCGCGCGGGGTGGCCTGCTGCGCCGCCGCCGACGCGGGGCGGCCTGCTGCCGCGCCGCCCGTGCGGGGCGGCCTGGTACCGCGCCGCCGCCAGCGCGGGGCCTTGCCCGCGTGGGGCTCTGCCGCCGCGCCGCCCGTGTGGGCCTGCGCCCGCGCGGGGCTCTGCCGCCGCGCCGTCCGCGTGGGCATGCGCCCGCGCGGGGCTCGCTGTCTCCGCCGCGCTTCACCGCGTGGCTTTGTGCCGCACGGGGCTCTGCCGCCGCGCCGCCCGCGTGGGCATGCGCCCGCGCGGGGTTTGCTGTCGCCGCCGCTCGGCTCCTTTCGTGTTCCCGCCGTGTGCGTTCGTGTCCCGTTTGGCACTTAATTACTGTTGAGCCGTTCGTGTGTGGTGTCTTCGCTAATTTTCGGTCTTAATGGTTGTTTTCTGGGGACTCCGTAGGGCGAGGCATCGTTCGGGGGCTGTGAGTCAACTGCAGGTGTTCCGACCAAACGCTGTTCAGGTGGGTGCTCTCCTTTGTCAAACCAGGAATGTGGTAAATGAAATTATGTTTTGTCATGAATAAAGCAACACTTATATTATGATCATGTCTAACCCCTGTTTTACATAAGCATGTTATTACTAATATATCTAGCGACTGTGGGTTGCTCTGGTTTATGATACACACATTTACACGTTATGAGCCCAATGTTTGCTTGCACGCACACCGGCGGTCTGGCCACCGCACAGGTTGTATTTTTTCGAAAAGATGGCACGTTGGCCCGTGTACCCCACGACTAGTGGTGATGGGGACCTCTCACGGCTGCTCACGTACCGCTCGAGCGTCGTGGAGGGGTATAAGCAAATCACGAGAGGCAGGTGCACGTATTGGATTGTTTCAGGGGCATGTACGCATGTACGCATGTTTGATTGTTACAGGGTACCGTGGCTCTCTTGGGAGTGGGGAAACATGGACACGCTGGTGGCTCGATTTGCATTAAGCATATATATATTGTTTACCCTGGTTTATGTTGCATCCTGGTAGTGTCGCTGACTCCCCACTCTATGACAGGTTGGTCGGGCGCGGGCATGGGACGGCTGTGAGGACGGTTCACGAGGACGTGTCGTTTGTTTAGTTTTGCCATGAGTGACGTTCGCTAGGTTTTATTCGTGTTATCATCTTAGTTTCTGTTTTGTGTGAGTGGTTGTGGCTGTGGATGTACAAATTACTGTGGTGACCCTGTTTTATTTCATACTCTGTAGTTTTCGGCCTATTTTCAAATCAGGAAAAATGTTTACGAAAACGGCTTTTAAAACAACGAGTGTCGTGTAGGCACCAATTTGAAAACCCATGGATTTATCCTTTCTAAACATCGACGGCCGTGTTAAGTAGTTACAATACTCTCTCTTACTATTGTGAATGATGATTGTGGTTAAAGTGTGAACGAGCTTACATGCGGGTTGGTATGCCCGTCTAAGTTGAAACCGCCGTGCACGTGCAAATTAGACTCCGCCCTCGGGGTCGAGGAATTTGCACGTGTGGCAGGTCTGGCGCGCACTGGGGACACTATAAAGAAAAATTTAATATTTCACATTTTTCGCTCAACCGAAAAACCCCCGGGGCGTTACAGATTAAATGGTATCAGAGAAAAACTCACTTTAACCACATTGGTCGGCATCCAACATCCACAGAGCACTATGCCACTGGCAGCTAATCGACGAGGTAATCGAGCAATAGGTGCGTAGAGAGCGCGAGTGTTTCGGGGACGGGATGATAGTGTTTTCGGTTGGTCGTAGGTCTTAGTGCTAGACCAGTTAAGTCTAGGATTGACTTGTTTTCTTTGTGTACACGGATGACGGCCTGGACTTGGTTTTCAATCAACAGCGCGGGAAGAGAAGTGACAGCTTTGACAGCTGCGGAGGGCCGGCTACTTTGACAACAGTCGCACGACGTGGCCGGGCAACTGCCAACGCTTGCAGAAGTCATGGAATACCAACGACATGAGTTACCCGCCTTCCGAGAAGCAGTCGACGGGGCCACTTCGGTAGAGCGGGATTTGGCCAATACGCCCGACCAGTAGGAGGACCGGGAGCCGACCACCCAAGTATCCGAAGATGCAGCAAGGGACCAGAAGCACGCCGACGAGGGGACCGGAACCGGGGGAGACCGACCAGGCAACGTCTGCGGAGGAGCACACCGGGTGATCGACTATTCCTGGAAGCACGATCATTGCTCCGTTGTGGCAAGCCGGGGCATCTTCGCTCTTACTGCCCCCTGAACCTGGGGACAGCCCCTTCAACGGCACGACACGAGTAAGAGGTCCCACGCGACGGCATGACATAGGACGCCTTGCCCCGGATGAAGTAGTAGCAGAGACACTCTACCCTTAGCTCTTCCTTTCGACTATGACCCAGTTTCGACATCAGGAGTATCCCACCTCTTCACTTCTGGCGTTACCGCTCCTACCCATAGTTAGTTAAGTTCGATCCCTTCGTAGTATGATGTCGGCCCAGACCCCTGGACGGCCTCTAAAAACGGATAGTTATTCCTACCCGTTAAGGTTGGGAAGGCTGTCATGCCTTTGAGACTTATTAATAAACCTCGCTGAAGGATTCTGACGTAGGGCTAGGGAAAGCTTTAGTCTCCGCTTCAAGTCAACTCAAGGAGTATGGACTAAACTACCCTACGCATTACCTGGAACTTACGGCCGTCGACTTCGCCTTAAAACTCTAGAGGCACTACCCGCATAGAGCTCACGGCAACATCTTTTCGGATCACCGGAGTCTCAAATATCCTCCCACACAGAAGGAGTTGAACCTATGACAAAGACGTTGATTGGAACTGTTAGAGGACTACGGTCTGGCCATATTTATTTTTCCCCCGGAAGGGCAGACGCAGTTGCCGGCGCCTTGAGTAGGAGGGGTCAGACAGGAGTACTGCTAAGGAGCGCCCCTACTCAGCATGATCGTTTAATCGCGGTTCTCTCGCGGAAGAGATTGGAGGTGGTACCAGCCGGTACAATTTTGCAACTCTTATTCCTAGTTGTCAAGCCGGCCTCGGTCGAGAAAATCCTGGAAGGTCAAAGGACGGACACGCAGCTGAAGCTTTCAAGAGGCAGGACCACTTCGAAGACCGAGAGAGCGACGTTCGGTGGGCACAAGCGACGCAACCCAGTTCCGGGGACATGTTTGCGTACCCGACCTGCCCGACCTAAGGGACGAGATTCTAACGGAGGCGCACTGTGCTCCCTATACAGCGCACCCCGGTGGCACAAAGATGCACAGAGTCCTGAAGCGGACGTTTTGGGGGTGGCCGGCAATGAAGAAGGACGTAACGCGAGTCGTGGAGCACTGTCTAGGCTGCCAGCAAGGAAAAGCCGAGCACCAGCGCCGGCGGAGATATTGCAGCCACCACCGGTGCCGGATTGGGAGTGGGGGCGGATCACCATGGATTTCGTCATGGGGTTCCCACGATCGCAACAAGGTCACGACGCCATTTGGGTGGTAGCGGATCGTTGGACATGGCAGCTCTTTTTCCTACCTATCCCTACGACATGGACCCGAGACCGCCTGGCGCAGGGCTACACCAACGACGTTGAGAGACGGCATGGAGTACCGATATCGATCACTTCGGACAGAGACACCCTTTTGTGGCAAACTTTTGAGAGGAGTCCGAGGCGAGGGTGCGCCTCATCGGGCAGCAGCTGGTGACCGCCCAGAGTCGGCAGAAGAACTACGCAGATCGAAGATGATGGGACTGGGTGTTTCCCTGCGTAAAGGCACAGAAGAGTAATCGTGGGAGGCGAGAGGCGACGTGGGAGTTAGAATCAATTTGAGAGTGTGTTTCCCATTTTGTTGGCGGGGAAAAAGTTTAAGTTTTGAGGATGAAACTTCTTTTAATGAGTGTGTGATGTAGTGTCCTGGACTTTTTACAATTACTTACTTTAAGAGTTTATTTTATTAGCGACTTTTGAAGTTCTGAATTGGTACTCGCGGGTATTTTTCGGTGATAGGGCTCGGGAAATGTTAAACTGCGGCGCGATCGGATCTGAAGTCCGACTCCCGGATCCCCCGGTTTTGAATTTTGAAGGTGACGGTATCTATAGTGCGCATCGGAATCCGTGCCACATGATTTGCACGCTTTTCGAGGCAACGGGGTAGATTTCTTTTAGATCGGGTTACCGATGTTTTTGTGCGAATGCGAAATGGGTTGATTAAGTGAACCTCCCTTTTGATCCCTCATGTGTGCGCACGAGGTAAGGGTTTGGGGGGTAAGTACGTTTAGATTTAGGGTTGGGGTTTTTCCTCTTATGTCTATGTCACGCTGTCACGCCCTGGGGTCAAAACTGCGACCCGGGCTCGCTAACAGATCCGCCATCTTTATGGAAACTGCCGTACAGACGAAGCATCCAACCTGTAAAAAGAATCAACTGCAGTACACAGATATCAGAGCCGAAAGTAACTACTAAAAACTGAAATCCAAAACACTGTACAACTGAAAATAATACAATATCCATCTCCCAAATACGATCGTATACAAAGTCCTCTGATACAAAACTCAAAGGGAGATATCTCCAATAAAAACATCAGTGTACAAGCTCTCACTACAAAAATATCCTCACTACAACAGTCTCTCAAACTGAAAAGGAAAAGTACAACTCTATACCTCACAACAAGGTTCTCTCAACAGAGGTAAAAGTAAACTAAACTACTGAAGCTCTCCTCGGAAGAGGTACCACTACACTCCAACGATGGGTAGGGAACTAGCTCGCGACTCCCTCGCCTCGGTCAGAAGGATCAGCAACATGAGCACAGGACAGGAGAAGAAGTCCCTGGGGAAAAGACACCACGACGGGTGTGAGAACTACTTCCCACAGTAGTTCTCAGTGGGTGCCGTCAACAAGCCCAACGGTCTGCCCACTAAGTCTACTAGAGGTAAAAAGATAACAGTGCAATGAAATCTGAACAAGAAAAGCTGGAGCTACTCTACAGCTACCATGCCTCTATCTAGATACTCAAAAAGTGGAACAGATGAAAGTAATTGAGACCACTCGTACCCAGGGTGCTCAATCGACCCAATCAAACTGATTGTCTCATAGGGTCCGGTCAACCTGCGCCTGTCGACTAGGAACGCACCTGCCCACTACCACACATACACATGAGGACGGGATTTACGTGGGGCGTCCTGTCCGACTAACTCATCCCTCGCGCAAAACTGCCTCAACAGGCCCACCGTTCCCTCCACTGCGGAAAACTGCCTCAACAGGCCAACCATCGTATCCACAGCGGCATCTCAGGGGGCGCGACTCCAACTGAGGAAAACGGCGCGGCATAGAGTATCAAACATTGGCATATGCAGGCTAGTCAAAATCCACGCTCACTCTCAGAACGGTATGACTCAAAATCCCCAAATATCTCGCACCACAGTCGGAGCACTCTCGACGACTCAGCTGATCAGCTCACACGAAACACGAGACACTAGCCTCTCCAACAGCTCGCAGCACAAAGCACACTGGCTGGAGGTACTCCACAGCCAGGAACGACCCACAACTCAGGGTAACAAAACAGGTCGGACAACACTCAACGACCTGGAACCACCGTTAACCCCAACGGTTCCCAACAACACTGAGCGGAAGATACTCGACGGCCCGGGACTGCCGTCTGCGCAACGGCTCCCTCCACGACGGCACAACAGGGAAACAAGACCTCCCGGGACTACCGTTTACCCAAACGGCTCCCGGCACAGATAAGCAACCCACTACAACTACCAGACTCCACTCTGCTCCCAAGCAAGAGTGCAAAAGCATCCCACACTAAAGGAAAGTCCCGACCTCTCGACCCACTACCCGGGCGAGGATAACACTATGTCCAGGAATGAAAGAACAGTGTGGATGTCTAAGCATAAATAACCCTAGCCCAAGTGAGGGTTTTCTACTGGTCTGGTTACACATGCAACATATGACGGGGGTGCTAGGTCAAGTTCCAAGATAACTATATTAACAGATGATAAAAGGAATAACAATTCCTACAATCTAGCATGCTACACAAGAAAATAAGCTATCATGCATACTCCAACATCAGTAGAAATACTATACAGTCCATAAAACTTGGAGATAAGGCCACCCACCTCGGTTTGCCACCAATTGCTCGTAGACACTTGTAATTGGCCTCCACGCGATCCGCACACAAAACGATGTCCGCTGCCGGAGTCCGCACGCAAAACAGAGCACGGTGCCAAAATCCGCACGCAAAACGGAGTCCGCACGCAAAACGGTGCACAGTGCCAGAATCCGCATGTAAAACGATGCATGGTGCCGGAGTTCGCACGCAAAACGGAGTCCGCACGCAAAACGGTGCACAGTGACGAAATCCGCACGCAAAACGGTGCACGGTGCCGGAGTCCGCATGCAAAACGTTGTCCGCACGCAAAACGGTGCACGGTGCCGGTGTAAGGCCTGGCTTTTTCGTGACCCTTCCCGTTACCCCTTTTTTCTTCGACTGCCCGCCTGAGGGGGCAATTTTTGGGTGTTTTTCCGGAGAATCCGTCGGGGCTCGCGGACATTTTTAGGCTGAAGGGCTCGCGAAATGGAGAACGGGGGCGCGATCGGTTTCAGATTCCGACTCCCGGTTCACCCGGAATAATTTTTCCAAAATTCGGACCCCACTTAGGCGCCCCGGGATCCGTGCGGACGATCGGCACGTTTCTCGAGGTAATTCTAGCCGCCGGATCTGTCCCTATTATTTAATTATTCTTTAACCCTTTGAGGAACCTAGGGTTTTAGGCGTTCCCTCCTAGGTCGCTTCGTTCGGCGGCTAGGGTTTTCTCTTTAAGAGACGCCACGAGAAGGGAAAAGAGAAGAGAGAAAAAGACGGCTAGGGTTTTCTCTTTAAGAGACGCCACGAGAAGGGAAAAGAGAAGAGAGAAAAAGACGGCTAGGGTTTTCTCTTTAAGAGATGCCACGAGAGGGAAAAAGAGAAGAATTAAACGGGGCTTTCGGGAAAAGGACGGAGGTAGCTTGCTCGCGGGATCAACCGGGCAACGTTAGGACGATCCCCTCCCTCTCTTTTCCGGCGTTTCAAAGGTGAGTTTTTATTAGTTTTGTTGAGTAGGCGTTTCGGGGGTGGAGTCTTCACCGGGAACACCGCCGCCGCCGCCGCCGGACCGGCCGCGGGCGGGGCGCCGCGCGGCAGGAGCGTCGCGCGGGCACCACCCGCAGGCGAGCACCGCGCGGTGCTTGGCCGCGCGGGGCCGCCCGCAGGTGGGGCGCCCGCGCGGGCTGGTGCCGCGCGGGGTCGCCCCCGCACCGCGGGCATGCGCCCGCGCGGCGCTTGGCCGCGCGGGGCCGCCCGCAGGTGGGGCGCCCGCGCGGGCTAAGGCCGCGCGGAGTCGCCCCCGCACCGCGGGCATGCGCCCGCGCGGCGCTTGGCCGCGCGGGGCCGCCCGCAGGTGGGGCGCCCGCGCGGGCTAAGGCCGCGCGGAGTCGCCCCCGCACCGCGGGCATGCGCCCGCGCGGCGCTTGGCCGCGCGGGGCCGCCCGCAGGTGGGGCGCCCGCGCGGGCTGGTGCCACGCGGGGTCGCCCCCGCACCGCGGGCAACGCGCCCGCGCGGCGCTTGGCCGCGCGGGGCCGCCCGCAGGTGGGGCACCCGCGCGGGCTGGTGCCGCGCGGGGTCGCCCCCGCACTGCGGGCAACGTGCCCGCGCGGCGCTTGGCCGCGCGGGGCCGCCCGCAGGTGGGGCGCCCGCGCGGGCTGGTGCCGCGCGGGGTCGCCCCCGCACCGCGGGCAACGCGCCCGCGCGGCGCTTGGCCGCGCGGGGCCGCCCGCAGGTGGGGCGCCCGCGCGGGCTGGTGCCGCGCGGGGTCGCCCCCGCACCGCGGGCAATGCACCCGCGCGGCGCTTGGCCGCGCGGGGCCGCCCGCAGGTGGGGCGCCCGCGCGGGCTGGTGCCGCGCGGGGTCGCCCCCGCACCGCGGGCAACGCGCCCGCGCGGCGCTTGGCCGCGCGGGGCCGCCCGCAGGTGGGGCGCCCGCGCGGGCTGGTGCCGCGCGGGGTCGCCCTCGCACCGCGGGCAACGCGCCGCGCGGCGCTTGGCCGCGCGGGGCCGCCCGCAGGTGGGGCGCCCGCGCGGGCTGGGGCCACGGGGTGCTGTGCCCGGGCGGAGTGTGCGCTGCACGGGCCGGTGCCGGGCGGGGAACTCCGCCGCACATGGGTGGGAGTCGGTGTGAGTTTCGGATCCTTAGTCTTGACTTGCCCTTATACCTTCAGGAGTGCAGGACATTGTTGGCAGCGGACGCACGATCTCGGACGTACCGAACGCCGGACGACACACACACAAGGTGGGTAAATTCGCCGAGGTTAATTGGGTAAGGGCGGACATGAGCAAAGGTGTTTCTCTCTAAGTTGCTCCTCGTGAGCAAAAGTGGGTTTCTCTCTAAGTTGCTCCTCGTGAGCAAAGGTGGGTTTCTCTCTAAGTTGCTCCTCGTGAGCAAAGGTGGGTTTCTCTCTAAGTTGCTCCTCGTGAGCAAAGGTGGGTTTCTCTCTAGGTTGCTCCTCGTGAGCAAAGGTGGGTTTCTCTCTAAGTTGCTCTTCGTGAGCAAAGGTGTGTTCCTCTTCAAGTTGCTCTCAATGAGCAACGGTGTTTTCCTCTTTAAGATTTTCTCATGAGCAAAGGTGTTCACCCTTCTGGTTGTCCTTATGAGCAACGCTGACCCCGATTCTTATTTTATTCGCTTTATCATCTGAGGCTCAAGTTTTACTACACGCACACCAGCGGTTTGGCCACCGCAAGGGTGTGCTTTTCCGGAAAAGTGGTACGTTGACCCGTGTACCCCACGCGGAGGTGGCGTTAGGGATGGGGGCCCTCATGGGTGGAGGGTGTGAGCGGTGACGCCGAGGTTGGTGCTCGGCGGCCGAGGCAGGTGCTCGGCAGAGAGGGGAGGGGCACCGGGGTAGGGGCCCGGTGCGGTGTCCGGGGAGGGTGCCCGGTTTATGTTTGGTGCAGGTTGTGATCATTGTTGACGGTGTATGGGAGGGGGGTGACAGTTGCTCTGGTTACAGTGGTTTGTTTTACTATAGTATTCTTGCTCATTATGTTTATTTCTAGTCACTGACTTCCCACTCCGTGACAGGTTCGTCCAGGGGCGAGTGCTAGGGCGCCGGTGAGGACGCGAGGGTGCTGATCTGATTTTTGGGTGACTTCAGATACAGTGACTCTTCTTTCCCTTTTCTTTTATTATTCATGGTAGCTAGTTGTGGATTGCGACACCCCCGTGGGGTCGAAGTGGATGTTGCCCTTTTTCCTTTTCGAATAATTGAATGAATTCTACGTTCTCTCTTACTTGGCCGTTTTGAACGATGGAAAGCAAAGAAAACCGATTGCGAAAACTACTTTTAAAACGTGGGTGTCGAGTGGGCACCGAGCTTTACAAACCTTATGGGATTTATGTGTTTGCGAACTGTTTTCATAAACGATGGCGTCGTGTGGATGCCGCTTTCAAAACCTTGTGATTATTTATCCTTTCAAAACACCGGCCTCTATGCTCTAAGTGAATGCTAGAATATCATGTGTATTGTTTGGTTGTATGTGTACGAGACCCCAACTGATGTGGTTAGAGATTGTGTGTGCTACGCCTTGTGAGACACTTTGTAGTTGAGACGCCGTGCATATACAAAGGAGACTCTGCCCACTTGCAGAATGAATTTGTGTATGCGGCGGGTCTGGGCACGCGCCGGGGAGTAATGTTTTACAAAAAAAAATATATGGCTGATTCAGGGGCATCGGTGGCTCCTCTTCCGCGCGATTTGAACCCCCGGGGCGTGACAGCCGGAATCCGCACGCAAAACGAAGCACGGTGCCAGAATTCGCACGCAAAACGGAGTCCGCACGCAAAACGGAGCACGCCGTCGGGGACCGCCCGCAAAACGGTGTAGAAAAACACAGTCCCGAACAAAGATAAGAGCAAGAGGGTCAATTCACAGTGCAAAAATATCGCTCCAAAACTGTGCTAAAAATACCGTAAAATTAACACACGGGACCTACCCGACTGCGCCGCGGTCGCCGAAACGCTCCCATCGGAAAATCTCGCGCGCTCACGAGGCCCACGACGCCACGCCGCACTTCCCACCATCTCCTCCCTCACACCCTCTCGCTCGGTTGGAGAAGAAAGGAAGAGAAGAGAAGAAGGAGTGGCGCGGGGGAGAAATAAGAAGAAGAAGAAAAAGGAAAGGAAGGAGGTGGTCCACGGATCCGGTCCACGAGGCCGGGGTGCGTGCACCAGGTCCACGCACGCGCCGCGTGCACCACGTGGCGCGCAGCCAAGCACCCCGGCACGTGACACCGCGCCCCGCGCGGGCGCGTGACACCGCGCGCGCCACATGGGCGCGCGCCCCCTCACGCCCGCGCGGGCGCCAACGGGGGGCCGCCACGTGGCGGCCCGTGCGCTGACCCGCGCAAGCGCGCGTTCCCAACGCGCGCCAGCTGCGCGCACTGCGCAGCGCGCCTCGCCTCGAGCCGCGCGCCTGTAGTTATCCGGCCTTTCGGGGTATTTTTGACTTACATGTAGTCATTTAAGCCTCTAAGTGAAATAAAATTATTCAATTCTTAAAAGTTGGCCGGTGTGTGGTGCTAGTATTTTTCTGCAATAGAGCGCGGAAAAAGAAGGCCGACGGTGCGATCGGATCTGAAATCCGATACCGGGATCTCCCGGAACGAAATTCCTAGTGATACGGTGATTAGTCATGCATCGGAATCCGTGCAAAATATCTTGCACCCGTTAGAGATAAGGTGGGTTATCTCGTAGGGGATAATTAATTAGTTAATTAATTATCCATGAGGGAAAATAGAATTCTCTTACGTACTAATTAAAAAGGAAATTAATTAAAGATTTAATACGAGCTATATAAGGGATCCCGATTATCGGAAAGAAAAGAAAAGAAAGAAATAAAAAAAATCCTAATCGGTGAGAAGAGAAAAAGAGAAAAGAAAAGACGGAACCCTAGCCGGAAGAAAGGGAAGGGAGAAAGAGAAGGAGCCCGATCTTCCCGGACATCGAACCGAAGGCAAGAACGCGACCGGACAACCTTCCCGTCGATCTTCGGTTAGTAAAATAATTGTTATAATTTTTTTGGGATTTTTCCGTCGTCCCTTTTGTTGAGTTCTTGGATTTCTCCGTCATATCCGTCGCCGTCACCGTCATCGTCGCCATGCTATGGCACGGAACGGACGGCGGAGGCGCGCGGTGCCACTAGGGCATCGCGCGGAGGAGAGTCACGGACGGCACCCATGCGGACCCGCAACCGCGCGGGCACCGCATGGGCGCCGCGCGGCTACCGCATGGACGGCACCCATGCGGACCCGCAACCGCGCGGGCACCGCATGGGCGCCGCGCGGACCCGCAACAGCGCGGTCACCGCGCGGGCGCCGCGCGGCTGCCGCGCGGGCGGCACCCACGCGGACACACAACCGCGCGGGCGGCACCCGCGCGGACCTGCAACCGCGCGGGCACCGCGCGGGCGCCGCGCGGTTGCCGCACGGGTAGCACCCGCGCGGACCCGCAACCGCGCGGGCGCCGTGCGGGGCCGCACCCGTGCGGGCACCGCGCCGCGTGGGCGTCGCCGCGGAGACAAGCCGCGCAGTTCCGAACCGCGCGGGGCTCCGGCGGACGACGACGGCGGCGCGGGATTTTCGTTTTCGTCAACCCAGACGGTGTTGGACTTTTCCGTCGAAAAGAGTAAATTGGGCCTTTTGTTTTCGGATGTTAGTACACGTTTTTGACTATAGCTATCCTTGCGGACTTTCTTTAGGTCCAAGTGCGCAGCGGGTGTGCACGAAGGATTCAGGTGTTCCGACTTCTCTTCAAATAGGTGGGTACGGTTGCGATAAGTGCAACAAGTGCAGTAAGTGCATCTATCGTCATCAAAGTGCTCTTAATTTATCTAACAAAGTAGATGGACAGTTTAACCTTTCGCATAATTGTATTTCATCTAACAATTGAAGCGGCTACGGTCGCGGTGCTCACTACACGCCGATCTCGGCAAATCCGTTTCGGATGTTGCACGTACACGGGCGGATGGGCCTCCGCATGGGTGTACTTTTCCGGAGAAGTGGTCTCTTTTTGACCCGTGTACCTCACAAAGGTGTGGGTGCCGTGAGGACCTCTTCGCGGCTGCTGAAAATAGCACACCAGCCCCGCGAAGAGGTTAAAAGCATCAAAGAGGTGTTTGCGCACGAGGGGAGACTTTAGTCTCCCCGACAGGTACTCTGGGGTTGGTGCCCAACTTAATTGATAAATCTGGGGTTGAGGCCCAGCTTAATTGTGTGCAGGGTTTTAGCGAAAGGTTCCGGTGTTTTCGGTTTGCTCCTTATTCCTTATTGTTATTAGACATCTACTTTGTTTGTCACTGACATTACCGACTCCGTGACAGGTGTTACGAGGTGCGTTAGCCGGGAGGGCGGTGAGACTGCGTCGCGAGGACCGTAGTCAGATACTTAGGTTTATTATCTCATTTCCCTTATGCTTCTTTTATTTAATTTGCTTGTGGATCGTATTAGCCGTGGACATGTGTTACTTAGCGCTGTGGATGAGGTGTACTTTTATGCTTTGATGCTTTTAGTGATGTTTTCGTATGCGGCACGTTTTCATGACGAACCAAATGATTTCGAAAACGTTTTCTCAAAACGAAGTGCCGTGTGGGCACGGGACTTGCAACCGTTGGTTTTATCCTTTCTAAACACTGATGCCGCTTTAATATTCCGCTTGAAAATAAAACAACAAGGTGTCGAGTGGACACCAGTCTTTTTAAACATTAGTTAAACTACTGTACTCTGTTTGACGATGTATGTCTATTGTATGGTTGATGGTTGAGGCATGTTGTTGTAAATGAGACGCCGTGCATATACAAAGGAGACTCTGTCCGTGGGCAGAGAGAATTTGTGTATGTGGCGGTCTGGCACGCACCGGGGATGAGGTTTAAGTTACCTTGTTAAGAAGAAAAAAAAATAATACACGCAATTTTCTGCTTTGATAGACTCAAAAACCCCCGGGGGCGTGACAGGTTAAATGGTATCAGAGAAAACAACCATAACCATAGTAGACGTGATGCACATCCACAGTGTAGGGTGCCACAAGCAAATTAGACATGAGATAACCAAGGTATAGGTGCGTAGTACGTGAGAGTACGGGGCAAAGGGGACGTAAAGTAGGTGTAATCGTAAGACAGGGTGATAGGGTTATAACCTTAGGGTTAACGTGGTTTCTTTGTATCACAGCAGCCAACGGTCGGGATCGGGCCACCGAGTGCTAACCATTCTCACTGGACAGGATGGATCCCGTAGCCGCAGCCAACCTCTTACTCCGCAACTAGCTACGCGACATAGCAGGGCAAATGCTAACTCTCACTGAGCGCCTAGGCCTACTGACTCAGGATTTCGAGGGTGTCGACCGCATCCAGCGAGACGCCAGGGACGGCACCTATCGGGGAATGCCACCGGCAGGGTTCCCCACTTTTAACGAAGCGGTTATGTTGGCCCGGCGGGCAGAGCAAGAACTGGCCGAGACACGCGCTCGGCAGAGTTATCCCTATCCCAGTCCGGCGGAGGACCCTTTCCAGCAGGGCCCGGCACTCAAACGCCCGAGGATAGAGGGGAACTTTGGAAAGGCGATGAGAGGAGAATCCAAACCGCAGAGGAAGCCGTGTCCCATATGCAGTGGGGCGCATCAGGTGACTGATTGTCCATGGAGTCACGGCCACTGCTACCGATGTGGCAAACCAGGACACGCACGCTACGAGTGCCCATGGAAACCGGGCACCACCAGGCCTCCGGCACCGCGACCGGAGGGGACAGAGAAGACTGCTACACCCGTTCCGCAAGGGGGCCCCGCCCCGGAGGGCCGAGAAGGAGGACGTCCGGAGAAAGCACGGAAGGATGAACCGACACCAGCAAGGGACGCGAAACCACCTCGGGGACCGTGCGTAATCGGCGAGGGTGCTCACCCGGTGGCAGAATGTACGTGGAGGTACCATTACTGCAATCAGTGTAGCTTACCGGACCACTCCCGTGCCTTCTGCCCTTGGAGGCCCATCCCCGCCGCCGCCGCGCCACCACAGCAGAAAGGACCAGAGAGTGCTGCGGCCCCCGTTCAGCCAAAGGATTCGCCTGACGACCAGCAATCCGCAGACTCCTCAGACGTCAAGTCCCTTCCCCAGCACGCCATACGACGCTGGCCCAAGGGCTGTGGACGGACTCCCCGGGATGCTACAGCGGAGGACGCGACGTCCCAGACCTAGTAACGGCTGGTAATTTTCGGTTTCTCTTTTTCCTCTTAGATTAGGAACACCGGTTACACCTTAGCCTGCTACCCTTGTTAGACTCTCTCTCTCCCTCCCTCGATCTAAAATCCTTAAGTATTAGGTGAAGCCTCCCCCGGCCGATGTACGCGGGCGGGCTTCGAAGCATAGGCGAACCATGTGTACTCGGGGCCCGTTAAGGGCCATGCAAGGAATAAATAGGCTCCACCCTATGCCTTGCAGCCGAGGACCCAATGGGTCGATAGGTAGTTCCGGGCCGCTCCCCAGATAAGGATCAGCGGTCCCGTGGTAAGGAAATTTCCGGACGTGTTTCCGGCAGAGCTCCCCGGAGCGCCGCCGGAACGAGAAGTCGACTTCCCTATTGAACTACTTCCCGGCACCAAACCCATCACCAAGGCACCGTACAGGATGGCCTTCGCGGAGTTGAAGGAACTCAAGGCACAGTTGGAGGACCTTTTGGATAAGGGCTTCATCAGACCTAGCGCGTCACCCTGGGGCGCGCCCGTCCTATTTGTGAGGAAGAATGACGGAAGTCTCCGGTTGTGCATCGACTACCGGGAGATAAATAAGGTCACCGTTAAGAACAAGTACTCCCTGCCAAGGATCGACGACCTCTTCGACCAACTACAGGGGGCGACGGTGTTTTCAAAGATTGACCTGCAGTCGCGCTATCATCAGGTCCAAGTCAAGGGGGAGGACATCCCCAAAACGGCTTTTCGGACTCGCTACGGCCATTACGAATTTACAGTAATACCGTTCGGGCTCACAAATGCCCCGGCGGTGTTCATGGACATGATGAACAGGGTATTCAAACCCATCCTGGACTTATTCGTGGTGGTCTTCATCGACGATATCCTCATCTACTCCCGTACAGACGAGGAACATGAAGAACATCTGCGCACAGTCCTCCAGACCCTACGGGAACAGAAACTCTACGCCAAACTCAAAAAGTGTGAGTTTTAGCTCCGTGAGGTCGGCTTCTTGGGGCACGTAATCTCGGCGGCTGGAGTCGCAGTCGATCCGAAAAAGATAGATTCGGTGACGGACTGGCCCCAACCGACGACGGTGACGGAGATTCGAAGCTTCCTGGGATTAGCCGGGTACTACCGGCGCTTCGTGGAGGGTTTCTCCAAGATAGCCACCCCTTTAAACCGCTTGACTAAAAAGGGGGAAAAGTTCATCTGGACGGACAAATGTCAGAGGAGCTTCGAGGAGCTCAAGGATAGATTGACGCGAGCCCCGATTCTCGCCCTGCCAGAACCAGGGGAGGATTGTGAAGTGTATTGCGATGCGTCGCGAAACGGACTGGGTGGAGTACTCATGCAACGGGGAAAGGTTATAGCCTATGCGTCAAGGCAGCTCAAAGAATACGAGCGAAACTACCCCGTGCACGATTTGGAACTCGCAGCGGTTGTGTTCGTCCTCAAGCTTTGGAGACACTACCTGTATGGGGCACACTGCAATGTGTATTCAGATCATAAAAGTCTTAAGTACCTTTTCACCCAAAAGGAGTTAAATTTGCGACAAAGACGGTAGCTCGAGCTACTGAAGGATTACGATTTAACGATCCACTACCACCCGGGAAAGGCAAACGTGGTGGCCGACGTCCTGAGCCGTAAGGGGCAGGCCGAAAAGGCAGGGGTAAGTGCCATCACCCAGCAAGATAGTCTGATTGCGGAGTTTTCGCGATTAAGACTTGAAGTAGTACCGGCGGGTACAGTCGAACAACTTCTGACACTGGTGGTCAGACCTACCTTGCTTGACAGAATTCTCGAGGGGCAGTCGACTGATGACCAACTCCAGCTGGTGCGAAATAGAGTAACTGCCGACCAAGAAGGTGATTTCACAGTAAACTCCGATGGCACGATACGATTTCGGGGACGAATCTGCGTGCCGGATCTACTAGAACTCAAAGAGGAAATCCTGCGGGAGGCGCATACTGCTCCATATGCAGCGCATCCCGGGGGAACGAAGATGTACAAGGATGTCAAGCAGACCTTCTGGTGGCCCAAAATGAAGGGAGACGTGACTCGGTTTGTGGCACACTGCCTGGTGTGCCAACGAGTGAAGGCCGAGCACCAGCGTCCGGCAGGAAAATTGCAACCCTTACCGGTGCCCGAGTGGAAATGGGACAAGATTACCATGGATTTTGTGACCGGGTTCTCGAGATCGTCACAGGGACACGATGCAATATGGGTAATTGTGGACCGTCTGACGAAATCGGCCCACTTTCTGCCCATACACACGACGTGGACGCGGGAACGACTGGCACAAACCTACATCAACGAGATAGTAAGGTTGCATGGGGTGCCGACATCCATCACGTCGGACAGGGACACGCGATTTGTGTTAAACTTTTGGCAGAGCCTGCAGCGAGCAATGGGAACCAAGTTGCACTTCAGTACGGCTTTTCACCCGCAGACCGACGGACAATCAGAGCGGGTGATACAAATTGTGGAGGACATGCTTCGGGCATGCATTTTGGACCTGGGCGAAGGGTGGGCACGGTGTTTGCCCCTAGTGGAATTTGCCTACAATAACAGTTACCAGGCCAGCATCCAGATGGCACCATACGAGGCCCTGTACAGGCGCCGCTGTCGGTCTCCAATATGCTGGGACGACTTGGGCGAGCGTAAGTTTCTGGGCCCAGATTTGGTGGAGGAGACCGAAGCAAAGGTGCGATTGATTAGACAAAGGCTACTGACCGCCCAGAGAAGACAGAAAAGCTACGCGGACAACAGACGCCGAGACTTAGAGTTCATGGTGGGTGAGCACGCGTTACTCCGAGTTTCGCCCTCCAAGGGGAACCGACGCTTCGGCATAAAGGGAAAGTTAAGCCCGAGGTACGTAGGACCGTTCGAGATCCTAGAACGCGTAGGACCGGTGGCGTACCGATTAGCCCTGCCGCCGAACCTCGAACGAGTCCATAACGTGTTCCATGTCTCAATGCTCCGGAAGTACCTAGCTGACCCCTCTCATGCCTTGGAAGCCTCCACCATCGAGTTGCGAGAGGATTTAAGCGTCGAGGAGACACCGGTGCAGATTTTGGCAAGAGAGGACAAGAAGTTGCGCAATCGAACAATCCCCTATGTGAAGGTCCAGTGGAGCAACCACGAAGAGCGCGAGGCGACTTGGGAACTGGAATCGAAGATGAGAGAATGTTTTCCCAAATTGATTAGTGGGGTTTGTACTTAAGTTTCGGGACGAAACTTTTTATAAAGTGTGAGTGGTGTAGTGATCCGGCCTTTCGGGGTATTTTTGACTTACATGTAGTCATTTAAGCCTCTAAGTGAAATAAAAATATTCAATTCTTAAAAGTTTGCCGGTGTGTGGTGCTAGTATTTTTCTGCGATAGAGCGCGGAAAAAGAAGGCCGACGGTGCGATCGGATCTGAAATCCGATACCGGGATCTCCCGGAACGGAATTCCTATTGATACGGTGATTAGTCATGCATCGGAATCCGTGCAAAATATCTTGCACCCGTTAGAGATAAGGTGGGTTATCTCGTAGGGGATAATTAATTAGTTAATTAATTATCCATGAGGGAAAATAGAATTCTCTTACGTACTAATTAAAAAGGAAATTAATTAAAGATTTAATACGAGCTATATAAGAGATCCCGATTATTGGAAAGAAAAGAAAAGAAAGAAATAAAAAAAACCCTAATCGGTGAGAAGAGAAAAAGAGAAAAGAAAAGACGGAACCCTAGCCGGAAGAAAGGGAAGGGAGAAAGAGAAGGAGCCCGATCTTCCCGGACATCGAACCGAAGGCAAGAACGCGACCGGACAACCTTCCCGTCGATCTTCGGTTAGTAAAATAATTGTTATAATTTATTGGAATTTTTTCGTCGTCCCTTTTGTTGAGTTCTTGGGTTTCTCCATCGTATCCGTCGCCGTCACCGTCATCGTCGCCATGCTAGGGCACGGAACGGACGGCGGAGGCGCGCGGTGCCGCTAGGGCATCGCGCGGAGGAGAGTCACGGACGGCACCCATGCGGACCCGCAACCGCGCGGGCACCGCATGGGCGCCGCGCGGCTACCGCATGGACGGCACCCATGCGGACCCGCAACCGCGCGGGCGCCGCGCGGCTGCCGCGCGGGCGGCACCCGCGCGGACCCGCAACCGTGCGGGCACCGCGCCGGCAGCACCCGCGCGGACCCGCAACCGCGCGGGCGCCGTGCGGGGCCGCACCCGCGCGGGCACCGCGCGGCCGCCGCACGGGCAACAGCCGCGCGAGGCACCGCGCCGCGTGGGCGTCGCCGCGGAGACACGCCGCGCGGTTCTGAACCGCGCCGGGCTCCGGCGGACGACGACGGCGGCGCGTGATTTCCGTTTTCGTCAACCCGGACGGTGTTGGACTTTTCCGTCGAAAAGAGTAAATTGGGCCTTTTGTTTTCGGATGTAAGTACACGTTTTTGACTATAGCTATCCTTGCGGACTTTCTTTAGGTCCAAGTGCGCAGCGGGGGTGCGCGAAGGATTCAGGTGTTCCGACTTCTCTTCAAATTGGTGGGTACGGTTGCGATAAGTGCAACAAGTGCAGTAAGTGCCTCTATCGTCATCAAAGTGCTCTTAATTTATCTAACAAAGTAGATGGACAGTTTAACCTTTCGCATAATTGTATTTCATCTAACAATTGAAGCGGCTACGGTCGCGGTGCTCACTACACGCCGATCTCGGCAAATCCGTTTCAGATGCTGCACGTACACAGGCGGATTGGCCTCCGCATGGGTGTACTTTTCCGGAGAAGTGGTCTCATTTTGACCCGTGTACCTCACAAAGGTATGGGTGCCGTGAGGACCTCTTCGCGCCCGCTGAAAATAGCACTCCAGCACCGTGAAGAGGTTAAAAGCATCAAAGAGGTGTTTGCGCACGAGGGGAGACTTTAGTCTCCCCGACAGGTACTCTGGGGTTGGTGCCCAACTTATTTGATAAATCTGGGGTTGGGGCCCAGCTTAATTGTGTGCAGGGTTTTAGCGAAAGGTTCCGGTGTTTTCGGTTTGCTCCTTATTCCTTATTGTTATTAGACATCTACTTTATTTGTCACTGACATTACCCACTCCGTGACAGGTGTTACGAGGTGCGTTAGCCGGGAGGGCGGTGAGACTTCGTCGCGAGGACCGTAGTCAGATACTTGGGTTTATTATCTCATTTCCCTTATGCTTCTTTTAGTTAATTTGCTTGTGGATCGTATTAGCCGTGGACATGTGTTACTTAGCGATGTGGATGAGGTGTACTTTTATGCTTTGATGCTTTTAGTGATGTTTTCGTATGCGGCACGTTTTCATGACGAACCAAATGATTTCGAAAACGTTTTCTCAAAACGAAGTGCCATGTGGGCACGGGACTTGCAATCGTTGGTTTTATCCTTTCTAAACACTGATGCCGCTTTAATATTCCGCTTGAAAATAAAACAACAAAGTGTCGAGTGGACACCAGTCTTTTTAAACATTAGTTAAACTACTGTACTCTGTTTGACGATGTATGTCAATTGTATGGTTGATGGTTGAGGCATGTTGTTGTAAATGAGATGCCGTGCATATACAAAGGAGACTCTGTCCGTGGGCAGAGAGAATTTGTGTATGTGGCGGTCTGGCACCCACCGGGGATGAGGTTTAAGTTACCTTGTTAAGAAGAAAAAAAAATAATACACGCAATTTTCCGCTTTGATAGACTCAAAAACCCCCGGGGGCGTGACAGCGCCGCCGCCGCCTCGATTTCCGTGCCGCATTGCCTCGAAATACGCGCACTTCATCCGGGCTCCAAATCCAACCAGTAAATAGTCCATTCTTAGCGATTTCGCGCGCTAAATCCAAAAACGATGTCCGTTTCTCCAAATTCTCGTCCGAAAAATTGCCGAATGCCCACTCGATCCGATTTTCGCGCCGGGTCCAATTCTGAAGTCCGATTTGCCAAATTCCAACTCTAAAAATTCCCGAAGGCGACCGGAGAGGTAATCTTTTATCCAAACTTCGCCCGGAGTCCAATTTTGACATCTGAATCGCGCGAAACTACTTCTAAACACCCGACGGGTCCTCCAAATTCCCACGGGATCTCATTTTAAACCCGAAGTCCACCACTTGTGTCCAAATTGCGCGCAAACATCACCAACACACCACGCAGGCCTCCAGTGATGCAACTACATTCCAAATTGCATCACAAATCCATTTCTCGGGCCCGACATGCGCACAACCACTCCCAACGGCCACTAAAAGCTGCCCAACAACCAGCAACCCTACGCGGGGGATTCCGGGACCTCATATCCTCCCCCACTAAGAGAAAGTTTCGTCCTCGAAACTAAATCAAGTCCATCAGGAGTCACAAATACCACGGGTAGGTATCCATCAATACGCCTCCAGCTCCCGAAACACCACTCACTCCCCGTGATTACTCCGCAACAACAACAACAACAACAAGTACGGTATGGCCCGATGTGCAATTCTCTCATCTCTCGAGTCAGAAATTGCAACGGGCGTCCCTCGTACTCCAACAATCACATATCTCAAAGGGGCAAGTCAATCACGGGCGAGGAAAAACACAACATTCCTGAGCTGAGACGTGAAAAACCAAAGGGGCTCCAATAAAAGGCTGGGGGAAACTGAAATAACCACTAGTGCAACACGCACCAAACCACATCATGGTGCCAACCTCAACAAGACGATCCGAAATATACCCCACACATTCATCCAATAAGGAAGGAAATCCAATAAGCTGGGGTCTTCATTCGGTTACTTCCCAATCCAAAACCACTCGAGTGGACTACACAACTGCAGGCTACCCTCAAAAGGGATCCTCAAGAGACGCCATCTCGTGCCACAGTTGGTCGCTCAACATGCTATCATAACCCCAACGGACCCACGGGTCGAAGTCGATCCCTCCACTAAAAAGAACACCCTGACGGGGACCAAACCGTCGGTGAACGGGACAGAAAACTGGCTCACAAGGCGATCATAATGCTGAAGCCCAAACTCGCGGTCAAAAGTCCGAACCATCCAAAAACTCTCACCGTTGTGTACCTACAACGTGGCATCACTGCCGTGCACCAACAGCGTGGCATCACCACCGTGTATCAACGGTGTGGCATCACCACCGTGTATCAACGGTGTGGCATCACCACCGTGTATCAACGGTGTGGCATCACTCAAGCATCAAGGTCTCAGATCCTCACAGTCCTATAGCCAACACTACCTCAAAATCCCGGAGCTGAGGAAGGGCCGACACCATAAGGGTTTGGAAAACCCGATAGGTCGGTGCTAAGAACCCTATCAAACAAGAACAGACTCTAGGCTCTCCCTATCGAAGTTCCCGCCCCCCTTACAGTTCGGGAACACGACAACCCCGGTACAACACGCAGAAGATACCAACTAGGGCCCGAAAGTTCCGGGAGGCCGACACCCACAACCCTATCAAACAAGAACCGGTTCCAGGCTCGGCCCCTGTGGCTTTCGTCCCGACAAAGGAATGGCCCCTAGAACCCAGACCACTCGAATCCTTACGAGTAGGGAAGTTTACACGAAAACGGGGTGATATTAATTACCGAAAACCATTTTAATGATTTTTAGTTCTTTTAGGAAAACAGTTAGAAAACAAGGATTTACCCAAACCCCGAAGGGCTGATGCCTTTGTCCAATCAAACAAGAACAGACTTCAGTGGCCCTTCGATGCTTGGAAGAAAACATCGATAAACTAAAAATCATGTGTATGTCAAAAAGGTTCTGAGTTCTAGGTTTAGCTAACATAAGCACACAACTGTCCCTAACACAGTGGCGACAGAAGATAAAATGATGCATCTACTCATTATTGACAATAAGTCATAAGTACTATGCTCAAAGAAAACTCTACTATGACACATGCTATGCCATCACTCTCCCATCTAACCCAACCTCCTGGGCCTCATCCAGGCAACATGGGGTACACCGCTCAATAATCGCAAAACTCGCGAACATACTCCAGAAGAGGTCGACTCCCCTGCTGCAGGAGTCTAAGATCCTCTTCCCGTTTCTGCTTACATTGTCAGGAAAGAAGGCCCTGAGCCGCAAAGCACGAAACTTGTTCCAAGTCAACAACTGCGCTCCCGGTAGTTCAACAGGACGAACTCGACGCCACCAAATCTCGGCGTCCTGACAGATCATCTCAATCTCACTAAAGTAACCACCTGGTAACTCGGCCGGAGGTGAAAATCGCCTCAACAGGCCAAACCTTCGCCACTCACTGGGCGGCATCGCCACTCACTTGGCGGCATCGCTTCTCACTGGGCGGCATCGCCCCTCACTGGGCGGCATCGCCTCTCACTGGGTGGCATCGCCCCTCACTGGGCAACATCGCCCCTCACTGGGCGGCATCGCCTCTCACTGGGCGGCATCGCCCCTCACTGGGCGGCATCGCCACTCACTGGGCGGCATCGCCCCTCACTGGGCCGCATCGCCCCTCACTGGGCGGCATCGCCACTCACTGGGCAGCAGCGCCTCTCACTGGGCGGCATCGCCCCTCACTGGGCGGCATCGCCCCTCACTGGGCGGCATCGCCACTCACTGGGCGGCATCGCCCCTCACTAGGCGGCATCGCCTCTCACTAGGCGGCTGTAGTGATCCGGCCTTTCGGGGTATTTTTGACTTACATGTAGTCATTTAAGCCTCTAAGTGAAATAAAAATATTCAATTCTTAAAAGTTGGCCGGTGTGTGGTGCTAGTATTTTTCTGCGATAGAGCGCGGAAAAAGAAGGCCGACGGTGCGATCGGATCTGAAATCCGATACCGGGATCTCCCGGAACGGAATTCCTGGTGATACGGTGATTAGTCATGCATCGGAATCCGTGCAAAATATCTTGCACCCGTTAGAGATAAGGTGGGTTATCTCGTAGGGGATAATTAATTAGCTAATTAATTATCCATGAGGGAAAATAGAATTCTCTTACGTACTAATTAAAAAAGGAAATTAATTAAAGATTTAATACGAGCTATATAAGGGATCCCGATTATCGGAAAGAAAAGGAAAGAAAGAAATAAAAACACTAATCGGTGAGAAGAGAAAAAGAGAAAAGAAAAGACGGAACCCTAGCCGGAAGAAAGGGAAAGGAGAAAGAGAAGGAGCCCGATCTTCCCGGACATCGAACCGAAGGCAAGAACACGACCGGACAACCTTCCCGTCGATCTTCGGTTAGTAAAATAATTGTTAAAATTTATTTGGGATTTTTCCGTCGTCCCTTTTGTTGAGTTCTTGGGTTTCTCCGTCGTATCCGTCGCCGTCACCGTCATCGTCGCCATGCTAGGGCACGGAACGGACGGCGGAGGCGCGCGGTGCCGCTAGGGCATCGCGCGGAGGAGAGTCACGGACGGCACCCATGCGGACCCGCAACCACGCGGGCACCGCATGGGCGCCGCGCGGCTACCGCATGGACGGCACCCACGCGGACCCGCAACCGCGCGGGCACCGCATGGGCGCCGCGCGGACCCGCAACCGCGCGGGCGCCGTGCGGGGCCGCACCCGCGCGGGCACCGCGCGGCCGCCGCACGGGCAACACCCGCGCGAGGCACCGCGCCGCGTGGGAGTCGCCGCGGAGGCACGCCGCGCGGTTACGTACCGCGCGGGGCTCCGGCGGACGACGACGGCGGCGCGGGATTTCCGTTTTCGTCAACCCGGACGGTGTTGGATTTTTCCGTCGAAAAGATTAAATTGGGTCTTTTGTTTTCGGATGTTAGTACACGTTTTTGACTATAGGTATCCTTGCGGACTTTCTTTAGGTCTAAGTGCGCAGCGGGGGTGCACGAAGGATTCAGGTGTTCCGACTTCTCTTCAAATAGGTGGGTACGGTTGCGATAAGTGCAACAAGTGCAGTAAGTGCATCTATCGTCATTAAAGTGCTCTTAACTTATCTAACAAAGTAGATGGACAGTTTAACCTTTCGCATAATTGTATTTCATCTAACAATTGAAGCGGCTACGGTCGCGGTGCTCACTACACGCCGATCTCGGCAAATCCGTTTCGGATGCTGCACGTTCACAGGCGGATTGGCCTCCGCATGGGCGTACTTTTCTGGAGAAGTGGTCTCATTTTGACCCGTGTACCTCACAAAGGTGTGGGTGCCACGAGGACCTCTTCGCGCCCGCTGAAAATAGCACACCAGCACCGCGAAGAGGTTAAAAGCATCAAAGAGGTGTTTGCGCACGAGGGGAGACTTTAGTCTCCCCGACAGGTACTCTGGGGTTGGTGCCCAACTTAATTGATAAATCTGGTGTTGGGGCCCAGCTTAATTATGTGCAGGGTTTTAGCGAAAGGTTCCGGTGTTTTCGGTTTGCTCCTTATTCCTTATTGTTATTAGACATCTACTTTGTTTGTCACTGACATTACCCACTCCGTGACAGGTGTTACGAGGTGCGTTAGCCCGGAGGGCGGTGAGACTGCGTCGCGAGGACCGTAGTCAGATACTTGGGTTTATTATCTCATTTCCCTTATGCTTCTTTTAGTTAATTTGCTTGTGGATCGTATTAGCCATGGACATGTGTTACTTAGCGCTGTGGATGAGGTGTACTTTTATGCTTTGATGCTTTTAGTGATGTTTTCGTATGCGGCACGTTTTCATGACGAACCAAATGATTTCGAAAACGTTTTCTCAAAACGAAGTGCCGTGTGGGCACGGGACTTGCAACCGTTGGTTTTATCCTTTCTAAACACTGATGTCGTTTAATATTCCGCTTGAAAATAAAACAACAAGGTGTCGAGTGGACACCAGTCTTTTTAAACATTAGTTAAACTACTGTACTCTGTCTGACGATGTATGTCTATTGTATGGTTGATGGTTGAGGTATGTTGTTGTAAATGAGACGCCGTGCATATACAAAGGAGACTCTGTCCGTGGGCAGAGAGAATTTGTGTATGTGGCGGTCTGGCACGCACCGGGGATGAGGTTTAAGTTACCGTGCAAAGAAGAAAAAAAAAATAATACACGCAATTTTTCGCTTTGATAGACTCAAAAACCCCCGGGAGCGTGACAGATTAAATGGTATCGGAGAAAACTACCATAACCATAGTAGACATGATCCACATCCACAGTGTAGGGTGCCACAAGCAAATTAGACATGAGATAACCAAGGTATAGGTGCGTAGTACGTGAGAGTACGGGGAAAAGGGGACGTAAAGTAGGTGTAATCGTAAGAAAGGGTGATAGGGTTATAACCTTAGGGTTAACGTTGTTTCTTTGTATCACAGCAGACAATGGCCGGGATCCGGCCACCGAGTGCTAACCATTCTCAATGGACAGGATGGATCCCATAGCCGCAACCAACCGCTTACTCCGCAACCAGCTACGCGACATAGCAGGGCAAATGCTAACTCTCACTGAGCGTGTGAGGTCCCGGAATTCCCCGCGTAGGAGTTGCTGGTTGTTGGGCAGCTTTTAGTGGCCGTTGGGGGTGTTTGTGCGCGTGTCGGGCCCAGGAAATGGATTTGTGATGCAATTTGGGATTTAGTTGCATCACTGGAGGCCTGCGTGATGTGTCGGTGGTGTTTGTGCGCATTTTGGACACAAGTGTTAGACTTCGGGATTTTAAGGAGACCCCGTGGGAATTTGGGGGACCCGTCGGGTGTTTGGAAGTGATTTCGCGCGATTCAGATGTCAAAATTGGACTCCGGGCAAATTCTGGATTAATGTTACCTCTCCGGCTGCCATCGGGAATTTTTAGAGTTGTATTTTGGCAAATCGGACTTCAGATTTGGACCCGGGGTGGAAAATCGGATCAAGTGGGCTATCCGGGGGCACTCCGCAATTTTTGGATGGGAATTTGGGAAAATGGACATCGTTTTTGGATTCAGCGCGCGAAATCGCTAGGAATGGACTATTTATTTGTTGGTTTTGGAGTCCGGTAGGCGTGCGCGTTTTTCGAGGCGACGTGGCACGTAAACCGAGGCGAGGCGCGGCGCGGATCCCAAGGTGGCACGGCGGCACGCTCCCCGAGGCACGCAAAAGGCGCGCTGGCGTGCGCTGGGAACCGCGCTCCGGCACGGAACGCGGGGAGCCCGCCACGTGGCGGGCTACCACTCGCGCCCGCGCGGGCGCGGGCGCACGCGCGCCCGGTGTGGCGGGCGCGTCTCCCGCGCCTGGGGGGGGCGCGGTGTAACGCGCCCGTGTGGCGGGCGCGCTACCACACGCCACGTGGCGCGCTGGGCGCGTGCGTGGACCCGGCGCACGCGCCCAGCCTTGTGGACCGGGGTTTGGGCCTTCCTGGTTGGTTGGCGCGGTCGACCGGCTCCGTGGACCGGCACCGTGGACCACCCTCTTTCTCCCCTTTTTCTTCTTCTTCCTCCTTCCCGCACCGCCATTTTCTCCTTTTCTTTCTTTCTTCTGCACCCGAGAGTGAGAGGGAGTGAGGGAGGAGGTTACGTGAGGTACGGCGGCGCGTCGTGGACCTCGTTTTGCGTGCGAGGTCGCCCGGCGGAGCGTTTCGGCGACGGCGGCGCAAACGGGTAGGTCCCGTATGTTGGTTTTTCTGTATTTTTGTACAGTTTTTGGAGCGTTCTTTTAGACTGTTATTGACCCTCTTGCTCTTTTCTGAGTTGGGCGTCGTGCCTCGTTTTGCGTGCGGACTCCGGCACCATGCACCGTTTTGCGTGCGGACTCCGTTTGGCGTGCGGATCCTGGCACCGTGCACCGTTTTGCGTGCGGACTCCGGCACCGTGCACCTTTTTGCGTGCGGACTCCGTTTGGCGTGCGGATCCTGGCACCGTGCACCGTTTTGCGTGCGGACTCCGGCACCGTGCACCTTTTTGCGTGCGGACTCCGTTTTGCGTGCGGATCCTGGCACCGTGCACCGTTTTGCGTGCGGACTCCGGCACCGTGCACTATTTTGCGTGCGGACCCCGTTTGGCGTGCGGATTCCGGCACCATGCTCCGTTTTGCGTGCGGACTCCGGCAGCGGACATCGTTTTGCGTGCGGATCGCGTGGAGGCCAATTGCAAGTGTCTACGAGCAATTGGTGGCAAATCGATGTGGGTGGCCTTATCTCTAAGTTTTTATGGACTGTACATTAATTCCATTGATGTAGGACTATGCATGGTAGTTTATTTCCTTGTGTAGCATGCTAGATTGTTGGAATGGATATTCCTCTTTGTCATCTGTTAATACTGCTATCTTGGAACTTGACCCTAGCACCCCCGTCATATGTTGCATGTGTAACCAGACCAGTAGAAAACCCTCACTTGGGCTAGGGTTAATTATGTTTAGACACCCACACTGTTTTGCTATCCCCGGACATAGTGTTATCCTCGCCCGGGTAGTGGGCCGAGAGGTCGGGATTTTCTTTAGTGTGGGATGCGTTTGCACTCGTGCTTGGGAGCAGAGTGGAGTCTGGTAGTTATAGCGGGTTGCTTATCTGTGCCGGGAGCCGTTTGGGTAAACGGTAGTCCCGGGAGGTCTAGTATCCCTGTTGCGCTGTTGTGGGAGGGAGCCGTTGAGCAGGCGGTAGTCCCGGGCCGTCGAGTATCTTCCGGCCAGTGTTGTTGGGAACCGTTGGGGTTAACGGTGATCCCAGGTCGTTGAGTGTTGTCCGACCAGTATTGTTAGCTTGAGTTGTGGGTCGTTCCTGGCTGTGGAGTACCTCCAGCCAGTGTGCCTTGTGCTGCGAGCTGTTGGAGAGGCTAGTGTCTCGTGTTCCGTGTGAGCTGATCAGTTGAGTCGTAGAGAGTGCTCCGACTGTTGTGCGAGATATTTGGGGATCTTGAGTCCTACCGTTCTGGGAGTGAGCGTGGTTTTTGACTATAGCATGCTTATGCCAATTTGTGATACTCTATGCCGCGCCGTTTTCCTCAGTTAGAGTCGCGTCCCTGAGATGCCAGTGAGGATACGATGGGCCTGTTGAGGCAGTTTTGCGCGAGGGGTGAGTTAGTTGGGCAGGACGCCCCTCGTAAATCCCGTCCTCATGGGGATGTGTGGTAGTGGGCAGGCGCGTTCCTAGTCGACAGGCGCAGGCTTGACTGGACCCTATGAGGCAGTCAGTTCGATTGGGTCTATTGAGCACCTTGGGTGCGAGTGGTCTCTTTTACTTTCATCTGTTCCACTTTTTGAGTATTTAGATAGAGGTATGGCAGCTGTAGAGTAGCTCCAGCTTTTCTTGTTCAGATTTCATTGCACTGTTATCTTTTACCTCTAGTAGACTTGGTGGGCAGACCGTTGGGCTTGTTGACGGCACCCACTGAGAACTACTATGGGAAGTAGTTCTCACACCCGTCGTGGTGTCTTTTTCCCCAGGAACTTCTTCTCCTGTTCCTGTTGCTCTAGTTGCTGATCCTTCTGACCGAGGCGAGGGAGTCGCGAGCTAGTTCCCTACCCGTCATTGGAGTGTAGCGGTACCCCTTCAGAGGAGAGCTTCAGTAGATTAGTTTACTTCTTTTTCCTCTGTTGAGAGACTTTTGTTGTGAGGTATAGAGTTGTACTTTATTTTACAGTTTGAGAGACTGATGTAGTGAGGATATTCTTGTATCGAGAGTCTGTACACTAATGTATTTATTGGAGATGCCTCCCTTTTGAGTTTTGTATCAGAGGACTTTGTATACGATCGTATTTGGGAGATGGATATTGTATTATTTTCAGTTGTACAGTGTTGGTTTTCAGTTTTTAGTAGTTTACTTTCCGCTCTGATATCTGTATACTGTAGTTGATTCTTTCTGCAGGTTAGACGCTTCGTCTGTACGGCAGTTTCCGTACAGACGGCGGATCTGTTGGCGAGCCCGGGTCGCAGTTTCGACCCCGGGGCGTGACAGATTAGAGTGGTATCAGAGCCTAGGTTGTAGGTCGTGGTGGACTTAGAAACCCTAGGCTTGTGGTTGGACATTAGGATGACTACGTGAGAGTCGTGACTTAGCGAGAGTCCTGATTGAGTTTTTACCTCTCCCAAGAGACGGGATGAGTGTTTGGCATGCTCATATTCCAAAGCGATTATGTTGGCTGCCGACAACATAATACTCTGGAATGGATGACATGTCTTAGACTTTCGCTGGATTGGGTAGTATAGTTGTTGTGTCCTGACGTTTGTTATTGTGCAGCGGATTGCGATACCCCGGAGACGTCGTGTTGTGAAGAGGACACACCCCTCACCTGATGAATACCCCACAGCGGGAGGCTGAACTATCAGAGTCGCGCAGCGGAAGCGTGGTGGGCCCATAACCCACAGGTCCCAGGATCGAAAACTTCGATAGGCTGAGCCTAGAAGAGCCTAGAATCTGTTCTTGTTTGAATAGGGTTCTAGGCACTGGTTTATCGGGATTTTCGGATTTTTGCCGCGTTAGTCGGTTCTTCTCGCCTATGAGTGGGGTGTTATTGTGGGAGCCGTTTGGAGTGACGGCGGTCCCAGCTGTGTGGGTATTTTTCCCTGGCTGAGTTACCATGAGGGTATTTTTCCCTGGCTGAGTTACCAGGAGGGCATTTTCCTTGGCTGAGTTATCAGGAGGGCATTTTTCCCTGGCTGAGTTACCGGGAGGGTATTTTTCCCTGGCTGAGTTACCAGGAGGGCATTTTCCCTGGCTGAGTTACCAGGAGGGCATTTTCCCTGGCTGAGTTATCAGGAGGGCATTTTTCCCTGGCTGAGTTACCAGGAGGGCATACTCCTGGCTGAGTTACCAGGTGGGCACATGCCCCTGGCTGAGTTACCAGGTGGGCACATGCCCTGGCTGAGTTACCAGGAGGACACTTTCCACTGGCCGAGCTACCAGATGGACACATGCTCATGGCTGAGTTACCAGGTGGGCACATGCCCCTGGCTGAGTTACCAGGTGGGCACATGCCCTGGTTGAGTTACCAGGAGGACACTTTCCACTGGCCGAGCTACCAGATGGATACATTGCCCCTGGCTGAGTTACCAGGTGGGCACATGCCCTGGCTGAGTTACCAGGTGGACACATGTCCTAGCCGAGTTACCAGGAGGACACTTTCCACTGGCCGAGCTACCAGATAGATACATTGCCCCTGGCTGAGTTACCAGGTGGGCACATGCCCTGGCTGAGTTACCTGGTGGACTCATGTCCTGGCCGAGTTACCAGGAGGACACTTTTCACTGGCCGAACTACCAGATGGATACATTACCCCTGGCTGAGTTACCAGGTAGGCACATGCCCTGGCTGAGTTACCAGCAGGACACATGCCCTGGCCGAGTTACCAGGAGGACACCTTCCACTGGCCGAGCTCCCAGACGGGTACATACCCCTGGCCGGGTTACCAGGTGGGTACATGCCCTGGTCGAGTTACTAGGTGGTTGCTTTACTGAGATTGAGATGGTCTGACAGGACGCCGAGATTTGGTGGCGTCGAGTTCGTCCTGTTGGACTACCAGGAGCTCGGTTGTTGACTTGGAACCAGTTTCGTGCTTTGCTGCTCAGGGCCAATTTTCCTGACAGTGTAAGCAGAAACTGGAAGGGGATCTTAGACTCCTGCAGCAGGGGAGTCGACCTCTTCTGGAGTATGTTCGCGAGTTTTGCGATTGTTGAGTGGTGTACCCCATGTCTCCTGGATGAGATCCAGGATGTTGAGCTAGTTGAGAAAGGACTGCGGTGGAATATCTATCACTTGGTGTATTCTCGGCGGGTGCCAACGTTAGATGCAGCGATTGAGCATGCTTAGCGGGTTGACCGAGGATCAGTGATCATGTCAGGGATAGACGGAGCGCCAAGGACCAGCTCCGGGGTGAGGCATCCAGTGCCGCCTGAGTTTGGACAGTCGAGTAGATCGAGACCCCGGGGCCGCCACGATCCCAGTCTGAGGGTCGTGAGTCTCAGAGGAGACAGAGACCAGGAGGTTCTCCGCAGCCGATGTATCAGCAGCAGCAGCGGAATGACTGTGTCCTCGGTGGTGGGCCGCATTTTGCACCGCAGTGTGACCACAGGCAGGGCACAGATAATGGTCTTGTCCTAAAGCGGGGTCATCAGTCGCTTGGGCAGCTTCGGTTCCTCCTCCTCCGCTCTTCCAGACAGGCGGAGCTTCGACAGGTTATGGCCAGATAGTTAGGGCCACTGCTTCGCGGCAGTCTGACGAACGACCACCCCCGAGCGAGAGCGTCTATGTCGCACAGGATGAGGATTCGGGGGCAGCTAGCCACGTGGTGGCAGATACTAATCTTATCTCCCCTTCACGAACTTGAGCGTTATTTGTTACCGGAGCATTGCATTCTTTTCTTCTGTAGGGCATTTGCATTGATCTATGGGCTAGAGATAGGACCCTTAGCTTGTGCTTGTGAGGTTCAGATACCTGATCACGTGTTGCACATAGATGGGTGTTATGGGTCCTGCCCAGTGCAGTTGGGGTCCTGGTTTTTGGCCCGTTGATCTTTTGGCCTTCCTCAGCTCCGGGATTTCGAGGTAGTGTAGGGTATGTTACTGTGAGGATCTAAGGCCTTGATGCTTGAGTGATACCACACCGTTGATACACGGTGGTGATGCCACACCGTTGATACACGGTGGTGATGCCACACCGTTGATACACGGTGGTGATGCCACGGCGTTGATACACGGTGGTGATGCCACGCCGTTGGTGCACGGCAGTGATGCCACACCGTTGATACACGGTGATGATGTCACACCGTTGATACACGGCAGTGATGCCACACCGTTGATACACGGTGATGATGCCACATCGTTGATACACGGTGATGATGCCACGCCGTTGATACACGGTGGTGATGCTACACCGTTGATACACGGTGGTGATGCCACGCCGTTGGTGCACGACAGTGATGCCACGTTGTAGGCATACAACGGTGAGTGTTTTGTGGATGTTTTGGACTTTGACCGCGAGTTTGGGCATCAGCTTTATGATCGCCTTGTGAGCCAGTTTCCAGTCCCGTTCACCGATGGTTTGGTTCCCGTCAGGGTGTTCTTTATTAGTTGAGGGATCGACTTCGACCCGTGGGTCCGTTGGGGTTATGATAGCATATTGAGCGACCAACCGTGGCACGAGATTGTGTCTCTTGTGGATCCCTTTTGAGGGTAGTCTGCAGTTGTGTTGTCCACTCGAGTGGTTTCGGATCGGGAGGTAACCGAGTGAAGACCCCAGCTTATTAGTTTCCCTTCCTTATTGGATTAATATGCGGGTATGCTCGGGTCGTCTTGTTGAGGTTGGCACCATGTTGTGGTTTAGTGCGTGTTACACTTGTGGTTATTTCAGTTTCCCCCAGCCTTTTAGTGGAGCCCTTTAGTTTTTCACGTCTCAGCTCAGTAGTGATGTGATGTTTCCTCGCCGTGATTGACTTGCCCCTTGAGATCTGTGATTGTTGGAGTACGAGGGACGCCCGTAGCACTTTCTGGCTCGAGAGATGAGAGAATTGCACATCGGGTCATACCGTACTTGTTGATGTTGTTGCGGAGTAATCACGAGGAGCGAGTGGGGTTTAGGGAGCAGGAGGCGTATTGTTAGATACCTAGCCGTGGTATTCTTGACTCCTGATGGGCTTGATCTAGTTTCGAGGACGAAACTTTCTTTAGTGGGGGAGGATGTGAGGTCCCGGAATTCCCCGCGTAGGAGTTGCTGGTTGTTGGGCAGCTTTTAGTGGCCGTTGGGGGTGTTTGTGCGCGTGTCGGGCCCAAGAAATGGATTTGTGATGCAATTTGGGATTTAGTTGCATCACTGGAGGCCTGCGTGATGTGTCGGTGGTGTTTGCGCGCATTTTGGACACAAGTGTTAGACTTCGGGCTTTTAAGGAGACCCCGTGGGAATTTGGGGGACCCGTCGGGTGTTTGGAAGTGATTTCGCGCGATTCAGATGTCAAAATTGGACTCCGGGCAAATTCTGGATTAATGTTACCTCTCCGGCTGCCATCGGGAATTTTTAGAGTTGTATTTTGGCAAATCGGACTTCAGATTTGGACCCGGCGTGGAAAATCGGATCAAGTGGGCTATCCGGGGGCACTCCGCAATTTTCGGATGAGAATTTGGGAAAATGGACATCGTTTTTGGGTTCAGCGCGCGAAATCGCTAGGAATGGACTATTTATTTGTTGGTTTTGGAGTCCGATAGGCGTGCGCGTTTTTTGAGGCGACGTGGCACGTAAACCGAGGCGAGGCGCGGCGCGGATCCCGAGGTGGCGCGGCGGCACGCTCCCCGAGGCGCGCAAAAGGCGTGCTGGCGCGCGCTGGGAACCGCGCTCCGGCACGGAACGCGGGGAGCCCGCCACGTGGCGGGCTCCCACTCGCGCCTGCGCGGGCGCGGGGGCACGCGCGCCCGGTGTGGCGGGCTCGTGTCCCGCGCCTGGGGGGGCACGGTGTAACGCGCCCGTGTGGCGGGCGCGTTACCACGCGCTACGTGGCGCGCTAGGCGCGTGCGTGGACCCGGCGCACGCGCCCAGCCTTGTGGACCGGGGATTGGGCCTTCCTGGTTGGTTGGCGCGGTGGACCGGCTCCGTGGACCGGCACCGTGGACTACCCTCTTTCTCCCCTTTTTCTTCTTCTTCCTCCTCCCCGCACCGCCATTTTCTCCTTTTCTTTATTTCTTCTGCACCCGAGAGCGAGAGGGAGTGAGGGAGGAGGTTCCGTGAGGTACGGCGGCGCATCGTGGACCTCGTTTTGCGTGCGAGGTCGCCCGGCGGAGCGTTTCGGCGACGGCGGCGCAAACGGGTAGGTCCCGTATGTTGGTTTTTCTGTATTTTTGTACAGTTTTTGGAGCGTTCTTTTAGACTGTTATTGACCCTCTTGCTCTTTTCTGTGTTGGGCGTCATGCATCATTTTGCGTGCGGACTCCGGCACCGTGCACCGTTTTGCGTGCGGACTCCGTTTGGCGTGCGGATCCTGGCACTGTGCACCGTTTTGCATGCGGACTCCGGCACCGTGCACCTTTTTCCGTGCGGACTCCGTTTGGCATGCGGATCCTGGCACCGTGCACCGTTTTGCGTGCGGACTCCGGCACCGTGCACCTTTTTGCGTGCGGACTTCGTTTTGCGTGCAGATCCTGCCGTGCACCGTTTTGCGTGCGGACTCCGGCACCGTGCACCATTTTGCGTGCGGACCCCGTTTGGCGTGCGGATTCCGGCACCGTGCTCCGTTTTGCGTGCGGACTCCGGCAGCGGACATCGTTTTGCGTGCGGATCGCGTGGAGGCCAATTGCAAGTGTCTACGAGCAATTGGTGGCAAATCGATGTGGGTGGCCTTATCTCCAAGTTTTTATGGACTGTACATTAATTCTATTGATGTAGGACTATGCATGGTAGTTTATTTCCTTGTGTAGCAGGCTAGATTGTTGGAATGGTTATTCCTCTTTATCATCTGTTAATACAGCTATCTTGGAACTTGACCTAGCACCCCCGTCATATGTTGCATGTGTAACCAGACCAGTAGAAAACCCTCACTTGGGCTAGGGTTAATTATGTTTAGACACCCACACTGTTTTGCTATCCCCGGACATAGTGTTATCCTCGCCCGGGTAGTGGGCCGAGAGGTCGGGATTTTCTTTAGTGTGGGATGCGTTTGCACTCGTGCTTGGGAGCAGAGTGGAGTCTGGTAGTTATAGCGGGTTGCTTATCTGTGCCGGGAGCCGTTTGGGTAAACGGTAGTCCCGGGAGGTCTAGTATCCCTGTTGCGCTGTCGTGGGAGGGAGCCGTTGAGCAGGCGGTAGTCCCGGGCCGTCGAGTATCTTCCGGCCAGTGTTGTTGGGAACCGTTGGGGTTAACGTTGATCCCAGGTCGTTGAGTGTTGTCCGACCAGTATTGTTAGCTTGAGTTGTGGGTCGTTCCTGGCTGTGGAGTACCTCCAGCCAGTGTGCCTTGTGCTGCGAGCTGTTGGAGAGGCTAGTGTCTCGTGTTCCGTGTGAGCTGATCAGCTGAGTCGTAGAGAGTGCTCCGACTGTTGTGCGAGATATTTGGGGATCTTGAGTCCTACCGTTCTGGGAGTGAGCGTGGTTTTTGACTATAGCCTGCTTATGCCAATTTGTGATACTCTATGCCGCGCCGTTTTCCTCAGTTAGAGTCGCGTCCCTGAGATGCCACTGAGGATACGATGGGCCTGTTGAGGCAGTTTTGCGCGAGGGGTGAGTTAGTCGGGCAGGATGCCCCACGTAAATCCCGTCCTCATGGGGATGTGTGGTAGTGGGCAGGCGCGTTCCTAGTCGACAGGCGCAGGCTTGACTGGACCCTATGAGGCAGTCAGTTCGATTGGGTCTATTGAGCACCTTGGGTGCAAGTGGTCTCTTTTACTTTCATCCTCCCTGCCGGCGGGAAATTTCCGCCTATCGGCAAGAAGATTCCTTATGTTACTGAACCACACCAATAAGTGCGGTCACCCGCTATCGCAGCTCGTGTACCTCGTTTGACCCCGAGCCCTCTCGTGACTCGAGTCGAAACAGGTGTGTTTCCCTATGTGGTGTCATCGCCAATATGCACACCACAACGAAACAACTAGCCCAAATTTAGCCATTTGAGCAACGCGCGGTCTACATACCGACAAAAAGGCTCGCCGACTCAATCATGCGAAAGTATAGGAGGGTACTCCTTTTCATCTCCAACATTACGTTGTCGGCCGCCAACGTAATATCCGAAGAGTGAAAGCTCGTCGCCCTCGATCAGCCCCAACATCCTTTTTGGGAACAGCAATGACCAATCAAATACTTTCGCCCACTAATCGACACACTCTCTCGTGCTAATCCCTAAGGTCTCCCTAAGGTTGCTAACCACCTAGGACTATCCTAGGCTCTGATACCACTCTAATTTGTCACGCCCCGAGTCCGCCAATTTGTACGGTTCGGGCACGCCAACAGACCCGCCAATCGGGTAAGACCTTTTCCTACCCGAAAGGAACGGTAACATCCATAATAACACTACAAGTGTATGCGGAAGCTCAATATCAGAGTACTAAAAATCACTATAAATTTAAATTTTTGCAATAACTAAAGCGAAAATGGAAGCATACAAGAGTGAACCATAAAATTTAACTATTACACTATACATCTCTGAACTTGCAATTAAAATTATTACAATTCCTTTACATAATTTCCTCACCATACATAGTTCACTCAAGAAATATAAAACGGGATACCTCTGCTAGACCCTCTAGGTCTCTATGCTGCTGGGCCCTTGCCCTTGTCGTATACCTCGCCGTCTGCCTCTGAACCGTCGCGATCGCTGCATCCATACCTGAACCTGTGGGGGGGTGCACCCAAGGGGTGTGAGAACTCCTGACAGAGTTCCCAGTGGGTTCAACCACCGAGAAAAAGTGTCCTACACCACTTGGTCCAATGGAAGCAATAATAATAGTGCTAGGAAACTAAAATCCTCGATATCAAATGCAGCTATGCAAAACAATATATCACTGTCTGTATATAATCATCGATCCAGCACTACTCTGTCTAGCCACACTAGGCTGCTAAGCACCAACTCGGGAAACATCATAAAAGTGCCGGTAATTATTTTTCCCGGCATTTTTTTGTGGCATTTTTTTGTGCCGGCGAAAACTCCGTCGGCAAATCTTTTACCGGCACTTATATCAAACCGCCGGCATAGAAGGTAAAGCCGGCACTTTAAACCGCCGGCAAAACGATCGACATTGCCAGCAAAATGATCTATTCCGGCACTCAAAACCGCCAGCATATCCCATTTTAGTGGCACTTACAAGTGCCGGCAAAACGATCTATTCCGGCACTCGAAACCGCCAGCATATCTTATTTTAGTGGCACTTACAAGTGCCAGCAAAACTATCTGTCCCGGCACTCCAAAATGCCAGCGTATCTGATTTTAGTGGCACTTAAAAGTGCCAGCAAAACGATCTATTCCGACACTCCAAACCGCCAGCATATCCCATTTTAGTGGCACTTACAAGTGCCAGCAAAACGATCTATTCTGGCACTCGAAACCGCCAGCATATCTTATTTTAGTGGCACTTACAAGTGCCAGCAAAACTATCTGTCCCGGCACTCCAAAATGACAGCGTATCTGATTTTAGTGGCACTTACAAGTGCCAGCAAAACTATCTGTCCCGGCACTCCAAACCGCCAGCATACCCCTTTTTAGTGGCACTCATAAGTGCCAAAATAATTATAAAATTATAGTTTTTCCATTTAATTATCCCAACAAAAAAGTGTCGGCAAATATAATTAAAAGTATCGGCAAATAAATTTATATCCTAACAAAAAGAAATGCCGACAAAAAGAGAAATTTTTAATCATTTTTATAATTAGAAATAAAATAATAGTTTAATTATGTCAAATACTTGTTTCATATCAACACAGAAAATTTTTAAAAGATATTTAAAAATATGCAAATAATTACAATTAAGCACAATAAATTTTAGTCATAGGCAAAATACCATCAATTTATAAAATTTCAAGTATATATCATCTAATCAACATCCATAATAGACAAAAAATACCATCAATTTATAAATTTTCAAGTATATATATCATCTAATCAACATCCATAATAGACAAAAAATACCATCAATTTAATTAATTGCAACAAGAAAATTATATCGGCATATATACTTCATATACATATTTGAGTCATACAAAATGAAGGAAAGGAGGAGATCGACATTGCAATTAGTCATCAGATTACTTCTCCTTAACTTAATCAAACCTGCATTAGAAAAAAAAAAACTATTAAGCGACTGTGAAACAACAAAAAGATTTAATTAGCATACTATTTTCAATCTATATGAGAAGATAAAATTCTAAGAAAAAAACCTAATCATTTCCACATTCAACACACTGAATAAATAAATATCGAATATTTACCTTTTACAAATAATGAAAAGAACCCATAAGAAAAAAAGGCTTAGATCGACAGCACTTATAAAAAAAAAAGGTCATTACTTTCGATACTATATTTTGTTTTTTATCAAAGACTCAATCAAGCTTCGTCTTTTATGGCCACTTTCTAACAGGATTTGATAAAGTTCTAAATTTTATTGATTGGAATCACTTTGAAGCTTTAAATTGCAAAGCTTAAGTTCCCGTTCGCCGAATCTGCAAAATGGCGAAATGCGGCGAAATGATCTGTAACATATTTTAAATATGATTACAGTCGAGTTCGGTGCGTTTCGGACCGACGCGAGGTGCATCGGGTCGAAAAGTGAGTTGAAGTTCAAGGACTCAGCGAATTTCAGAAATTCTGATTTTTGTTATCGGTAAGCTTTTTCGAGGCCCTATTTTGAAGACTTAGAGTAGTCAAAGAATTAAGAAGAAATCGTGAGGTGTCTCAGAAAAGTCTGCTGATTAAAAGGGATGAACTGCCGAGGTGAGGATTGAAAGAAAATAGGAGAACGAAGCGAAGCAAAATGCTTTAAAAATTCTGAAACTGCAGTTTTTGCTGATGCAGTTTATCGCCAAGCTTTTTCGGAGCCCTATTCCGAGATCTTAGAGCAGCCCAAAAATTTAAAATAAATCGTGGGGAGTTTAAAAAAAATTTGTAAAATAAAGGGAAGAAGAAAAATTACAATTTCTATTTTCTAGTTGGCGGCAAAACGCAGATGAAAAGAGCTTGCCGATATCAAAAATCAGAATTTATGAAATTCGCTAATACAATATTTACCAAACTAATACATGTCATTGTTTATGTATATATGTATTATACTTACAAGATAGGATGGCCAAGCAATAAATTGTCTTGCAGCATCACCTATCATCTTCATACCATGATAGCTCCGAATCAGACTCTCTGTAGGAATCATTACTACCTCAATATAGATTTCCCAATATTGATCACCTAATTTTTCGCCTCCTACAATAGTAGAAGGATCCTTACTAAATAAAAGTCCTCGTGCTACAGGGCGATGAGGTTGTCCAAGGGACATCAAGAACACTTCTTTATCATCCCGTCTAGGATTATCCTATATAGAGGCACATATATTTTACTATTGGATAACTTTTAAAAATTAATATTAATCAAAATAGATGTTACCTCGGTTTAATGTTCATATCGCACCCTCCTTTTCTTCGTTTGGTGCACCTATATATATATAAATATATATATATATATATATATATATATATATATATATATATATATATATATATATATATATATATATATATTAGAGAATGACTAATGTTTTTCTAATAAATGACATAACATATAATTTCACAATCTAGCTAGACAAGATATTTACTTGATAAGACGGAAATTGGTGATTGGATGATGACGATCGCACTTCTCCTTCAAATATATCATTAGGAATATTTGTATCAACAACATTCTACAAAAGAAATAACACTATGTAATTTCAACAAGATATTATTTAATAAATTCTTTTATAAATACTTAATTAGTAAAGTAAACCTGTCGACCATCCAATGGATTAGTCGGTGAAGGTGCATCGGTAGACTTATTTTGCATAATAGATGCTATCATTGCTTTCATTTCAGCCAACTCGGTCTCCATAACTATCATTCTTTCCTTCATTCCTTTTGTTTCCTCCTCAGCTTTCTTTCTAGCCTCAGTTGCCATTCTTATACATGCTGCAGGTGAAGGTGCATCGGTCCAAATATGAGTAGGAGCAGGGCCCAAACCGAGGCCACGCACGTGACCATGTTTTTCTTTTCCAAATACATGAGAATAAATCATCTACTTCTTTGGAACCTTTTTTTGCAAGATCTGGTTGATTCTTGGTCTTCACATCAATCTCTCTCTATAACAAGTCATGCATATCACAATGAGTAGGTAGAAATGCAAATAATTTGAAATCTCCTCATCTTGTGGATCAAAGGAAACTGAACATAAATGTATAAACTGCCATAATTTGAACACCTGACTAAGAGAGGCACAAGAGCAACCATTGTTACCTTAGAACATTTACAGATAGTATTACTTGGGTACTTCTCCACGCAGAAGATAGAACCATTGTGCATCCATCAGAAAGCCAAGGATCAGAGAGGAAGCCTGAACAGTAAAGTCCAGGAAAGCAACCATCCTCGGGAGCCATCAGAACCGGAACCTGAATTCATTAGGCATCAACTATTGCACAGGATTTATCAAGAAAATTAAGAACTCGACATATCAGATACGATAATGTTGGGCATTCCTACATGCATCTCTGCAAAATACCTATTCGAACATATTAACCTGTAAAATTAGAATTTTCAGATATTTTCCTCGAAAGTGCAGTTTCTTATAGATCTGTCCCTATTTTTATTTGGTGGGTCATCCAATTTATGTGGCAAAGTTGATTTTCTATTGTAAAGAAGTTTTTAAAGAGGGCATTTTTGCAAGTGTAAGGTATGTGGCATATGGAAAAAAAATTTAAGTTTTCCAATGCAATGTTATGATTCAGGTATTACAGCAGAGTAATATATTTGTAGATAGATAATGTTGTTAGGGTAGATTTGTTAATTTCTCAGGTTTAAGTTGTCTAGCGAAACCAAATTGTCAAGACATCCTAAATCATATGGGGCAGTAACTGAGTTTTTAAAAGGAACCACGAGCATACCACATCAGTAATATTCATGTTCTGCTGTAACTTCCCATCAGTAGGCCAGTCGATCTTATGCAGCGAATTAGTAGCTAAATGCGCCCCACTATCCACAGCACTTTTGGCAGATAGGAATACAAGATATTTTCCATCTGGACTGTCAGATGATCAATCAAATCATTTATATAATATAGTACAAAATGTTATATTGTTACACTCTAAGTTTGCTAGTCCAATAGTCCTCTCAACTTTGGAATCCAAGAGACCATCAAAATTTCAAGGCTTAGAAAATATGAACTAGAGAATATTCAATCATCAACAACTCACCATGAAGTTTCTACTGAGTATAGACGAATTCAAGAAGTTAAAAAAAGGGAGTAATGTATACTACCTAAATCCTGGAAAGAAAGCGCTACTTAAGCAATGAGTCAACTTGATTGCAGCTGCGGAGTTGTCTACTGTATCACCACTGCACCATTATAAGAAATCAAATATACAAAAATGGTAAAAGATAATAAAAAAAGGGGTTAAACAAAATTTGTACATAGATAAAGTAAATCATAAGTGACAGATCAATAAAGCTGCCAACTACTAATGACATCATGAGAATAGTTTCAAGACCAACATTATACTCACCTTAATGATACTTTATCAGTATCTGATTTTTGAAAAGGGTTGCAGACTGCAAATAGGGAACATGGCCTATTGTAACAATATTTAATACCAAGTTTTCGCGGCGTATTTTGGAAACCATTCTCGGAGGACCAGCCGACAAAAACCAAGTAATTGAGGCATCCATTTGAAGATGACGGAGCCCAAATGACTTGTCCAACACTTATCGATCTTGAAATGCCCTCAGCAGCTCGTACTTCCCCACTGTAGGCTCATGAAAGAGTGAAAACTTTAAGTTTTAGCATACGACATATTAAATAATTTTTACACATAAACAAAGGACAAGGCAAAGACAGACCTAGCAGTATTGACAACAAACAATGAAGGCTTCTTTTTTTTGGAGTAGGTTTCGCCCCAGTCCTCTTCCCAATCCCCTCGACCTTTCCAGCTACCGCAGTCCTTCTCAGAAGAACCTTCCTTCTTGTATCCTTCATTATTGAAAACAGGTGTTGGTTGAGCTGGCTCTTCGGCAACATATGCTATTAGAGTTTCGTCATGGTTCCATGAAATTCCCTCAAACCTATTGAAAAAAATGAAAAGAGTAGAAGACACAATGTAATGCCTTAGGCAAATAAGGTATCTGGTAACTAGTTAGAACGATGAAGCTCATTATTCCCTTGAAGATCCATGCAGAGGGATTTACCATCCGTCGACATATAATGATCCATGGACAGATTGTGGAATGTGTATTTCCCTCTCTAAGTAAGACGGCCCCCATATTTCGAGCTTGGTAGGGGCATCGTTCTCAGCATTCCGCACAGCAAGAAGCTTCACGCCTGACGGCGATGGAACTACTACAGATGTTCCAGTCATTTCAATAGGAAAGGGAGACCATTCGAAGTTTACAGCAGCTTTACTAGGTTTCGAAATATGAGAAGACAGAACAAACTTCTTCCTTTTATTAGCAAAGAGGTTCGGTTGGCTAATAGAAAACATCGCCCTGGAATTATTTGCTGCAATCGAGCATTCGAATGAGTGATATTAGATGAATTAGACATACAAGGACATGGATGAGCAAGAAGAATAAAAGATCATGAGATCTCCAAACAATAACACAGTAGTAATAGCAAAGGTCAAATTTTGATACCTTTGTCAGACTTAAAAACCCACGCCTTGTCGATACTGGACAGGGAGAGGCCGCTTGCGCGCGGGATGGATGGCCGCAGGGGAGGCGGTGGCCGAGGCGGCGGAGGCGCGCGGTAGAGGTGGCCGCAGGGAGACGGTGGCCGGGGGAGCTAGCGCGCGGACAGGGAGAAGCCTCGCGTGCGGTTGGGGAAGTAGCTAGGGATTTTTTTTGGGATTTTTTTTTTTTTTTTCTTTCTTGCGCGCGATAGCTAGGAAAAAAATTCCCCCTGCGCGCTATCGCGACCGTGGGCGGGAATTAAAATTTACCTTTGCCGGCATTTGGTAGGATATTAATTAGATTTTAGTGGCATTTTTTGTAAATGTCATTAAAAAAATGCCAGTAAAATTTTTTTTAGGTATTTTTAATATAATTTTTTAAAAGATTAAATAAATAAATAAAATATAATAAATAAAATTTTTTTTTAACGGCATTTTTAAAAAACTGCCGGCAAAAATTTATTTTTGGTGACTTTTTTCCTAAATGCCACCACAAAAGTGCCGGCAATAACAAATTTTGGTGTAGTGGCCACTATGCCGCTATATACAGGGTTCAACTAACCCAGCCACCTTGGCCACTCTATCTTTCTCTTTTTTTCTTTACATTCTGGTGCTTTAGTTCAAGTTAACCCTCGGAAATTCTTATCCAACGGGCCCCAGCCCGGTAGTCCTGCTACCATAAGATAAGATTTCTAAGGTTGCCGATAACACCCGCAAGTGTTACCCCGTCCTACGGAAGAAACGTCCCGAACGGGTCTCTACCCGGGAGAGGGGCACTGCCAACTGCTCCAACTTGGGCCACGTTTCACTCCGTAGGTCCGCCCGTTTTATCTTTATCTTTTCTTTTGCCTTTAGCTCTTTGCTTTGCCTTTACTTGGGAAGCTGAGTCTTGCTCACACACTTCCCCCGGGAGTGACATATGCTCAACCCTCCCGTTGGCAACTTGGCTTTAACACTTTAATTCACTTGGGAGTGACATATGCTCAACCCTCCCAATGGCCATTTAGGCTTTTCCTTTACGGGGTCCGAGGGTTCCAAAAGACGGATGCCTACAACCCCAATCAAACAAGAACAGGTTGTAGCATCGCCTCCCGTAGTGCTCGGCCCAATGTAGTTTATCTTATCTTTTTTTTACCTTTCATTAATCATCCTCTTTCTTTAACCACTCTCTTTACACTTTAGGTTCAGATGAGTTTAAGGCACCTTGGCACTCATCTACCCGGGAGTGACATATGCTCAACCCTCCCGTTAGCATTCATGCCTCAATGCTTCTCTTCTACTTTTCTCTTTTATTTCAAGCGATTTGCTTTTCTTGCTTATTAACCACTTTTAGCTCGCACTTAAGCTTTATTCCTTTTATCCTAAGTTCTTTACTCTAGGATAATTTGGGTGTCTCTAACACCAATTTAGGTTTGAACATCTTGTTCATTTACATTTCCACTTATTTTGCCACTTGGCAATATCTTTAGTTTCCTAGCCACTTTTACACTTTTCCTTACTTGTTTTCAACTCACAACCCTAAGCTTCAATTACCCTTAAGGTTGAACTATATCACTGCACTATGTCACTAGGACACTAGTTACTTTCATTTTTATCTAACTTATACCTTATTAACCCTATTTCCATTTCCTTTTATTTAACTCAGACCGGAGTTAAACTAATTGATCCATTTACCCAGACGTCCTATGACTTTCTGGGGTTACATTATTTAATTCTGTAACTTGGGAATCTAATCCCCCTGTTTCCCGATCTCTCACTGAATCCTAGAGTTTTACTAACTCTATTTTCCTGTTCCATGTTTAACCTAGGGTTGCACTAACTCTATTTCATCACGAGAGTTTAACCCTATTAGTTCATCTTAGGTTCCTTTACCTAAGTTCCATAACTTGTTTAACCTAGAGTTCTCTGACTCTATGTTTAACACTCTATTCTTAACCTTAGATTATTCCCTAAGTTAATGCCACTCGTCCAACTAGGTGTATCTCCTAGGTCATCATGCCACTCGTTAAACCTAAATCTAGGTTTTCTCCTAAGTCTTACTACCAACATGCATTTCTTTTTCCTTATGCTTTCACATGATTCCTAGGGTTACACCCTAACATGATCACAACAATTGATTACATCTACACATGCAATTATTTTCATATTCATCATAAAATAATATTTATCTCCTACGCATGCCACTATTATCATGATTCCCTAACGCCTCTAACAGGCTACTATCATGCTTCTGGATCGAAAAGCAAAGGAGCAAGGGGAGAGGTCACCCAATTTCGGCAGAATCCCCCACCTCGGTGTGTTCTTTCGGTCCTTGAAGGAAACAAGTTCCACTCTTTCGGTCTCCGACTTTTTCCTAAATTTGTAAAGAAAGAAAATCATGAACAATTGATTCTCATGATTTGTTTCTAAATCCATAAATATTTCAAAACTAAAATCCCCTTTTTGACAACTTAGCGGAAAAATTCCCATTTGGTCATTTTCCCCATCAAAAGGCTAAATTTTTATCGGTTCATAAAAATGGGAGGAGAATAGTCCTCCCATGGCATGTTGCCAAAAAGAAACTTGCTCAACTCGATCCGGGGTCAAAATGCTCTCAAAAATTTGAGAAAAAACTCAATTTGAGCGTTTTCCCCAATTTACCGATTTTGCACATTGGCAAAAATCCATAATTCGTATTCAAAAATCGGAGAGAAACTCAATTTGAGCGATTCCCCCAATTTGCCGATCTTGGACAATGGCAAAATCAAGAAATTGCATTTTTCCTTCACATTGGAGAAAAGAGAAGGAGAAATTTTCCTTCTTTCTTCTTTTCTTCTTTTCTTCTCTTTCTTCTTCCTTCTCTTCTCTTCTTTTTTTTTTTTTTTTTTTTTTCTTGTCAAACTCCTGCTGCTAGGCAGCTTAGGCAGCTGTTGCTGCCATAGGCAGCGGCAGCTGCAGCCATTTTTGCTACTTGGCAGCTGCCCAATGCAGCTGCCAAGCAGCAGCCAACTAGCTGCCAAGGCAGCTGCTTCATGCAGCTGCCAAGGCAGCAGCTCCCTGTGCAGGAGCTGCTGCATGTAGCAGCTGCTGCCCTGGGCAGCAGCAGCTGGCCCAGCACAAACTGCAGCTGCTGCTGCTTGTAGCAGCAGCAGCTGCAGCTGATGCGGCTGCTGCTGGGACACCGCAGCAGTAACACTGCAAGCAGCAGCAGCAGTTGGCACTCCCCCAATTTTCTCTTTTTTTTTTTTTTCCTGTGCAATAGAGAGGAAATGAGAGAGAGAGAAGACCACCTTTTAGAAGACTGAGAGGGAGGGAGGGAGAGAGAGGTACACTTCCTGCTTCTTCTTCTTCTTCTTTTTCTTCTTCTTCTTCTCTTTCTCATTCTTCTTCTTCTTTCTTTCTCCCTGTTCCAACAGAGGAACGAAGAGAGAGAGATGTGGGATTTCAAGAGGGAGAGAGAGAGAGAGTCTGTGTTTAAATGCCTGCAGGGGGGTAGTTGGGGTAGGGATGTGTTTTTACGAAATTGCCCCCAACTTACAAAATAAATCTCAAACTGCCCCTGTTTTCCTGCAGTTTCCTCCTGCAGTGAGCAAATTCGGATACGCCTCTTTCTCCGCGTTTTGCCGTCAACTCGGAAATCAAAACTACAATTTTTCTTCTCCCCGTTATTGTAGAAATTTTTCTTAAGCTCTCCAAGATTTCTTTTAAATTTTTGGGCTACCCTAAGCCCTCGAAAGGGAGCCCCGAAAAAGCTTCGCGATCAACTGCAATGTCAAAAACTACAGTTTCAGAATTCAAGAAGCATTTTTCTTCGCTTCGTTCTCCAATTTTTCCTTAATTGCTCACCTAGGTTTTTCACCCCTTTTAATCAAAAAACTTTTGTGAGACATCCGACAATTTCTTTTAAATTTTTGGGCTACTCTAAGTCTCCGAAATAGGGCTCCGAAAATGCTTCGTGATCACAAATTTCAGAAATTCCAGAATTTGCTAAGTCCTCGGGGTTCAAGTCACTTTTCAACCCGATGCCCTTCGTGTCAGCCCGAAACGCACCGAACTCGACTGTAATCATATTTAAAACACGTTACAAGTCTTCTCGCCGAATTTCGCCATTTTGCGAACTCGGCGAACACGATTCCAAATTTTGCAAACTAGAGGCTTCGCTTCTCAACCACAACTCACTTTTCGACCCAACGGCTTTTGCGTTGATTCGAAACGCTTCTAACCCACTTGTAACCATATTTGAAACGTGTTACGAGTATTTTTACCGAGTTTCGCCACTTTCCAGAAATCGGCGAACTTAAGCTTTAGAATTTGAAACTTCAAATTCTCAACTTACAACTCATTTTTCGACTCAACGGCCTCTGCGTCGATTCGAAATGCTACAACTCACTTGTAATTACATTTGAAATATATTACAAGTATTTTTGCTGAGTTTGGCCATTTCTGGATCACCAAAAGCCTCGCTGTATCAAAAATCGCTGGCGGACCCCGTTCTCGCAATCCGGGTGTCCGATCAATGCGGAATTCTTACTGTGGCCTTAAAACAATATTACGGAGCTCCCAGAATTTTTCTCAGAATTTTCTGACTCTGTAAATTTTCTGCTAAAAATCTGGGCCCACTTTTTCAATTAAAATTCTAAATCAGGCATTTTTAACCCGATTTCGGCCCAATTCGCTTCCACATTGTGATGACCCGGATCTTTGCAGGGCTCCTACAGTGTGACCGGCAGCTTCTGGAGGCCGATGGGGCATGTCGGCGGTGTTTGTGCGCCAATTTGGACACAAGTGATGGACTCCGGGCTTAAAATGGATCGCGTGGGTAATCGGAGGACCCCATTGGATGGTTAGAGGTGTTTTCACGCAAAATGGATATCAAATTTAGACTCAGCGTGAAATTCGGATTAAAAATGCCTTTCCGGGAGCCTTCGGCAATTTGTAGGATTGGAATTTGGCAAAATGGACGCCGGCTTTGGACTCAGCGCGCGAAAACGGTCAAAATGGGCTATCTACATGTATTTTTCGGAGCAAAGTTACTGTTCACCGCCGGAACAGTAACTCCGGCGACCGGCCGGCGACGCGGCGGCGGCGGGCAGCGGCGGAGAGCGGCGGCGCGGCCTCGGGCAGGCGGAAAGCGGCGGCGGGCAGGGCGCGCGGGCAGGCGCGCGGTCCACACGGCCGTCGTGCACCGGAGAGGGGGGCCACGTGGCGGCTTCCCACTGGGTGGTTCACGGGACGCGGTCTACGGAGCAGCGCGGTGTTTGGTGGACTTGGCGGGAGACACGTGGCAGATTCTGGTTCGTCGGGTGCACGGGGTATGTGCACCGGGTTCAGCGAGCGCGGAGCCCTGACACGTGGCACGCGAGGATTGGACGAGCTACTGTGCGCGTGCAGGCGGCAGGTGGCATGGCAGGCGGCGTTGGCAGGCGGCCGGCGGGCGTGGCGGGCACGGCGCCGACGTGGCGCACGCGGGTGCCACGTGGCGGCCCGCCATTGGCGGGCGCCACATTCCGCGTTGACCACGCGGGCCACGCGGCAGGACGGGAGCTGCCGAGTTTGCTGTCCCGTGTTCGGGGGACACGTGGCGCAATCTGGTGGATTCGGGCGCTCGATCGACGGCCCGGATCGGCGCACTGTGCGCGCCAGAAAGATTCGGTCACCCGGAATTTGGGACACAGTGGGCATTTTGGATTTGTTTGGAATGGGCCTTTAAATACCTCCTTTTCTCCCTCTTTCTCTCCCTTTTCCGAGCCTTAGAGTGAGAATGGGAGGGAGAGCTCTATATGGAATTTGTTCCCCTTGATATTCTTGAGCTCCTGGTGGATCGCCGGAATTTTTGGAAGCTCGGCAACGGCGATATCGATTTTACAGTTCGCCTCGGTTTTCCCCCATTTCGGCCCATTACCGTCGCAGTTCAGTCGGAAATTCGCTGTGAGCAAACCAGGAGGACTTTTTGGGCGATTTCTTCGACAGCATGTTCCTAAAAGGTAAGGCTTCGATTTCCGTGTTGATCGCTTCGCTCTGTCTTGCACTTTTGGCACGTTTCCCGAGGCATCTTTGACCCCCATTTTTCTGTGATGGATTTTGGACAGCACCGGCTTGTCGATTTTATATCTCAGCCTAGGAACATCGGATCAAGGCGTTTCAGGACTCGATTTTGATCTACTCGTCGCGAGGATCACAGTGGTGATTTTTCTGAGATTTTTGGAAATTGTTTCGAAGGTGATAATTAAGCTTTTCTTGGACTGATTGCTACAGGAATTCTGATTTGGAAGGTTTTGAGGTGCAGCGATGTTTTATTTTTATCTTGGTCTACATGTATTAGATCTGGGCGTTTAAACAGTCGTTTTGGGGATACTCTTCGCGAGGAACGCGACCGTGAATTTTCTGGATTTTCTTGAGGACTGGAAAGAGGTGATATTTAGCCTTTTTGGGGGCTGATTTTGGACTGCGGTTAATTGTACAGTTTTGAGTTTAATTGTGCGCGTTGTTCTGTGCTGTGGGACACAGATTTTTGGTGGATTGCTGTGTTAGAGGACCTCGGGCAGCGAGAGGTCTCTTTTGGTGTTGTGCGCGCTTTTCGAGGTGGGTGGTTGTTGAATACCTCTACTTCTGACTTGCTCACTAAGTTTATTAGAGAAGCCCACTATTGAACATATTGATTGATTGCGATGCATGTTTGACTGATATAAATGAGAGCCTATCATCTGAGATTAATTTTGTGGATATAGCATGTTGGGGTTATTATGGGGATAATATTGATGTTGGAACATGATCAGTGGAATAATTTAATAGTGATAGTTAACATGCCGTATCAGCACATAAATTCTACGAAAATTGGTTAAATGGACTAATTATCGGGACATGATGACTTATCTATGTGCGGGTTCCACTTTGGGATTTATCATGGATCAGGGATCTTATACATGTGTAGTTGACTGATGATTTTAGCATGATTGTTATATTTATTTGGATATTATTAATTGTTACACATGTTGAACTGTTATTTGACATTCTCTCTCTTTCATATTGCATGAGGACTTTTGCATGCTTGTGTGGACATCTAGATAGGCCACTATTTATTGCTACACTATCATATTGGGATTTGGCTTAGGAGAAACCATGATTGCTTTCTTTCTCCTTATTATTTAGACTTTCGAGTCATGTTGCTCGGGTTCGAGCAGAGGTTTGGGATAGTGTAGCCAGGACCTTAGGGTCAGAGACAGGGTGTACTTGATGTTGGATCATGGGTTATTGCGGCAACCGCGGACAGTAGACGGTTGACCGGATCTTGATTATTTTACCCGATTGTGGGTTGTGGGTTATTGCGGTGACCGCGGACATTGGGCGGTTGACCGGATGTTTACTATTGCATCAGATTGGGTATCAGATTTCTCTAGTGGATGGAGTTTCCCACTTGTTGAGTACTATTGCATCTGATTGGGGATTGGGGTTTCTTTAGTGGACGGAGTTTCCCACTTTGATCATAGTCTTGATCCAGTCCTGCTATATTGAGATATGTGCTACAGAGATACTTGTGATACTGATGACAGAGATACTTTACTCGTGTGGGTCGCTCCCCTCGAGTGCCACTCCGGAGGTAGGCTTTTCGGACCCAGCCTTGTGTGCCGGTCTGATACTTGTTTTGGGATGCGAGCCGTGCGGGCCGATCCCGCGGTTTCGAGCCTTGTGTGCAGATTCCGCTGAGCAGGCAGTACCAGTTTTACTGGTGGTACCAGATTGGGTTTATTTTGTCTTATACTGTTTCCTGATGCATTCGTACAGTCATTTCTTCCAGTATTGCATTTAGAGGCATACTAGTAGTGGTTTCCCTTTTATTCAGTAGTTCTGTTTACAGCTTTACCACTTGTCCCTTTTCTTGCCTCTGGTAGACTTAGTGGGTACGCCGGAGTTTGAGGCTTTACCCACAGGGGGAGGCTACTGGTTTACTAGTGGTTCTCACCCCCATTGTTGTTTCCCTCTTTTCTTTCTCCTGTTTTGCAGAGTCCTCTGCGGGAGTTGCTGATCTTCGGTCGTTATCCGAGGCGAGGGAGTCACGAGCTAGATCTTTACTACCCGAGGAGTGTAGCTGTATCCCCTGGTTGGAGATTCCTTGTAGCTGACAGCTGGTTTTTATTGTTTACTTTGAGAGGGATCTTTTGTATCTTGAGAGACTGATGTACCTTGGTTTTAGTTTACCTCCCTTTTTTTTAGTTGAGAGATGCTGTACTGAGGACATTGTATGATGATTATCTGTATTCGAGGGAAGGGATATTGTACCCTATTTCATGTTGTACAGTGATTGGATTTTATTTTACAGCATTTTATTTCCGCTCTGATATTTGCGTAGCTATAGTACTATCTTTTGCAGGTTAGACGCTTCGCCTATGCGGATTTTTGCATAGGTGGCGGATCTGTTGGCGAGCCCGGGTCGCAGTTTCGACCCCGGGGCGTGACAGATTAGGTGGTATCAGAGCTTTGGGATAGGTCAGTTGGGACTGTAGAAACCCTAGGCTTGTGGTTGGACCCTAGGATGACTTCGTGAGAGTCGCGATTTTAGCGAGTGTCCTGATTGAGTTTTATACCTCTCCCAAGTGATGGGATGGGTGATTGGCATATTTATTCTCCTAAGCAATTATGTTGGCTGCAGACAACATAATGCGGCGGAACGGTTGACATGCTCTAGACTCTCGCCGGAGTGGGTCGAGTTTGTTTTGTGTTGTGGTGCAGTTGGTCGTGGTGAGCGGTGTCTCCCCGACGCGTTGTGCGGATTGGTGTGCACTCGTCGCAGCAGTGGAGCTTGAGCGGATTATTTTGGGGCCGGATACCCGGATTGAGGTCAGAGAGCTTCAGGCCCCGATGGCAGGACTGTCCGAGGTTTATCAGCGGCAAAGTGAGCAGCTGGTCTGGGTGACAAAGTTGTCGGAGCAGTGGGCAGCCCGACAGTGCTTTTCTCCTGAGGCCATCTGGTTGTAGTATCCTCGGCGGTAGTGGTTTCTGTGGCACCGATTGAGCGGGTAGCCCCCTCCGTGCCGAGGCACCGAGGCGGGGTGGATTGCTAACAGTTGATGAGTTGTGGGACGTCTTTGACCAATGGAGCCAGTTTTGGCAGATGAACCACCCTGATTTATGGGATTGAGTTGGAGCCTTTGGAGGCAGAATGGTGCTTGGTGGTGATGAAGTGATCAATTGAGAGTCTCCCTGTGCTAGAGAGTTTATGCAGTTATTGAACTGCGTGCTCCAAGTTTTGAGGGACGAGGCGCGTAGGGTATGTGTGATTGGGAGTGGATTGCGCCAGGATACCCTTTTAGTTTATCTGATCCCTCTGTTTGGATTTTAGATTTTGGATGCCTTGATGGAGAAGGCATTGTGTATGGAGCGTACTGTTGCAGTTCCTTTGGATAGGGATCTACCGCCGGAGGCGAGTTCTGGATAGAGGCGCCTGGCGCTAAGTGTTGGGGGACAGATCAGCTGGCAGAGGCACTTTCGTTTTCCTTTCTAGGATGGTGGATATCCTTGTTGACGGATTAAGTAAAGCTTACCCAAGGAATGTTACCCTTTGTGATTGATAACATGCATGTTTGGGGTGCAATATAGGGATTGAGGGGTGAGCTTAATAAGGATAATTGTATAAGGAATTGCAAGGGATTAATTGTGTTTTGTCGTATGACGGTTACCATAATGGATTTTCTGAGATGTTAGGGGTCGGGTGGACCCCGATGGCAACATCAGCATCTTTATCAGAGTAGCGCAGCGGAAGCGTGGATTGGTTGTCTGCGGAGGGCCTTAATTGTCGCCTCAGTGTGAGCAAAGGCAGAGATCGTGCTCTTTGTGGATAGTCTTGATTTTCAGGCAGACTGAGCTACGACCACTTGCGTCAAGCGGATCAGACTGTGATGCCTGAGTGGAGGGCACAAAGGCAGTGGATCGGGTCGTCGCAGGTGTGATTTTATCACAGTAGTCGGAGTTAGAGCATGTTGCATTCCTGTATGGACTAGAGGCAGATTTGTTACCACATGCACTAGAGGTACAGGTTCCTATTGGGATGGTGCATGTGGAGGAGGCTTGTGGGTCATGTCCAGTGCAGCTGAGACCTCGAGTGGTATCGGCAGACTTATTGGTAGTTGTACCTGGTCAGTGTTTCACCCAGTGCGTGGGATTGGTTGGCATAGTGCCACATGGTGTATGACTGCGGAGAGAGAAGGTTATGATCTTCTGCAAGCAGACATTAGAGACTTGTTCATTGAGACAGTCAGAGCGCACAGGTTGTAGCGACTATGAGCGAGGTGTCTACGGCGGCGCCGGGACGCGAGGATATCCCCGTTATCGTGAGATCCCAGATGTGATTCCACCGGAGCTGATAACAATGCCACCGGTTAGGGAGATTGAGATGGCGATTGACGTGGTTCAAGGAACCACGCCAACCCCGATAGCACCTCATTGGATATCACCTGTAGAGCTGAGAGAGCTGATGGTGCAGTCGCAGGATCTGAGTGATCGAGGGTCTGTTCGACCTAGTGCCACCCCATTGATACACGGTGGTGATGCCACACCGTTGATACACGGTGGTGATGCCACACCGTTGATACACGGTGGTGATGCCACGTCGTTGACAGACGACAGTGAGGGTCCTTGTGTGGTGTGACCGTAGGCAAGTTTGGATATTATTTAGGACCTTTTGATGGAGTTATACTCCAGTAGTCGTTTGCTTATGATGCATGTATCTTTTTGGAATCATGCAGCTGTGTATTTTCGCCAAGAGGGTGTTCAGGACACGGTAGGGGCATTATGAGTATAGTGAGGCCAGAGGGAATGACTAATGCCCTGTTGCCTTTAAGATTTGAGGAATTGTGTATTCCTGTTGCACCTGGAAGAATTATTTGAGATATTCTTCTGGGATATTTTGATTTTACCGCATCTCTGTATGGTTAGAGCTGGTGGAGTACTTATAGATGGTGTAACAAGGTCTGTGAGGAAGAAGTTGTATGCCAAGTTGTTGTGGTGCAAGTTTTAGCTTCGAGAGCATATCTTCTTGGATTACTTATTCTAGCCATAAGGGGCGGTGGTGGAAATCTGGCCAAAATGGATGCTATTTGAGACGGGCTGAGACCGGCAATTATTGTTGAGGTGAAGAGCTTTTGGACCGGATAGTGCCAGCAGAGCTCGACGAATAGGTGATGAGACTGATACCAGCGCCGATTTTAGCATCGCCAGTGATGGGAGATGGATTTGTGAGATACAGTGATGCCTCCCATAATGGCTACGAAGTTACAGTTGGATTATTGGCGAGCATCCAGTATCACCCGGACAAGGCCACTGTGGTGGCAGATACTCGGAGCAGGAGAGCTATTTGGGGTTGAGTTTGATGATTTCGTAGCTGGCGCTGTGTAGGACCGTTAAGGTGACCAGGGCACGAGGTTGTGTCCCTGGGGGTTCCTTTTGATGGTAGACTGCGGTGGAGCAGTCCATGGGATGGTCAGGATTCGAGAGTGACCGAGCGAAGACCCTGGCTTGTTAAGGCTTCTTCCCTCATTGGATGATCGCGTGGAGATGTTTTGGGTTGCACTGGTCGAGTTGGCACCAGGGAGTGGTGTTGATGTGTGTCGTACTGTTCTTTCCCCTTTTTTTTCCCCAAGCCTTTTGTTGGAGTCCCTGAGGTTTGTTTTCACATCTCAGCACGGGAGCGATGTGCTTTCGGATCCCTCGCCCGTGATTGACTCGCTCCATTGGAGATTTGTGAGTGTTTGGAGTACGAGGGATGCCCGTTGCAAATTTTGGCTCGTGTGATGAGAGGATTGTGCAATCGGGCCATGCCGTACTGGTTGTTGTTTTGTTGTGGCGGAGTAATCACGGGGAGTGAGTAGCGACTTGGGAGCTGGAGACGGTGTTGATGGATATCTACCCTAGTTTTGAGACTCATTTTTTTGAGTTGTTTAGTTTCGAGGATGAAACTTTCTTTTAGTGGGGGAGGATGTGATGACTCGGATCTTTGCAGGGCTTCTACAGTGTGACCGGCAGCTTCTGGAGGCCGATGGGGCATGTCGGCGGTGTTTGTGCGCCAATTTGGACACAAGTGATGGACTCCGGGCTTAAAATGGATCGCGTGGGTAATCGGAGGACCCCATCGGATGGTTAGAGGTGTTTTCGCGCAAAATGGATATCAAATTTAGACTCAGCGTGAAATTCGGATTAAAAATGCCTTTCCGGGAGCCTTCGGCAATTTGTAGGATTGGAATTTGGCAAAATGGACGCCGGATTTGGACTCAGCGCGCGAAAACGGTCAAAATGGGCTATTTACATGTATTTTTCGGAGCAAAGTTACTGTTCACCGCCGGAACAGTAACTCCGGCGACTGGCCGGCGACGCGGCGGTGGCGGGCAGCGGCGGAGAGCGGCGGCGCGGCCTCGGGCAGGCGGAAAGCGGCGGCGGGCAGGGCGCGCGGGCGCGGGCAGGGCGCGCGGTCCACACGGCCGTCGTGCACCGGAGAGGGGGGCCACGTGGCGGCTTCCCACTGGGTGGTTCACGGGACGCGGTCTACGGAGCAGCGCGGTGTTTGGTGGACTTGGCGGGAGACACGTGGCAGATTCTGGTTCGTCGGGTGCACGGGGTATGTGCACCGGGTTCAGCGAGCGCGGAGCCCTGACACGTGGCACGCGAGGATTGGACGAGCTACTGTGCGCGTGCAGGCGGCAGGTGGGGTGGCAGGCGGCGTGGCAGCGGTGGCAGGCGGCGTTGGCAGGCGGCCGGCGGGCGTGGCGGTCACGGCGCCGACGTGGCGCACGCGGGCGCCACGTGGCGGCCCGCCATTGGCGGGCGCCACATTCCGCGTTGACCACGCGGGCCACGCGGCAGGACGGGAGCTGCCGAGTTTGCTGTCCCGTGTTCGGGGGACACGTGGCGCAATCTGGTAGATTCGGGCGCTCGATCGACGGCCCGGATCGGCGCACTGTGCGCGCCCGAAAGATTCGGGCGCCCGGAATTTGGGACACAGTGGGCATTTTGGATTTGTTTGGAATGGGCCTTTAAATACCTCCTTTTCTCCCTCTTTCATTCCCTTTTCCGAGCCTTAGAGTGAGAATGGGAGGGAGAGCTCTATATGGAATTTGTTCCCCTTGATATTCTTGAGCTCCTGGTGGATCGCCGGAATTTTTGGAAGCTCGGCAACGGCGATATCGATTTTACAGTTCGCCTCGGTTTTCCCCTATTTCGGCCCATTACCGTCGCAGTTCAGTCGAAAATTCGCTGTGAGCAAACCAGGAGGAGTTTTTGGGCGATTTCTTCGACAGCATGTTCCTAAAAGGTAAGGCTTCGATTTCCGTGTTGATCGCTTCGCTCTGTCTCGCACTTTTGGCACGTTTCCCGAGGCATCTTTGACCCCCATTTTTCTGTGATGGATTTTGGACAGCACCGGCTTGTCGATTTTATATCTCAGCCTAGGAACATCAGATCAAGGCGTTTCAGGACTCGATTTTGATATACTCGTCGCGAGGATCACAGTGGTGATTTGTCTGAGATTTTTGGAAATTGTTTCGAAGGTGATAATTAAGCTTTTCTTGGACTGATTGCTACAGGAATTCTGATTTGGAAGGTTTTGAGGTGCAGCGATGTTTTATTTTTATCTTGCTCTACAGGTATCAGATCTGGGCGTTTAAACAGTCGTTTTGGGGCTACTCTTCGCGAGGAACGCGACCGTGAATTTTCTGGATTTTCTTGAGGACTGGACAGAGGTGATATTTAGCCTTTTTGGGGGCTGATTTTCGACTGCGGTTAATTGTACAGTTTTGAGTTTAATTGTGCGCGTTGTTCTGTGCTGTGGGACACAGATTTTTGGTGGATTGCTGTGTTAGAGGACCGCGGGCAGCGAGAGGTCTCTTTTGGTGTTGTGCGCGCTTTTCGAGGTGGGTGGTTGTTGCATACCTCTACTTCTGACTTGCTCACTAAGTTTATTAGAGAAGCCCACTATTGAACATATTGATTGATTGCGATGCATGTTTGACTGATATAAATGCGAGCCTATCATCTGAGATTAATTTTGTGGATATAGCATGTTGGGGTTATTATGGGGATAATATTGCTGTTGGAACATGATCAGTGGAATAATTTAATAGTGATAGTTAACATGCCGTATCAGCACATAAATTCTACGGAAATTGGTTAAATGGACTAATTATCGGGACATGATGACTTATCTTTGTGCGGGTTCCACCTTGGGATTTATCATGGATCAGGGATCTTATACATGTGTAGTTGACTGATGATTTTAGCATGATTGTTATATTTATTTGGATATTATTAATTGTTACACATGTTGAACTGTTATTTGACATTCTCTCTCTTTCACATTGCATGAGGACTTTTGCATGCTTGTGTGGACATCTAGATAGGCCACTATTTATTGCTACACTATCATATTGGGATTTGACTTAGGAGAAACCATGATTGCTTTCTTTCTCCTTCTTATTTAGACTTTCGAGTCATGTTGCTCGGGTTCGAGCAGAGGTTTGGGATAGTGTAGCCGGGACCTTAGGGTCAGAGACAGGGTGTACTTGATGTTGGATCATGGGTTATTGCGGCAACCGCGGACAGTAGACGGTTGACCGGATCTTGATTATTTTACCCGATTGTGGGTTGTGGGTTATTGCGGTGACCGCGGACATTGGGCGGTTGACCGGATGTTTACTATTGCATCAGATTGGGTATCAGATTTCTCTAGTGGATGGAGTTTCCCACTTGTTGAGTACTATTGCATCTGATTGGGGATTGGGGTTTCTTTAGTGGACGGAGTTTCCCACTTTGATCATAGTCTTGATCCAGTCCTGCTATATTGAGATATGTGCTACAGAGATACTTGTGATATTGATGACAGAGATACTTTACTCGTGTGGGTCGCTCCCCTCGAGTGCCACTCCGGAGGTAGGCTTTTCGGACCTAGCCTTGTGTGCCGGTCTAATACTTGTTTTGGGATGCAAGCCGTGCGGGCCGATCCCGCGGTTTCGAGCCTTGTGTGCAGATTCCGCTGAGCAGGCAGTACCAGTTTTACTGGTGGTACCAGATTGGGTTTATTTGGTCTTATACTGTTTCCTGATGCATTCGTACAGTCATTTCTTCCAGTATTGCATTTAGAGGCATACTAGTAGTGGTTTCCCTTTTATTCAGTAGTTCTGTTTACAGCTTTACCACTTGTCCCTTTTCTTGCCTCTGGTAGACTTAGTGGGTACGCCGGAGTTTGAGGCTTTACCCACAGGGGGAGGCTACTGGTTTACTAGTGGTTCTCACCCCCATTGTTGTTTCCCTCTTTTCTTTCTCCTGTTTTGCAGAGTCCTCTGCGGGAGTTGCTGATCTTCGGTCGTTATCCGAGGCGAGGGAGTCACGAGCCAGATCTTTACTACCCGAGGAGTGTAGCTGTATCCCCTGGTTGGAGATTCCTTGTAGCTGACAGCTGGTTTTTATTGTTTACTTTGAGAGGGATCTTTTGTATCTTGAGAGACTGATGTACCTTGGTTTTAGTTTACCTCCCTTTTTTTTAGTTGAGAGATGCTGTACTAAGGACATTGTATGATGATTATCTGTATTCGAGGGAAGGGATATTGTACCCTATTTCATGTTGTACAGTGATTGGATTTTATTTTACAGCATTTTATTTCCGCTCTGATATTTGCGTAGCTATAGTACTATCTTTTGCAGGTTAGACGCTTCGCCTATGCGGATTTTTGCATAGGTGGCGGATCTGTTGGCGAGCCCGGGTCGCAGTTTCGACCTCGGGGCGTGACACACATCATCCTCACTTCTCTAACTTTCATAAAAATAGTATTTCATACCATTTTTATTTAGATTTATTATATGTGCCGAAAATCCGGTACATTACATTCTACCCCCCTTAAAATAAGTTTTGTCCTCGAAACTTGAATCACAACTCGACTCAAATCTTGATCGAGAGGGAGGAATCTTGCCCTCACTACTGGGCTCACTGTATATCGTGACCGGGCATCATATTGCCCGCTCGCCGAAACCACATGAGCAACTCATTCTTGAATCCCTATCTCAATCCAGAGACAAACTCAGACCTGGTGTCTGCCCACTTTCACCAAGTAGGCGGAAGACACAGTTGAGCACTTGCTCTCTCCTTTGCCACGAATTGCCCCGTCTTTTCTTGCGAAATTTCCACTTTAATTCCGCCATCATCTTCTCATAGTGAGGCTGCATCTGTAACCAATTACATTTACCGCATATTTCGGTCACTCCACTGCCTAATGTGGAGGGCAAGGCCAATCCACGAGTTCCCAGCTATCACACACGCTACTAGTGCTCTAAGTCCACGGGTTATCAGCTAACCCGATATCTCGGACTACTAATAGGTTCACAGACCACGGTCCAATAGGGCCTATAGCCCGAAACTAGTCCAACACTGTGCAATGGCTCTCGCTAGCACGCAGACCCAAACGTCATACGGGTAGATCCTCAATCAGGATTACTATCCCATCACTCCCACCAGGAGCTACAGTACCTCGATCATCGCTAACTCTACGGCCTGGTCATATCACACTCTCAGTGTACTAACAGCCTCAATCCTCACACGTGGCATTCCACGTTCCCGGGTCATCGCTCGGACTACCGTCCCGACCAAATCACTATCATGCCCCGCCATCAGGTCTCGGGCCGCTGTCTCTCACAGCTGACTGCGCCTGCCCACTGGGCTACAGGCCCACAGTCCACAAACATGGTCCAGGCACGGATCGTCCCCAAGCGAACCCGCTAATCGTCGCCACGCGACCCCTATGCTCACTGAGCAAATCCAACTATTAAGTCGTCAATCTACGACCCTAAACTCTCTGTCAACTCTGGCCACACTGGGCAAAGGCTAATATGCCATCTAATCAGCTCTCTCTCTGGCTAAACGATACTTGTGCTCCATGAGCACCCAAACAGTTGGGCGTCCTACGCCCCCAACGCTCACTCGTGAAAATCCAATGCTAAGCGATTTGCTTAAACACACCACGGCTCTCGTGCAACTCTCCCAACTAGGTCGAGGCACCACGCTAACTGTTTCACCAACTCTGGTGATTAACACGCAACCCTGTGGTGGCAACCCTTGCCATTACGCCGATCCCTCAGACCAGCGCCATAAAACTCCCGCTTACTTGCGAGGTTTTCGAATCTCGAAACCTATCCTGGGTCTTACCAGCCCCACTATGCGGCACTCAGCTATGAAGACATACCACACAGTCACTACCGTCATCAGGGCGAACTTTCGCCACTAGGCCCGTAAGTCTTTCTTGCCCTAACCTTTAGGACACAGCAACTTGGCTCTCGCAACAAGCGATCACTAGCGTTCTATAAGTCGGTCTCTCACTGGACCTTTCCAACCACACTTTGCCAGCAAATTAGCTGACACAAGCTTATAACACTCTTTGCTGAAGGTGCGGGGTGCGCCGACAAAAGCTCGGCGGCCACTGCCACCCGCTCTACTGTCGCCCCAACAGGCGGCGACACTGTATACCCACGCGTCATCTGTACAGCCTTAGCTAGCTGCGATATCAGCCACTGGAGCCTATTGATCTGCTCCAACTGTCACATTGACGCCACCTATAGGCGTCAGAGTCTGCCTCCCTGCCGGCGGGAAATTTCCGCCTATCGGCAAGAAGATTCCTTATGTTACTGAACCACACCAATAAGTGCGGTCACCCGCTATCGCAGCTCGTGTACCTCGTTTGACCCCGAGCCCTCTCATGACTCGAGTCGAAACAGGTGTGTTTCCCTATGTGGTGTCATCGCCAATATGCACACCACAACGAAACAACTAGCCCAAATTTAGCCATTTGAGCAACGCGCGGTCTACATACCGACAACAAGGCTCGCCGACTCAATCATGCGAAAGTATAGGAGGGTACTCCTTTTCATCTCCAACATTACGTTGTCGGCCGCCAACGTAATATCCGAAGAGTGAAAGCTCGTCGCCCTCGATCAGTCCCAACATCCTTTTTGGGAACAGCAATGACCAATCAAATACTTTCGCCCACTAATCGACACACTCTCTCGTGCTAATCCCTAAGGTCTCCCTATGGTTGCTAACCACCTAGGACTATCCTAGGCTCTGATACCACTCTAATCTGTCACGCCCCGAGTCCGCCAATTTGTACGGTTCGGGCACGCCAACAGACCCGCCAATCGGGTAAGACCTTTTCCTACCCGAAAGGAATGGTAACATCCATAATAACACTACAAGTGTATGCGGAAGCTCAATATCAGAGTACTAAAAATCACTATAAATTTAAATTTTTGCAATAACTAAAGCGAAAATGGAAGCATACAAGAGTGAACCATAAAATTTAACTATTACACTATACATCTCTGAACTTGCAATTAAAATTATTACAATTCCTTTACATAATTTCCTCACCATACATAGTTCACTCAAGAAATATAAAACGGGATACCTCTGCTAGACCCTCTAGGTCTCTATGCTGCTGGGCCCTTGCCCCTGTCGTATACCTCGCCGTCTGCCTCTGAACCGTCGCGATCGCTGCATCCATACCTGAACCTGTGGGGGGGTGCACCCAAGGGGTGTGAGAACTCCTGACAGAGTTCCCAGTGGGTTCAACCACCGAGAAAAAGTGTCCTACACCACTTGGTCCAATGGAAGCAATAATAATAGTGCTAGGAAACTAAAATCCTCGATATCAAATGCAGCTATGCAAAACAATATATCACTGTCTGTATATAATCATCGACCCAGCACTACTCTGTCTAGCCACACTAGGCTGCTAAGCACCAACTCGGCCACTATGCCGCTATATACAGGGTTCAACTAACCCAGCCACCTTGGCCACTCTATCTTTCTCTTTTTTTCTTTACATTCTGGTGCTTTAGTTCAAGTTAACCCTCGGCAATTCTTATCCAACGGGCCCCTAGCCCGGTAGTCCTGCTACCATAAGATAAGATTTCTAAGGTTGCCGATAACACCCGCAAGTGTTACCCCGTCCTACGGAAGAAACGTCCCGAACGGGTCTCTACCCGGGAGAGGGGCACTGCCAACTGCTCCAACTTGGGCCGCGTTTCACTCCGTAGGTCCGCCCGTTTTATCTTTATCTTTTCTTTTGCCTTTAGCTCTTTGCTTTGCCTTTACTTGGGAAGCTGAGTCTTGCTCACACACTTCCCCCGGGAGTGACATATGCTCAACCCTCCCGTTGGCAACTTGGCTTTAACACTTTAATTCACTTGGGAGTGACATATGCTCAACCCTCCCAATGGCCATTTAGGCTTTTCCTTTACGGGGTCCGAGGGTTCCAAAAGACTGATGCCTACAACCCCAATCAAACAAGAACAGGTTGTAGCATCGCCTCCCGTAGTGCTCGGCCCAATGTAGTTTATCTTATCTTTTTTTTACCTTTCATTAATCATCCTCTTTCTTTAACCACTCTCTTTACACTTTAGGTTCAGATGAGTTTAAGGCACCTTGGCACTCATCTACCCGGGAGTGACATATGCTCAACCCTCCCGTTAGCATTCATGCCTCAATGCTTCTCTTCTACTTTTCTCTTTTATTTCAAGCGATTTGCTTTTCTTGCTTATTAACCACTTTTAGCTCGCACTTAAGCTTTATTCCTTTTATCCTAAGTTCTTTACTCTAGGATAATTTGGGTGTCTCTAACACCAATTTAGGTTTGAACATCTTGTTCATTTACATTTCCACTTATTTTGCCACTTGGCAATATCTTTAGTTTCCTAGCCACTTTTACACTTTTCCTTACTTGTTTTCAACTCACAACCCTAAGCTTCAATTACCCTTAAGGTTGAACTATATCACTGCACTATGTCACTAGGACACTAGTTACTTTCATTTTTATCTAACTTATACCTTATTAACCCTATTTCCATTTCCTTTTATTTAACTCAGACCGGAGTTAAACTAATTGATCCATTTACCCAGACGTCCTATGACTTTCTGGGGTTACATTATTTAATTCTGTAACTTGGGAATCTAATCCCCCTGTTTCCCGATCTCTCACTGAATCCTAGAGTTTTACTAACTCTATTTTCCTGTTCCATGTTTAACCTAGGGTTGCACTAACTCTATTTCATCACGAGAGTTTAACCCTATTAGTTCATCTTAGGTTCCTTTACCTAAGTTCCATAACTTGTTTAACCTAGAGTTCTCTGACTCTATGTTTAACACTCTATTCTTAACCTTAGATTATTCCCTAAGTTAATGCCACTCGTCCACCTAGGTGTATCTCCTAGGTCATCATGCCACTCGTTAAACCTAAATCTAGGTTTTCTCCTAAGTCTTACTACCAACATGCATTTCTTTTTCCTTATGCTTTCACATGATTCCTAGGGTTACACCCTAACATGATCACAACAATTGATTACATCTACACATGCAATTATTTCATATTCATCATAAAATAATATTTATCTCCTACGCATGCCACTATTATCATGATTCCCTAACGCCTCTAACAGGCTACTATCATGCTTCTGGATCGAAAAGCAAAGGAGCAAGGGGAGAGGTCACCCAATTTCGGCAGAATCCCCCACCTCGGTGTGTTCTTTCGGTCCTTGAAGGAAACAAGTTCCACTCTTTCGGTCTCCGACTTTTTCCTAAATTTGTAAAGAAAGAAAATCATGAACAATTGATTCTCATGATTTGTTTCTAAATCCATAAATATTTCAAAACTAAAATCCCCTTTTTGACAACTTAGCGGAAAAATTCCTATTTGGTCATTTTCCCCATCAAAAGGCTAAATTTTTATCGGTTCATAAAAATGGGAGGAGAATAGTCCTCCCATGGCATGTTGCCAAAAAGAAACTTGCTCAACTCGATCCGGGGTCAAAATGCTCTCAAAAATTTGAGAAAAAACTCAATTTGAGCGTTTCCCCCAATTTACCGATTTTGCACATTGGCAAAAATCCATAATTCGTATTCAAAAATCGGAGAGAAACTCAATTTGAGCGATTCCCCCAATTTGCCGATCTTGGACAATGGCAAAATCAAGAAATTGCATTTTTCCTTCACATTGGAGAAAAGAGAAGAAGAAGAAATTTTCCTTCTTTCTTCTTTTCTTCTTTTCTTCTCTTTCTTCTTCCTTCTCTTCTCTTTTTTTTTTTTTTTTTTTTCTTGTCAAACTCCTGCTGCTAGGCAGCTTAGGCAGCTGCTGCTGCCATAGGCAGTAGCAGCTGCAGCCATTTTTGCTACTTGGCAGCTGCCCAATGCAGCTGCCAAGCAGCAGCCAAGCAGCTGCCAAGGCAGCTGCTTCATGCAGCTGCCAAGGCAGCAGCTCCCTGTGCAGGAGCTGCTGCATGCAGCAGCTGCTGCCCTGGGCAGCAGCAGCTGGCCCAGCACAAACTGCAGCTGCTGCTGCTTGTAGCAGCAGCAGCTGCAGCTGATGCGGCTGCTGCTGGGACACCGCAGCAGCAACACTGCAAGCAGCAGCAGCAGTTGGCACTCCCCCAATTTTCTCTTTTTTTTTTTTTCCTGTGCAATAGAGAGGAAATGAGAGAGAGAGAAGACCACCTTTTAGAAGACTGAGAGGGAGGGAGGGAGAGAGAGGTACACTTCCTGCTTCTTCTTCTTCTTCTTCTTTTTCTTCTTCTTCTTCTCTTTCTCATTCTTCTTCTTCTTTCTTTCTCCCTGTTCCAACAGAGGAACGAAGAGAGAGAGATGTGGGATTTCAAGAGGGAGAGAGAGAGAGAGAGAGAGTGTTTAAATGCCTGCAGGGGGGTAGTTGGGGTAGGGATGTGTTTTTACGAAATTGCCCCGAACTTACAAAATAAATCTCAAACTGCCCCTGTTTTCCTGCAGTTTCCTCCTGCAGTGAGCAAATTCGGATACGCCTCTTTCTCCGCGTTTTGCCGTCAACTCGGAAATCAAAACTACAATTTTTCTTCTCCCCTTTATTGTAGAAATTTTTCTTAAGCTCTCCAAGATTTCTTTTAAATTTTTGGGCTACCCTAAGCCCTCGAAAGGGAGCCCCGAAAAAGCTTCGCGATCAACTGCACTGTCAAAAACTGCAGTTTCAGAATTCAAGAAGCATTTTTCTTCGCTTCGTTCTCCAATTTTTCCTTAATCGCTCACCTAGGTTTTTCACCCCTTTTAATCAAAAAACTTTTGTGAGACACCCGACAATTTCTTTTAAATTTTTGGGCTACTCTAAGTCTCCGAAATAGGGCTCCGAAAATGCTTCGTGATCACAAATTTCAGAAATTCCAGAATTTGCTAAGTCCTCGGGGTTCAAGTCACTTTTCGACCCGATGCCCTTCGCGTCAGCCCGAAACGCACTGAACTCGACTGTAATCATATTTAAAACACGTTACAAGTCTTCTCGCCGAATTTCGCCATTTTGCGAACTCGGCGAACACGAGTCCAAATTTTGCAAACTAGAGGCTTCGCTTCTCAACCACAACTCACTTTTCGACCCAACGGCTTTTGCGTTGATTCGAAACGCTTCTAACCCACTTGTAACCATATTTGAAACGTGTTACAAGTATTTTTACCGAGTTTCGCCACTTTCCAGAAATCGGCGAACTTAAGCTTTAGAATTTGAAACTTCAAATTCTCAACTTACAACTCATTTTTCGACTCAACGGCCTCTGCGTCGATTCGAAATGCTACAACTCACTTGTAATTACATTTGAAATATATTACAAGTATTTTTGCTGAGTTTGGCCATTTTTGGATCACCAAAAGCCTCGCGGTATCAAAAATCGCTGCCGGACCCCGTTCTCGCAATCCGGGTGTCCGATCAATGCGGAATTCTTACTGTGGCCTTAAAACAATATTACGGAGCTCCCAGAATTTTTCTCAGAATTTTCTGACTCTGTGAATTTTCTGCTAAAAATCTGGGCCCACTTTTTCAATTAAAATTCTAAATCCCGCATTTTTAACCCGATTTCGGCCCAATTCGCTTCCACATCATCCTCACTTCTCTAACTTTCATAAAAATAGTATTTCATACCATTTTTATTTAGATTTATTATATGTGCCAAAAATCCGGTACATTACAGATGTAGTGAGGATATTCTTGTATCGAGAGTCTGTACACTGATGTATTTATTGGAGATACCTCCCTTTTGAGTTATGTATCAGAGGACTTTGTATACGATCGTATTTGGGAGATGGATATTGTATTATTTTCAGTTGTACAGTGTTGGTTTTCAGTTTTTAGTAGTTTACTTTCCGCTCTGATATCTGTATACTGTAGTTGATTCTTTCTGCAGGTTAGACGCTTCGTCTGTACGGCAGTTTCCGTACGGACGGCGGATCTGTTGGCGAGCCCGGGTCGCAGTTTCGACCCCGGGGCGTGACAGAGCGCCTAGGCCTACTGACTCAGGATTTCGAGGGTGTCGACCGCATCCAGCGAGACGCCAGGGACGGCGCCTATCGGGGAATGCCACCGGCAGGGTTCCCCACTTTTAACGAAGCGGTTATGTTGGCCCGGCGGGCAGAGCAAGAACTGGCCGAGACACGCGCTCGGCAGAGTTATCCCTATCCAAGTCCGGCGGAGGACCCTTTCCAGTAGGGCCCGGCACTCAAACGCCCGAGGACAGAGGGGAACTTTGGAAAGGCGATGAGAGGAGAATCCAAACCGCAGAGGAAACCGTGTCCCATATGCAGTGGGGCGCATCAGGTGACTGATTGTCCATGGAGTCACGGCCACTGCTACCGATGTGGCAAACCAGGACACGCACGCTACGAGTGCCCACGGAAACCGGGCACCACCAGGCCTCCGGCACCGCGACCGGAGAGGACAGAGAAGACTGCTACACCCGTTCCGCAAGGGGGCCCCGCCCCGGAGGGCCGAGAAGGAGGACGTCCGAAGAAAGCACGGAAGGACGAACCGACACCAGCAAGGGACGCGAAACCACCTCGGGGACCATGCGTAATCGGCGAGGGTGCTCACCCGGTGGCAGAATGTACGTGGAGGTACCATTACTGCAATCAGTGTGGCTTACCGGACCACTCCCGTGCCTTCTGCCCTCAGAGGCCCATCCCCGCCGCCGCCGCGCCACCACAGCAGAAAGGACCAGAGAGTGCTGCGGCCCCCGTTCAGCCAAAGGATTCGACTGACGACCTGCAATCCGCAGACTCCTGAGACGTCAAGTCCCTTCCCCAGCACGCCGTACGACGCTGGCCCAAGGGCTGTGGACGGACTCCCCGGGATACTATAGCGGAGGACGCGTCGTCCCAGACCTAGTAACGGCATGTAATTTTTGATTTCTCTTTTTCCTCTTAGATTAGGAACACCGGTTACACCGTTGCCTGCTACCCCTGTTAGACTCTCTCTCTCCCTCCCTCGATCTAAAATCCTTAAGTATTAGGCGAAGCCTCCCCCGGCCGATGTACGCGGGCGGGCTTCCAAGCATAGGAGAACCATGTGTACTCGGGGTGTCACGCCCCGGGGGATCGAATCGCGCAGAAGAAGAGCCACCGATGCTCCTGATTCAGCCATATATTTTTTTTTTTGTAAACCAATGCTCCCCGGTGCGTGTCCAGACCCGCCGCATACACAAATTCACTCTGCAAACGGGCAGAGTCTCCTTTGTATATGCACGGCGTCTCAATTACAAAATGTCTCACAAGGTGTAGCACATACAATCTCTAACCACATCAGTTGGGGTCTCGTTCACATACAACCAAACAACTCACATGATATTCTAATATTCACTTAGAACATAGAGGCCGATGTTTTGAAAGGATAAATAATCACAAGGTTTTGAAAACGGCATCCACACGATGCCATCGTTTTATGAAAGACCGTTTGAAAGCCACATAAATCCACAGGGGTTTGAAAACGGCACCCACCCGATGCCGATCTTTGTGAAAACAGTTCGCAAACACATAAATCCCACAAGGTTTGTAAAATTCGGCGCCCACACGACACCCACGTTTTAAAAGTAGTTTTCGCAAACGGTTTTCTTTGCTTTTCATTGTTTAAAACGGCCAAGTAAGAAGGAATGCAACAATCATTCGTTTATTCAAAAAGGGAAAAGGCAACATCCACTTCGACCCCACGGGGGTGTCGCAATCCACAACTAGCTAGCATGAGTAATAAAAGAAAAGGGAAAGGAAAGTCACTGTATCTGAAGTCACTAAAAATCAGTACAGCATCCTCGCGGCCTCACCGGTGCCCTAGCACTCGCCCCTGGACGAACCTGTCACGGAGTGGGAAATCAGTGACTAGAAATAGCATGATAAGCATAAGAGAAACAATAATAGGGCAAACCACAAAACCGGAGCAACCATCCCTCTCATGTATCATCTGCATTAACCACACCCTGTATCAAAACAACATCGGGCACCTTTCCCGATGTCCACCGCCGAGCACCTGCCTCGGCCGCCGAGCACCTGCCTCGACATCACCGCTCACACCCTGTATCAAAACAACATCGGGCACCTTTCCCGATGTCCACCGCCGAGCACCTGCCTCGGCCGCCGAGCACCTGCCTCGACATCACCGCTCACACCCCCCACCCATGGGGGCCCCCATTCCTAACGCCACCGTCGCGTGGGGTACACTGGTCAACGTACCACTTTTCCGGAAAAGCACACCCTTGCGGTGGCCAAACCGCTGGTGTGCGTGTAGCAAAACTTGAGCCTCAGATTGATATTAAGTATAATAACATAACAGGGTTAGTGCATAATCAGAAGGAGACTAACAATTCCACCTTGCCCCAACATGCTATTTCTAACAGTAAATCCCTATTCCCACAATCCCCCGGAATGTACCCATAACCAGACCGAGCACCTGCCTCGGCAATCAAATATCCACACAATAGCTTTAATAGGGTTAGCAAATGTAAACATGCAATTACTAAGATTTTACACATTTTCCCATAACCAGACCGAGCACCTGCCTCGGCAATCAAATATCCACACAATAGTTTTAATATTCTGAAAGGTCACGTCGATCCCCGTCCCCAACGCTAGTATGCCCCGAACAACCCTACCTTTGTTCGGGGAGGGCGAACTGCCCGCCCGGTCTTCTACCACGACAGCCGTAAATCCGGAGGTCCGCATCACCCACCAAACCCCTTGACAAAATAAACATAGCAACAACGAAACTGTGCATAAAGAGGTTCTAAGGGGTACCCACCTGGATCGCGAAGAAAAGGGTGTGCGGGAAATTCCAGTCAGAAGTTCTCCCACCTTGCGCCCGGAAAACTAAGGTAGGAAAAGTATTGTTAAAAACATCGTCGTGGTCAAAAACACTCAAAAACGGGGCGAAACGGGCCAAAAACGGAGCTCCCGGGCTTCCGGGCTGACGGGTGGTGCACGGAGCAGCGCGTGGACCGGGTCCACGGCAGCAGGTGACCGCGGCGCAGACCGGGTGCACCGCTCGGCAGGGTGAGCCGGTGCGTCTTGGGCCGGGCCGCGCACGGGGAAGGGCGCGGAACGGGTCCACGGCAGCAGGTGACCGCGGCGCAGACCGGGTGCACCGCTTGGCAGGGTGAGCCGGTGCGTCTTGGGCCGGGCCGCGCACGGGGAAGGGCGCGGACCGGGTCCATGCCGCGCGGCTGCCGCGGCGAGCGCCGGGTGCACGCCCGGAGCGTGCACCGCGCACAGTGCGCAGCCCGGCGCATGGTTCCGTGCGCCGGGTCTGCGCCTCCGGGGCTGCGGGGTGTGCACCGGGTGCACGACTGGGGTCTGTGGACCGCGGCTGGAGGATCCGTACGCGATGAACAGTAACGCCCCCTTTTTCGTTTTCTTCTCCGTTTTTGCTCCCGTGCGACTCCGGCGACGACCTCGTGGGCATGATAACGGCGGCGGCGGCCTCCCGTTTGACAACGGCGACGGCGGCTTCCCGTTACCACAACCCACGACGCGTGCGACACCCGAACGACCCCCAACCAAAACCTCGACCCCACAGAAAATGCAATAAAGGGGGAACGACGCTTACCGTGATCCTGCGAGGAAAAGGGTGGGAGGGTGGATCGTCCCTCTCGTCTCCAACGGAAAGCTCCACGAGGGATGGGTTTCCCCCGTTCTTCCCTTCTCCTCGTCTCGTCGCCTCGGTTTCTCACGCGCTTCATGAAAAGGGAGGAAAAATGGAATGGGGTTTCTTTCTTAAAAGCGCCGCCCTAAATCCTAGCCGTCAAGAGAGAAAACCAAGAGGGAAAAGAAAAACCCTACGGCCCCCGGTTTTAAGGAAACCCTAAAAACAATCGGCGGCTAAGATTGTCTCGAAAAGCGTGTCATCCAATCGCACGGATCCCGGAGCGCCTAAAGGGGTCCGAACTTCAAAAATTTATTCTGGGAGAACCGGGAGTCGGAATCCGAAACCGATCGCGTCCCCGTTCTCCGTTTCGCGAGCCCTTCCGCCTAAAAATGTCCGCGAGTCCCGACGGACTTTCCGGAAAAACACCAAAAATTGCCCCACAGTCGGACAGTCGTAAGAAAGGGATAACGGGAAGGGTCACGGAAAAGCCAGGTCTTACACCACTCACCAATAAAAACAAGTTTCGTCCCCGAAACTTAACTCCCGCCTGCGGCGAAGAGGTCCGGGTAGCACTCCCCCATCTTTGACTCTGGTTCCCAAGTTGCCTCACATTCTTCCTGGTTGCTTCACAGCACCTTCCCATAGGGGGATCGTCCGGTTGCGCAACCTTTTTGTCCTCTCGTGCTAAGATCCACATCGAGGTTTGGCAGTAAAGCCAACCGGTATGTCACCGGGCCTACGCGCTCCAAAATCCCGAATATCGGGTCATTGACGCCAACCAACGATCCCAAAAGCTCGAACTATTAGCAATACGCAACTCATTTACTTAAGGCGTTCTGTCACACCGCCACCGATCTTGACCTGACTCAACCCACCTGGACGTCTAAGGCGTACTGTTACAACGCCTCGGGTCTTGGCCCGACTCACCTCACCTGGACGTCTAAGGCGTACTGTTACAACGCCTCGGGTCTATTGTCACAAGGCCGAAAGTTGGACCTATTTAACCCTTAACTAAAAAGCCAACATAAAAGACAACTAAGTCTTCACCTCCTTATTGGGCAGGAGGGTACGAAGCATTACATCTAAGGGTTCCTCTGGGGTCGTGGCCAAAATTTCTCTTGTACGAGGTCTTCCTTGCTACTACCTCCCTCGTAGCCGAAACGTCTGCTTTCCCCCCGCCGGTGGCTGATGTTTCGCTTTCACCTGTTGGCACACCCAATATTGCGCCACAATTTGTGCCACAACGCTCTTTCGATTTGGGCCACCAGAAGGTCTGCCATAGATCCCTGCACCTCTTTGTACCTCCGGGATGCGCGGTATAGGAGGTATTATATACTTTGGCTAGATTTTCTTCCCTCGTTTCTAGCTTATCGGGCACACGAATTCGTCCCCGGAACCTTATTACATCCCTGAGTCACTCGTAAAAATTCCGCCTTGCTCCGAGGACATTCCGTCTTGCACCAGTTGTAGTTACGTGTCCGTCGTTTGGTCTCCCAAGATCCTCTTGGAGATTCGTCAGACTAGATCTTATAGTCCTTTCCGGGCTTCGGCTGTATGAGCACTGGCGCCTGTGTGCGTCTGTCTTTAAGTTCTTTGAAACTCCTTTGGCACTGGGCTGTCCAGACGAATCTCTACCCGCTTTGGGTTAGTCGATTTAGGGAAGTGGCCTCCCACGAAGCGTCTGTAGTAGCCTACCTGTCCTAAGAAGCTTCGGATCTCCGTCACCGTTGTTGGCCGAGCCCAGTTGGTCACTGACTCGATCCTCCTCGGATCCACTGCAATTCCAGACGTCGAAACGATATGCCCCAAAAAGTCCACCTCACGGAGCCAAAACTCACCCTTTATGAGTTTGGCATATGGTTGCTGATCCTGGAGGGTCTAGGGGATTACTCGTGAGTGTTCCCCATACCCCTTGTCTGTTGTGAGAGTAGATCGGAACGTCCACTATAAGACCATTACCGGCTGGTCTAAGGAGGGCTTGAGTATCCTATTCATCATGCCCGTGAATACCGCTGGTGCGATAACGAGTCTAAATGGTATGACCGTGAACTCATGTCGACCATTCCGAGTTCGTAAGGCTGTTTTTCGGTAAGTCCGGTTCCCGGAGACGCACTTAGAACTTCAAGCAGTCAACTACCACTTAAAGATTGCCGCGACTGTCGGCCCCAAGCGTGATGCCGTTAACTTTTAACGGAAACCTCATTAGTCCTTAGAGACTAAGAACCCGTCTCGCCCTCGCTGGGCAGGAAGGAGTACAGCCGCCTGCCTCGAGGGGTAGCCGGAGGATCCGACCGAACTTATTTCTACGATGGGATTTCTTCTAATATCTATGGTAGGGAGAAATATGAAGCGAGGTGGAAGAGTGGGATGCTTAGGTGTTGACACAAACGTTCTAGCACGATGATCTGAAACTCGAGTATTACCTGCTACATCGTGCTCTGTGGGTCCGTCCCCTGGTGGGTCTTCGCATAGACTCTCCCTCCTCCCGATTGCGGAGACGAAGGTGGAGATGCTGCTACGGGTGCTGTCCCCGTTTGCGATGGGCAGTTGAAACAATAGTGCCCCGGGTTGCCGCATCGAAAACAGTGGTCTTGCTTCTGGGGACATTCGGTCACTTGGTATATTCCATCGCAATTGATGCAAGACTTGTCCACCGGCCATTGTCCTCCTGTCGACGCATTCTTGGTTCCTTGTTGCCATCTCAGGTATTTAGGAGGCCGACTCCTCTTGGTATGCTCTTTTCCAAAACAAGGTCGAGCTCGTTTCTTATCCCCGCTGTGATCTGAGCTCTCCCGTCGGGCTCGTGAAATTGCAAATTCGTGCTCCACTGTGGTGGCTCTATCGACCACTTCCTAGAAGGTGTGCAAATCCGCCGTTTGCACCACCTTGTAGATGTCGCTTCGTAAACCGTTCACAAAAAGACGGGCTTTGTGAGATTCATCTCTTATAACAGGGGGAACACATTTGATCAACCTCACAAATGCCCGTTGATATCCCGTAACTGTCTGACTTCCTTTCTTGATGTGCTTCAGGTCATCTTCCATCTGCTGTTTGATGCTGTCGGAGAGAAATGCCTCAGACAGTTTTTCTCGGAACGTGGTCCAAGATGGAAGGGCGGTGCCCCCCGAGGGGTCCGGGCACACCGTCCTCCACCACCTGCGGGCGTTTCCCTCAAGAAAGTGGACTGCCAAAGGGACCCGTTCATGTTCCTCCATAAATAGGTCTTCAAAAAGCTTCCCATGGTATCCACCCACTTTTCCACGACCCAAGGGTCGGTCGTCTCTCCCTCGAACACGGGTGGGTCGTACCTCTTGAAATTTGCCAAGTTCGCTATCACCCCATCCCATTCGGTTTGCCGGATAAGGGCTTCCCCCGCAGCAACGGCGGTCATTCTGGGGTTAGGTGTCACCACGGTCTCTCCCAAGGGAGCTCCAACAGTGGCTCCCGGCGTAAGTCCCGAAGTTGCTGGTGTTAGTGCTACTGAAGGCGTCGTCGGATGAACCGACGGTATCTCGGTCACCGTGGTCGGAGAAGGGGCAACCGTAGTCTCGCTGACCGCCACCGACGGTCTCGTCACTGGTGCGGTTGGTCCGGGCAAAGAAGCCTGGGCGACCTCCATTGGTATTGTCGACTGTTCCGCCCACTGCCGCATTTGTTCCATAAGGGTTGCTAACTGCCCGGCCACCTCTTGTAGTTGTTGTCGGAGCAGCTGATACTCCGCCGCTATTGGCACCATACTTTCTGCCCCTGCGTTCTCCGCTGATAACCCATTTCGGGCCATTATTCGCTATATACAAAGAAACCAAGTCAACCCTAGACCTAACGGGTCTAGCACCACGACCTACAGACGCACCGAAATTAAATCCCCCTTTTTCCCTCGCACACTCACGATCTACTGGTCTACCCCAAGTTCACTTTATTAATCAGTAGTTAGTGTATTGCGCCCCGTGGATGTTGGACCCCGACTGTTGTGGTTAAAGTTTACCTCTCTGATACCATCTTAATCTGTCACGCCCCGGGGGCTCGAATCGCGCGGAAGAAGAGCCACCGATGCTCCTGATTCAGCCATATATTTTTTTTTTGTAAACCAATGCTCCCCGGTGCGTGTCCAGACCCGCCGCATACACAAATTCACTCTGCAAACGGGCAGAGTCTCCTTTGTATATGCACGGCGTCTCAATTACAAAATGTCTCACAAGGTGTAGCACATACAATCTCTAACCACATCAGTTGGGGTCTCGTTCACATACAACCAAACAACTCACATGATATTCTAATATTCACTTAGAACATAGAGGCCGATGTTTTGAAAGGATAAATAATCACAAGGTTTTGAAAACGGCATCCACACGATGCCATCGTTTTATGAAAGACCGTTTGAAAGCCACATAAATCCACAGGGGTTTGAAAACGGCACCCACCCGATGCCGATCTTTGTGAAAACAGTTCGCAAACACATAAATCCCACAAGGTTTGTAAAATTCGGCGCCCACACGACACCCACGTTTTAAAAGTAGTTTTCGCAAACGGTTTTCTTTGCTTTTCATTGTTTAAAACGGCCAAGTAAGAAGGAATGCAACAATCATTCGTTTATTCAAAAAGGGAAAAGGCAACATCCACTTCGACCCCACGGGGGTGTCGCAATCCACAACTAGCTAGCATGAGTAATAAAAGAAAAGGGAAAGGAAAGTCACTGTATCTGAAGTCACTAAAAATCAGTACAGCATCCTCGCGGCCTCACCGGTGCCCTAGCACTCGCCCCTGGACGAACCTGTCACGGAGTGGGAAATCAGTGACTAGAAATAGCATGATAAGCATAAGAGAAACAATAATAGGGCAAACCACAAAACCGGAGCAACCATCCCTCTCATGTATCATCTGCATTAACCACACCCTGTATCAAAACAACATCGGGCACCTTTCCCGATGTCCACCGCCGAGCACCTGCCTCGGCCGCCGAGCACCTGCCTCGACATCACCGCTCACACCCTGTATCAAAACAACATCGGGCACCTTTCCCGATGTCCACCGCCGAGCACCTGCCTCGGCCGCCGAGCACCTGCCTCGACATCACCGCTCACACCCCCCACCCATGGGGGCCCCCATTCCTAACGCCACCGTCGCGTGGGGTACACGGGTCAACGTACCACTTTTCCGGAAAAGCACACCCTTGCGGTGGCCAAACCGCTGGTGTGCGTGTAGCAAAACTTGAGCCTCAGATTGATATTAAGTATAATAACATAACAGGGTTAGTGCATAATCAGAAGGAGACTAACAATTCCACCTTGCCCCAACATGCTATTTCTAACAGTAAATCCCTATTCCCACAATCCCCCGGAATGTACCCATAACCAGACCGAGCACCTGCCTCGGCAATCAAATATCCACACAATAGCTTTAATAGGGTTAGCAAATGTAAACATGCAATTACTAAGATTTTACACCTTTTCCCATAACCAGACCGAGCACCTGCCTCGGCAATCAAATATCCACACAATAGTTTTAATATTCTGAAAGGTCACGTCGATCCCCGTCCCCAACGCTAGTATGCCCCGAACAACCCTACCTTTGTTCGGGGAGGGCGAACTGCCCGCCCGGTCTTCTACCACGACAGCCGTAAATCCGGAGGTCCGCATCACCCACCAAACCCCTTGACAAAATAAACATAGCAACAACGAAACTGTGCATAAAGAGGTTCTAAGGGGTACCCACCTGGATCGCGAAGAAAAGGGTGTGCGGGAAATTCCAGTCAGAAGTTCTCCCACCTTGCGCCCGGAAAACTAAGGTAGGAAAAGTATTGTTAAAAACATCGTCGTGGTCAAAAACACTCAAAAACGGGGCGAAACGGGCCAAAAACGGAGCTCCCGGGCTTCCAGGCTGACGGGTGGTGCACGGAGCAGCGCGTGGACCGGGTCCACGACAGCAGGTGACCGCGGCGCAGACCGGGTGCACCGCTCGGCAGGGTGAGCCGGTGCGTCTTGGGCCGGGCCGCGCACGGGGAAGGGCGCGGACCGGGTCCACGGCAGCAGGTGACCGCGGCGCAGACCGGGTGCACCGCTCAGCAGGGTGAGCCGGTGCGTCTTGGGCCGGGCCGCGCACGGGGAAGGGCGCGGACCGGGTCCATGCCGCGCGGCTGCCGCGGCGAGCGCCGGGTGCATGCCCGGAGCGTGCACCGCGCACAGTGCGCAGCCCGGCTGTGACACCCCCGGAATTTGGATTAGTCCTCTATATAAATGATATAATAGGACTAAATCTCTAACCCGGCTGTAGCATTTTGGATGGTAGCAAGATCCAAGAGGAACATGAGAGTTAAGCGTGCTAGAGCTAGAGTAGTTCTAGGATGGGTGACCCCCTGGGAAGTGGGGCGTCACAGCCTGGTGTGCCAACAGGTGAAGGCCGAGCATCAGCGCCCGGCGGGAAAATTGCAACCTTTACCGGTGCCCGAGTAGAAGTGGGACATGATTACCATGGATTTTGTGACCGGATTCCCGAGGTCGCCATAGGGACACGATGCGATATGGGTGATTGTGGACCGTTTGACGAAATCGGCCCACTATCTGCCCTTACACACGACGTGGACGCAGGAACGACTGGCACAAACATACATCGACGAGATAGTAAGGTTGCATGGGGTACCGACATCTATCACGTCGGACTGGGACACGCGATTTGTGTCAAACTTTTGGCAAAGCCTGCAACGAGCAATGGGGAGCAAGTTGCACTTTAGTACGGCATTTCACCCGCAGACCGATGGACAGTCAGAGCGGGTGATACAGATTGTGGAGGACATGCTTCGGGCATGCGTTTTAGACCTGGGCGAAGGGTGGGCACGGTGTTTGCCCCTAGTGGAATTTGCCTACAATAACAGTTACCAGGCCAGCATCCAGATGGCACCATACGAGGCCCTGTACGGGCGCCGCTGTCGGTCTCCAATATGCTGGGACGACTTGGGTGAGCGTAAGTTTCTAGGCCCAGATTTGGTGGAGGAGACCGAAGCAAAGGTGCGATTGATTAGACAAAGGCTACTGACCGCCCAGAGCAGACAGAAAAGCTACGCGGACAACAGACGCCGAGACTTAGAGTTCATGGTAGGTGAGCACGCGTTACTCCGAGTTTCGCCCTCCAAGGGGAACCGACGCTTCGGCATAAAGGGAAAGTTAAGCCCGAGGTACGTAGGACCGTTCGAGATCCTAGAATGCGTAGGACCGGTGGCGTACCGATTAGCCCTGCCGCCGAACCTCGAATGAGTCCATAACGTGTTCCATGTCTCAATGCTCCGGAAGTACCTAGCTGACCCCTCTCATGCCTTGGATACCTCCACCATCGAGTTGCGAGAGGATTTAAGCGTCGAGGAGACACCGGTGCGGATTTTGGCAAGAGAGGACAAGAAGTTGCGCAATCGAACTATCCCCTATGTGAAGGTCCAGTGGAGCAACCACGAAGAGCGCGAGGCGACGTGGGAACTGGTATCGAAGATGAGAGAATGTTTTCCCGAATTGATTAGTGCGGTTTGTACTTAAGTTTCGGGATGAAACTTTTTATAAAGTGTGGGTGGTGTAGTGATCCGGCCTTTCGGGGTATTTTTGACTTACATGTAGTCATTTTAGCCTCTAAGTGAAATAAAATTATTCAATTCTTAAAAGTTGGCCGGTGTGTGGTGCTAGTATTTTTCTGCGATAGAGCGCGGAAAAAGAAGGCCGACGGTGCGATCGGATCTGAAATCCGATACCGGGATCTCCCGGAACGAAATTCCTGGTGATACGGTGATTAGTCATGAATCGGAATCCGTGCAAAATATCTTGCACCCGTTAGCGATAAGGTGGGTTATCTCGTAGGGGATAATTAATTAGTTAATTAATTATCCATGAGGGAAAATAGAATTCTCTTACGTACTAATTAAAAAAGGAAATTAATTAAAGATTTAATACGAGCTATATAAGGGATCCCGATTATCGGAAAGAAAAGAAAAGAAAGAAATAAAAACCCTAATCGGTGAGAAGAGAAAAAGAGAAAAGAAAAGACGGAACCCTAGCCGGAAGAAAGGGAAAGGAGAAAGAGAAGGAGCCCGATCTTCCCGGACATCGAACCGAAGGCAAGAGCGCGACCGGACAACCTTCCCGTCGATCTTCGGTTAGTAAAATAATTGTTAAAATTTATTTGGGATTTTTCCGTCGTCCCTTTTGTTGAGTTCTTGGGTTTCTCCGTCGTATCCGTCGTCGTCACCGTCATCGTCGCCATGCTAGGGCACAGAACGGACGGCGGAGGCGCGCGGTGCCGCTAGGGCATCGCGCGGAGGAGAGTCACGGACGGCACCCATGCGGACCCGCAACCGCGCGGGCACCGCATGGGCGCCGCGCGGCTACCGCATGGACGGCACCCATGCGGACCTGCAACCGCGCGGGCGCCGCGCGGCCGCCGCGCGGACCCGCAACCGCGCGGGCACCACGCGGGCGCCGCGCGGCTGCCGCGCGGGCGGCTCCCGCGCGGACCCGCAACCGCGCGGGCGCCGTGCGGGGCCGCACCGCGCGGCGGCCGCACGGGCAACACCCGCGCGAGGCACCGCGCCGCGTGGGCGTCGCCGCGGAGGCACGCCGCGCGGTTCCGAACCGCGCGGGGCTCCGGCGGACGACGACGGCGGCGCGGGATTTCCGTTTTCGTCAACCCGGACGGTGTTGGACTTTTCCGTCTAAAAGAGTAAATTGGGTCTTTTGTTTTCGGATGTTAGTACACGTTTTTGACTATAGCTATCCTTGCGGACTTTCTTTAGGTCCAAGTGCGCAGCGGGGGTGCGCGAAGGATTCAGGTGTTCCGACTTCTCTTCAAATAGGTGGGTACGGTTGCGATAAGTGCAACAAGTGCAGTAAGTGCATCTATCGTCATTAAAGTGCTCATAACTTATCTAACAAAGTAGATGGACAGTTTAACCTTTCGCATAATTGTATTTCATCTAACAATTGAAGCGGCTACGGTCTCGGTGCTCACTACACGCCGATCTCGGCAAATCCGTTTCGGATGCTGCACGTACACAGGTGGAGAAGTGGTCTCTTTTTGACCCGTGTACCTCACAAAGGTGTGGGTGCCATGAGGACCTCTTCGCACCCGCTGAAAATAGCATACGAGCACCGCGAAGAGGTTAAAAGCATCAAAGAGGTGTTTGCGCACGAGGGGAGACTTTAGTCTCCCCGACAGGTACTCTGAGGTTGGTGCCCTACTTATTTGATAAATCTGGGGTTGGGGCCCAGCTTATTTGTGTGCAGGGTTTTAGCGAAAGGTTCCGGTGTTTTTGGTTTGCTCCTTATTCCTTATTGTTATTAGACATCTACTTTGTTTGTCACTGACATTACCCACTCCGTGACAGGTGTTACGAGGTGCGTTAGCCGGGAGGGCGGTGAGACTGCGTCGCGAGGACCGTAGTCGGATACTTGGGTTTATTATCTCATTTCCCTTATGCTTCTTTTAGTTAATTTGCTTGTGGATCGTATTAGCCGTGGACATGTGTTACTTAGCGCTGTGGATGAGGTGTACTTTTATGCTTTGATGCTTTTAGTGATGTTTTCGTATGCGGCACGTTTTCATGACAAACCAAATGATTTCGAAAACGTTTTCTCAAAACGAAGTGCCGTGTGGGCACGGGACTTGCAACCGTTGGTTTTATCCTTTCTAAACACTGATGCCGCTTTAATATTCCGCTTGAAAATAAAAAAACAAGGTGTCGAGTGGACACCAGCCTTTTTAAACATTAGTTAAACTACTGTACTCTGTTTGACGATGTATGTCTATTGTATGGTTGATGGTTGAGGTATGTTGTTGTAAATGAGACGCCGTGCATATACAAAGGAGACTCTGTCCGTGGGCAGAGAGAATTTGTGTATGTGGCGGTCTGGCACGCAACGGGGATGAGATTTAAGTTACCTTGCTAAGAAGAAAAAAAAAATAATACACGCAATTTTCCGCTTTGATAGACTCAAAAACCCCCGGGGGCGTGACAGCGGCATCGCCACTCACTGGGCGGCATCGCCCCTCAATGGGCGGCATCGCCACTCACTGGGCGGCATCGCCTCTCACTGGGCGGCATCGCCCCTCACTGGGCGGCATCGCCTCTCACTGGGCGGCATCGCCATTCACTGGGCGGCATCGCCCCTCACTGGGCGGCATCGCCCCTCACTGGGCGGTATCGCCACTTACTGGGCGGCATCGCCCCTCACTGGGCGGCATCGCCCCTCACTGGGCGGCATCGCCCCTCACTGGGCGGCATCGCCATTAACTGGGCGACATCGCCCCTCACTGGGCGGCATCGTCTCTGGTAGCTCGGCCAGTGGAAAGTATCCTCCTGGTAATTCGGCCAGGGAAAAGTGTCCTCCTGGTATCTCGGCCAGGGCATGTGCCCACCTGGTAACTCGGCCAGGGGCAATGCATCCATCCGGTAGCTCGGCCAGTGGAAAGTATCCTCCTGGTAACTCGGCCAGGGCAAAGTGTCCTCCTGGTATCTCGGCCAGGGCATGTGCCCACCTGGTAACTCGGCCAGGGGCAATGCATCCATCTGGTAGCTCGGCCAGTGGAAAGTATCCTCCTGGTAACTCGGCAAGGGAAAAGTGTCCTCCTGGTATCTCGGCCAGGGAGAAGTATCTACACAGCTGGGACCGCCGTCACTCCAAACGGCTCCCACAACAACACCCCACTCATAGGCGAGAAGAACCGACTGACGCGGCAAAAATCCAAAAATCCCGATAGACCAGTGCCTAGAACCCCAATCAAACAAGAACAGATTCTAGGCTCAGCCTATCGAAGTTCTCGATCCTTTACCGTTCAGGGATTCGGCCCCTCTCGGTTAAAGTGGGAAACTATCTCATCACACAAACTCCTGGGTCTCGCTCTGCTCTGATAGCTCTGTCTCCCGCTGCTCGGGTACTCATCAGGTGCGGGGTGTGTCCTCTTCACAACACGATGTCTCAGGGGTATCGCAACCCACTGCAAAACAACAAACGTCAGGACACAACAACCATACGATCCAATCCAGCGAAAGTCTAAGACATGTCATCCATTCCGTAGCATTATGTTGTCTGCAGCCAACATAATCGATTAGGAGAATAAACATGCCAATCACTCATCCCGTCTCTTGGGAGAGGTATAAAACTCAATCAGGACTCTCGCTATAAGTCACGACTCTCACGTAGTCATCCTAATGTCCAACCACAAGCCTAGGGTTTCTAAGTCCACCACGACCTACAACCTAGGCTCCGATACCACTCTAATCTGTCACGCCCCGGGGTCGAAACTGCGACCCGGGCTCGCTAACAGATCCGCCATCTGTACGGAAACTGCCGTACAGACGAAGCGTCCAACCTGCAAAAAGAATCAACTGCAGTACACAGATATCAGAGCTGAAAGTAACTACTAAAAACTGAAATCCAAAACACTGTACAACTGAAAATAATACAATATCCATCTCCCAAATACGATCGTATACAAAGTCCTCTGATACAAAACTCAAAGGGAGATATCTCCAATAAAAACACCAGTGTACAAGCTCTCACTACAAAAATATCCTCACTACAACAGTCTCTCAAACTGAAAAGGAAAAGTACAACTCTATACCTCACAACAAGGTTCTCTCAACAGAGGTAAAAGTAAACTAAACTACTGAAGCTCTCCTCGGAAGAGGTACCGCTACACTCCAACGATGGGTAGGGAACTAGCTCGCGACTCCCTCGCCTCGGTCAGAAGGATCAGCAACAGGAGCACAGGACAGGAGAAGAAGTCCCTGGGGAAAAGACACCACGACGGGTGTGAGAACTACTTCCCACAGTAGTTCTCAGTGGGTGCCGTCAACAAGCCCAACGGTCTGCCCACTAAGTCTACTAGAGGTAAAAAGATAATAGTGCTATGAAATCTGAACAAGAAAAGCTGGAGCTACTCTACAGCTACCAATCCTCTATCTAGATACTCAAAAAGTGTAACAGATGAAAGTAATTGAGACCACTCGCACCCAGGGTGCTCAATCGACCCAATCGAACTGATTGCCTCATAGGGTCCAGTCAAGCCTGCGCCTGTCGACTAGGAACGCACCTGCCCACTACCACACATCCACATGAGGACGGGATTTACGTGGGGTGTCCTGTCCGACTAACTCATCCCTCGCGCAAAACTGCCTCAACAGGCCCATCGTTGCCTCCACTGCGGAAAACTGCCTCAACAGGCCAACCATTGTATCCACAGCGGCATCTCAGGGGGCGCGACTCCAACTGAGGAAAACGGCGCGGCATAGAGTATCAAACATTGGCATATGCAGGCTAGTCAAAATCCACGCTCACTCTCAGAACGGTAGGACTCAAGATCCCCAAATATCTCGCACCACAGTCGGAGCACTCTCGACGACTCAGCTGATCAGCTCACACGAAACACGAGACACTAGCCTCTCCAACAGCTCGCAGCACAAAGCACACTGGCTGGAGGTACTCCACAGCCAGGAACGACCCACAACTCAGGGTAACAAAACAGGTCGGACAACACTCAACGACCTGGGACCACCGTCAACCCCAACGGTTCCCAACAACACTGACCGGAAGATACTCGACGGCCCGGGACTGCCGTCTGCGCAACGGCTCCCTCCACGACGGCACAACAGGGAAACAAGACCTCCCGGGACTACCGTTTATCCAAACGGCTCACGGCACAGATAAGCAACCCACTACAACTACCAGACTCCACTCTGCTCCCAAGCAAGAGTGCAAAAGCATCCCACACTAAAGGAAAGTCCCGACCTCTCGACCCACTACCCGGGCGAGGATAACACTATGTCCAGAAATGAAAGAACAGTGTGGATGTCTAAGCATAAATAACCCTAGCCCAAGTGAGGGTTTTCTACTGGTCTGGTTACACATGCAACATATGACGGGGGTGCTAGGTCAAGTTCCAAGATAACTACACTAACAGATGATAAAAGGAATAACAATTCCTACAATCTAGCATGCTACACAAGAAAATAAGCTATCATGCATAGTCCTACATCAGTAGAAATACTGTACAGTCCATAAAACTTGGAGATAAGGCCACCCACCTCGGTTTGCCACCAATTGCTCGTAGACACTTGCAATTGGCCTCCACGCGATCCGCACGTAAAACGATGTCCGCTGCCGGAGTCCGCACGCAAAACGGAGCACGGTGCCAAAATCCGCATGCAAAACGGAGTCCGCACGCAAAACGGTGCATAGTGCCGGAATCCGCATGCAAAACGGTGCACGGTGCCGGAGTCCGCACGCAAAATGGAGTCCGCACGCAAAACGGTGCGCAGTGCCGGAATCCGCATGCAAAACGGTGCACGGTGCCTGAGTTCGCACGCAAAACGGAGTCCGCACGTAAAACGGTGCACGGTGACGGAATCCGCACGCAAAACGGAGCACGGTGCCAGAATCCGCATGCAAAACGGAGTCCGCACGCAAAACGGAGCACGCCGTTGGGGACCGCCGGCAAAACGGTGTAGAAAAACACAGTCCCAAACACAGATAAGAGCAAGAGGGTCAATTCACAGTCCAAAAATATCGCTCCAAAACTGTGCTAAAAATACCGTAAAATTAACACACGGGACCTACCCGACTGCGCCGCCGTCGCCGAAACGCTCCCATCGGAAAATCTCGCGCGCTCACGAGGCCCACGACGCCACGCCGCACTTCCCACCATCTCCTCCCTCACACCCTCTCGCTCGGTTGGAGAAGAAAGGAAGAGAAGAGAAGAAGGAATGGCGCGGGGGAGAAAGAAGAAGAAGAAGAAAAAGGAAAGGAAGGAGGTGGTCCACGGACCCGGTCCATGGATCCGGTCCACGGCGCCAGCAAATGGGGTGCCACCAACCTGCGGTCCACGAGGCCGGGGCGTGTGCACCGGGTCCACGCACGGGCCCCGTGCGCCACGTGGCGCGCACCCAAGCGCGCCACACGGGCGCGTGACACCGCGCCCCGCGCGGGCGCGTGACACCGCGCGCGCCACACGGGCGCGCGCCCCCTCACGCCCGCGCGGGCGCCAACGGGGGGCCGCCACGTGGCGGCCCCTGCGCTGACCCGCGCAGGCGTGCGTTCCCAATGCGCGCCAGCTGCGCGCACTGCGCAGCGCGCCTCGCCTCGAGCCGCGCGCCGCCGCCGCCTCGATTTCCGTGCCGCGTTGCCTCGAAATACGCGCACTTCATCCGGGCTCCAAATCCAACAAGTAAATAGTCCATTCTTAGCGATTTCGCGCGCTGAATCCAAAAACGATGTCCGTTTCTCCAAATTCTCGTCCGAAAAATTGCCGAATGCCCACTCGATCCGATTTTCGCGCCGGGTCCAATTCTGAAGTCTGATTTGCCAAATTCCAACTCTAAAAATTCTCGAAGGCGACCGGAGAGGTAATCTTTTATCCAAACTTCGCCCGGAGTCCAATTTTGACATCTGAATCGCGCGAAACTACTTCTAAACACCCGACGGGTCCTCCAAATTCCCACGGGATCTCATTTTAAACCCGAAGTCCACCACTTGTGTCCAAATTGCACGCAAACATCACCGACACACCACGTAGGCCTCCAGTGATGCAACTAAATTCCAAATTGCATCACAAATCCATTTCACGGGCCCGACATGCGCACAACCACTCCCAACGGCCACTAAAAGCTGCCCAACAACCAGCAACCCTATGCGGGGGATTTCGGGACCTCACACACGCCCCAGAGGTTCTAAAAGAGCGGAAAAACGTATCCATTTTTTTTTTCTTAAATGAACCTCGCCTCCGGTGTGCACCAGACCCGCCACATATACAAATTCGCTCCCCAAACGGGCGGAGCCTCTTTTGTATATGCACGGCGTTCCAAGCACGACAATTACTTTAACCATGCAAACCATGACTGACAACGAGGAGAGACTAGATTTAACCAAACAGTTACATCTATCACATTTAGACTAGCATAAACCCATAGGTTTGGAAGTCGGTGTCCACTCGACACCTAGTTTTACAAAACGTTTTCGCAAATCCTTTTTGGCGGCCATTATGCCTGAAAGGATAAATCCACGGGTTTTGAAATCAGTGCCCACACTACACCTGGTTTGAAAATACATTTGAAACCATCTTTGTACTTGAAAACGAGCCGCAATCACACATCTTAACATTCACAGATAAGAGAAGAAAATCCTACTCGAAGTCCTCATTCCAGCATCCACAAGAAATCAAACACAAGTAACCACAGGTAGACTAACCAAACACAATAGAAGATAACCATACACTGTAAAGTTTAATAGCCCCCAAGGGCTAAGGTTCTCTAACCGTTGCCTCACCGTCGTCCCGGTTCCCACCCCTGCTCGGACCTGTCACAGTGTGGGTGGTCAGTGACTGATAAAGTAGAAAACAAATAAGTAAATAAAATAGCTGAAAAGGCAAACCGATACACCGGAGCATTTACTTCCCCCTCATGTATCGCTAAATCCCTATCACAAAACAAGCTGGGCACCAACCCCAGAATACCGAAACAAGCTGGGCCCCAACCCCAGAATACTGTAACAAGCTGGGCCCCAACCCCAGAATACTGTACTCATTTTCTTGGTGCCTCCAACCCCTCCACTGCCCAAGTCGCAGTCGCCTCTCCTTGAGGGGTCCCCACTAACCTCTCCTTGTGGGGTACACGGGTAATACAACTTACCATCTTTCCGAAAAAATACACCTTGTGCAGTGGCCAAACTGCTGGTGTGCGTGTAAGCAATATGAGTGTAAAACAATGTTGCGACCTCAGCCGCTCTAATCAGATTAATAAAACAATCCTGCGACCGCAGCCGCCTCGATGAGAATAGAATATGGGATTTACATGCAATGGGGTTAGTCACTTTTACCAAAACTATCTACTTTATCAAACGAATTACACGGGAACGACCCTGCATCGAAATTAATAAAAAGTACCCACCTCGATTATGCGAAATCTACACTCCGGAGATCGAACCTTGCTCTCTGTCGACGCCCGGACCTAGAAGTAGTCCCCAAAAGAGCCGCGGTCAGATCAGAAATATAACAATAGGTAAACCGAGTCCAAAAACTCAAAAACACTAACGACAACTTGACCCGGCGGTGTCGCCCGCGCGCGACGAGCGACGCGGTCGCCCCCCCCCCCCCCCCCCCCCCCCGCCCCCGCGGCGTTGCGGGCCATTCGACCGCGTGGGCACCTGCCCTGCGCGGCACTTGCCGTGACCGCGCGGGCCCTAGCCCCGCGCCGAGCAAGCCGCGGCCGCGTGGGCGCCAGCCCCGCGCGGCACCCTCTGCAACCGTGCGGGCCTTAGCCCCTCACGGCGCGAGCCGCGGCCGCGCGGGCGCCGGCCCCGCGCGGCACTTGCCGCGGCCTCGCGGGCACTGACCCCGCGCGGCGCGCGCCGCAACCGCGCGGGCGCCCCCCCGCGCGGCATTAGCCGCCGCCGCCGCGTGGGCGCCCGCCCGTGCGGAACAAACCGCAGCCGTGCGGGCATGGCCCCGCGCGGGATGCGCCGCGGCCGCGCGGGCTCCCTCCCGCGCGGCACCAGCCGCGGCCGCGCGGGTATGGCCCCGCGCCCGAGCCGCGCGGGCGCCCGCCCGCGCGGCACCGGCTGCGGCCGCGCGGGCTTGGGCCCCGCACGGCGCGCGCAATGGCCGCGCGGGCGCCCGCCCGCGTGGCACTCGCCGCGGCCGTGCGAGCACCGGCCGCGCGCGGCGCTTGCCGCGGCCGCGCGGGCACCGGCCCTGCGCGTCTCCTGCCCTAGCCTCGGCCACGCGGGGACCTTGGTCCCGCGCGGCACTATCCGCGACCGCGCGGGCACCGTCCCCGCGCGGCGCGTATCACGGTCGCAGCGATGATGCCCTAGGGCCGTGCGGCGGTGCCCTAGGGCTTCGCGGCAGCGACGCATAGGGTAGCAAAGGGCTACTCCTAAGACTCTGCAAAAGACCGAAACCAAAAACCGAGCGAAACTACTATGGACCGCAGCCCACTCAACCTATTGGGCTCACCCAACTCAACTTGCGAGTCCCCTGGGCCTATTGTCTCAAGGCTGGAAGTTGGACCTATTTGACCCATAAATAAAGGGCCAACACCAAAGACAACTAAGTCTTCGCTTCCTTATTGGGCAGGAAGGTACAAAGTATCTGCTTTTGAGGGTTCTCCTAGGGTCAAGACCAACATTACTCTTCGTAAGGGGTCTTTCCTGCTACTACGTCCCTCGGGTAGTGCGTCCTTTGTCGTGTCGTCGCATAAGACCTCTCATCCATGTCGCGACTCTGAAGAATTGTTCCCGGGTTCGGGCAGTTAACGCGGAACCGTCCTAGTTTGTCACATCAGAAGCAGAGGTCGTGCTTCCGGAAACGAATAATCTCCACCGGGGTGCTCCTCAGTAGGTGATGCATGGTCGGTCCCCGCTAGAAAATCCCCTTTCGGAGAAGGGCTGGGGTCGTTTCTTGTCCTTGTTGTACTCCGAGTCCTCTTGTTGGGCGCGCGTTACCACGAATTCGCGCTCCACTATGGTGGCCCTATCCACCACTTTCTGGAAGGTGTGAAGTTCCACCGCTTGCACAACTTCAAAAAAAATGGCTCCGCAATCCGTCTACGAAGAGGCGGGCCTTGTGAACTTCATCCCTTATAACAAAGGAAACACAATTGGCCAACCTTACATATTCTTGTCGATACTCCATGACGTATCGATTCCCTTGTCTGATGTGTTTTAGGTTCCTTGCGGTGTCTTCGGATACTGGGGTGGTCGGCTCCCGTTGGGAAAGTCATTCCCGGGTTATGGCTGGGGTCGTTTCGGCCCCCGGCAGGCTCATGATTCTTCTGCCGGTGCGTGGAACGGCCAATTCCCGCCCCACCATAGTGGTCCTGTCGATCACTTCTCGGTAAGCGGGTAAACCCACCGTCGGTATTACCCGAATAGTGTCGCTATGTAGACCATCCTTGTGAAGGCGAGCCGTGTGGGGTTCGTCTTTCCTAACAAAAAAAAGAAAGCGCTAAGCCATGTCGCGTAATCCGTTGTTGGAGTAGCCGATTCTCCACTGTTGCGGGAACCGTCGTATCCTCTTCTGCACCATCGATTGAAGAGCGGTTTTGGGCCATTAACCGTGCATACAAAGAAATCAAGTTAGTCCTAGACTTAATTGGTCTAGCCCCTTGACCTACGAACACTGGGACTCTATCCCTTTTTTCCCCGCGCTCACGCTCGTACTTTACACACCAATACTTTGGTTATCAACTTGGTTAGTCACTCGTGATAATACATTCTGTGGATGTTGGTCACTGGCCACAGTGGTTAAAGTCGTTTTCTCTGATACCATATAATCTGTCACGCCCCGGAGGTTCTAAAAGAGCGGAAAAACGTATCCATTTTTTTTTCTTAAATGAACCTCGCCTCCGGTGCGCACCAGACCCGCCACATATACAAATTCGCTCCCCAAATGGGCGGAGCCTCCTTTGTATATGCACGGCGTTCCAAGCACGACAATTACTTTAACCATGCAAACCATGACTGACAACGAGGAGAGACTAGATTTAACCAAACAGTTACATCTATCACATTTAGACTAGCATAAACCCATAAGTTTGGAAGTCGGTGTCCACTCGACACCCAGTTTTACAAAACATTTTCGCAAATCCTTTTTTGCGGCCATTATGCTTGAAAGGATAAATCCACGGGTTTTGAAATCAGTGCCCACACGACACCTGGTTTGAAAATACATTTGAAACTATGTTTGTACTTGAAAACGAGCCGCAATCACAGATCTTAACATTCACAGATAAGAGAAGAAAATCCTACTCGAAGTCCTCATTCCAACATCCACAAGAAATCAAACACAAGTAACCACAGGTAGACTAACCAAACACAATAGAAGATAACCATACACTATAAAGTTTAATAGCCCCCAAGGGCTAAGGTTCTCTAACCGTTGCCTCACCGTCGTCCCGGTTCCCACCCCTGCTCGGACCTGTCACAGTGTGGGTGGTCAGTGACTGATAAAGTAGAAAACAAATAAGTAAATGCAATAGCTGAAAAGGCAAACCGATACACCCGAGCATTTACTTCCCCCTCATGTATCGCTAAATCCCTGTCACAAAACAAGCTGGGCACCAACCCTAGAATACCGAAACAAGCTGGGCCCCAACCCCAGAATACCGTAACATGCCGGGCCCCAACCCCAGAATACCGTACTCATTTTCTTGGTGCCTCCAACCCCTCCACTGCCCAAGTCGCAGTCGCCTCTCCTTGAGGGGTCCCCACTAACTCTCCTTGTGGGGTACACGGGTAATACAACTTACCATCTCTCCGAAAAAATACACCCTGTGCAGTGGCCAAACTGCCGGTGTGCGTGTAAGCAATATGAGTGTAAAACAATGTTGCGACCTCAGCCGCTCTAATCAGATTAATAAAACAATCCTGCGACCGCAGCCACCTCGATGAGAATAGAATATGGGATTTACATGCAATGGGGTTAGTCACTTTTACCAAAACTATCTACTTTATCAAACGAATTACTCGGGAACGACCCTGCACCGAAATTAATCAAAAGTACCCACCTCGATTATGCGAAATCTGTACTCCGGAGACCGAACCTTGCTCTCTGTCGACGCCCGGACCTAGAAGTAGTCCCCAAAAGAGCCGCAGTCAGATCAGAAATATAACAGTAGGTAAACCGAGTCCAAAAACTCAAAAACACTAATGACAACTTGACCCGGCGGTATCGCCCGCGCGCGACGAGCGACGCGGCCGCCCCCCCCGCGGCGTTGCGAGCCATACGGCCGCGCGGGCACGCGCCCCGTGCGGCACTTAACGCGGCCGCGCGGGGACCGACCCCGCGCGACGCGCACCGCAACCCCGCGGGCGCCCGCCCGCGCCGCATTAGCCGCGGTAGCGCGGGCATGGGCCCCGCGCGGCACGCGCCGCCGCCGCCGCGCGGGCGCCCGCCCGCGTGGCAGAAACCGCAGCGGTGCGGGCATGGCCCCGCGTGGCATGCGCCGCCGCCGCACGGGCGCCCGCCTGCGCGGCACCAGCCGCGGCCGCAAGGGCATGGTCCCGCGCGGCGCGCGCCCCAGCCGGCTGCGGCCGCACGGGCTTGGGCCCCGCGCGGCGCGCACCTTGGCCGCCGGGCGCCCGCCCGCTCGGCACTCGCCTTGCCGCGGCCGCGCGGGCACCTGCCCCGCGCGGCGCTTGCCCTAGCCGCGGCCACGCGGGGACCTTGGTCCCGCGCGGCACTAGCCGCGGCCGCGCGGGCACCGTCCTCGCGCGACGCGTATCACGGTCACGGCGGCGATGCCCTAGGGCCGTGCGGCGGTGCCCTAGGGCTTCACGGCGGCGACGCATAGGGTAGCAAACGGCTACTCCTAAGACTCCGCAAAAGACCGAAACCAAAAATCGAGCGAAACTACACGAAAATAAATCCCGCTTACCGCTAATCGTCGAAGACGGTGATCCGTTCACGCTCTAGGCTTCGGCACGTTCGTCGGGAGGGTTGGGTCCGTTCGCCTTCTCCTTCTTTCCCACCGTTTCCTTCCGATTAGGGTTTCACCGTTTCCCTCTTCTTTCGCTCGTTCCTTCCTCTCGTTTCCTTCCGGTTAGGGTTTCACTTTTTTTTTCCTTTTCTTTTTCTTTCTTTCGGGAGAAGTCACAATTTCGTTTTTAATCTCCGATAAAAACCACATCGGGTATTCTTTAATTCCTAATTAATTAATTCCTTAATTAATTAACTCCTTAGATAATCCTTCGGGATAATTCTTTAAAGATAATTCTTTAAAGATAATTCCCTCTTTTCCTCGAAAAGCGTGCTAAATCACTTACGCGGATTTCGATGCACCCCCTGGCCATTGCGATCCTTTCCACCCCTTTCTGGGGGTTTCGTAAGTCGGAATCCAGATCCGATCGCACCGCCGTTCTCCGTTTTTCGAGCTATATCACAGAAAAATACCCGCACCTCCAAATTATTCACTTAAGTAAACCCGTTTCATCAATTACTTCAAACAAAATCTTTACTAGCAGGAGGGTAAGACGTTACAAATAATCTGTGATATTACAGTATATAAATACAGACGGTTGTTTACCCTGAGGGAGATTAGGGGATCCCTTGTAACCCTAGCCGCCAGGGAGAGATAGAGAAAGGGGGAAGGGAAATCCATCGCCGTGGAGCATCGCATTGGTGACGGGAAGGACGATCCGCCTCCTCCTCCGTCACAAGACCAAGGTAAGCGATCGAATTTCCTCTCCTCTTTCCTCTCTCTGTTCGTCGTTGTTGACGGGGGGATTGGGTTGCCGCTGCCGCTATTCCCGTGGCTGCTACCATTGCCGCTGTTGCAGTTGCCGCTGCCGCTGCCGCTGTCGCCGCCGTCGCCGCCGCTCTTGCTGTCGCGCCGCCACTCGCGCGCGGCGACCTACCGCCGCGCCGCCGCCCGCGCTGGGCTTAGCCCGCGCAGAGCGGCCTGCTGCCGCGCCGCCTCCCGCGTGGGCCTGCGCCCCCGCGGGGCCGCGCTGCCGCGCCGCCCGCGTGGTCATGCTCCCGCGCGGGGCTTGCTGTCGCCGCCGCGCTTCGCCGCGTGGCTTTGTGCCACCCGGGGCTCTACCGCCGCGCCGCCCGCATGGGCATGCGCCCGCGCGGGGCTTGCTATCCCCGCCGCTCGACTCCTTTCGTGTTCCCGCCGTGTGCGTTCGTGTCCCGTTTGGCACTTAATTACTGTTGAGCCGTTCGTGTGTGGTGTCTTCGCTAATTTTCAGTCTTAATGGTTGTATTCTGGGGACTCCGTAGGGCGGGGCGTCGTTCGGGGGCTGTATGTCAACTGCAGGTGTTCCGACCAAACGCTATTCAGGTGGGTGCTCTCCTCTGTCAAACCAGGAATGTGGTAAATGAAATTATGTTTTGTCATGAATAAAGCAACACTTACATTATGATCATGTCTAACTTCTGTTTTACATAAGCATGTTATTACTAATATCTCTAGCGACTGTGGGTCGCTCTGGTTTATGATACACACATTTACACATTATGAGCCCAAGATTTGCTTGCACGCACACCGGCGGTCTAATGTCCAAATCTAATGTCCTTTTCGTGCAAAACCACTTCTAAAATTCGACGGGGGCATCCGAATGCACTCGTGATCCATTTTACACACTGAATCCATCACTTGTTTCCAATTTGCGCAAAAACACCGCCGACACACCACATAGGCCTCCGGAAGCTGCTGATCCAACAGTAATCCTTTCGCGGGGATTCGAGTCTCCACATCCTCCCGTAATAAAAGAAAGTTTCGTCCTCGAAACTAACACAACTCAAAAGGGAGTCTCAAATACCAAGGATAGGTACTCAATAATGAGGTCTCCAGCTCCCATGTCGCTACACACTCCCCGTGATTATGGCCTCAACAACAACAACTGGTACGGCATGGCCCGGCTGCAAAATTCTCTCATCTCACGAGCCAAAATTTGCAACGGGCGTCCCTCATACTCCAAGTACTCATAGATTTCAAATGTAACGAGTCCATCACGGGCGAGAAATCCAAACACATAACACTCCAGAGCTGAGACGTGAAAAAACCTCAGGGACTCCATCAAGGGAAGGAAAGAACAACTAGTGCAACACGCACCAACACCACTCCTTGGTGCCAACTCAACCAGGGCGACCCAAAACACATCCTCACGATCATCCAAGAAGGAAATGAGCCCTAACGGGTGGGCTCCACACTCGGTCACTACCGAATCCTGACCATCCGAGTGGACTGCTCAGCCGCAGTCTACCATCAAAAGGGACCCTCAGGGACACAACCACAAGCTCTGTTCACCTCAACAACTCTACACAGCGCCAACTGTGAAATCATAAACGCAACCCCTGAAAGCTCTCCCGATCAAGGTATCTGCCACCACAGTTGTTGGTTTTATAGGATCCATAAGGATCTAAATAGGTACTATCAAACACCTAGAGGGGGGTGAATACGTGTAATATACAAAATACCAATCTCAGTGCAGATTAAAAACCAATGCGGAAAATAAAAAATAGCACACCGAGATTTACGTGGAAACTCCAATCCAGGATAAAACCACGGGACCAACACGCAATAACAATCCACTAAGAAAATGTAGTATCCTGGACTTTTTACAATCACTTACTTTAAGAGTTTATTTTATTAGCAACTTTTGAAGTTTTGAATTGGTACTCGCGGGTATTTTTCGGTGATAGGGCTCGGGAAATGTTAAACAGTGGCGCGATCGGATCTGAAATCCGACTCCCGGATCCCCCGGTTTTGAATTTTGTAGGTGACGGTATCTGTAGTGCGCATCGGAATCCGTACCACATGATTTGCACGCTTTTCAAGGCAACGAGGTAGATTTCTTTTAGATTGGGTAAGCGATGTTTTTGTGCGAATGCGAAACGGGTTTATTAAGTGAACCTCCCTTTTGATCCCTCATGTGTGCGCACGAGGTGAGGGTTTGGGGGGTAAGTACGTTTAGATTTAGGGTTGGGGTTTTTCCTTTTATGTATATAAATACAGACGATTGTTTACCCAGAGGGAGAGAGGGGATCCCTTGTTACCCTAGCCGCCAGGGAGAGATAGAGAAAGGGGGAAGGGAAATCAATCGCCGTGGAGCATCGCGTTGGTGACGGGAAGGACGATCCGCCTTCTCCTCCGTCACAAGACCAAGGTAAGCGATCGAATTTCCCCTTCTCTTTCCTCTCTTTATTCGTCGTTGTTGACGGGGGGATCGGGTTGCCGCCGCCGCTGTTGCCGTGGCCGCTACCGTTGCCGCTGCCGCTGTTGCCGTTGCCGCTGCCACTGCCGCTGTCGCCGCCGTCGCTGCCGATCTTGCTGCCGCACCGCCGCCTGCGTGGGGCCTTGACCGCGCGGGGCGACCTGCTGCCGCGCCGCCGCCAGCGCGGGGTCTTGCACCCGCAAGGCGGCCTGCTACCGCGCCGCCCGCGCGGGGCCTTGCCCGCGCTGGGCGGCCTGCTGCGCCGCCGCCGACGCAGGGTGGCCTGCTGGCGCGCCGCCGCCCGCGCGGGGCCTTGGCCGCGCGGGGCGGCCTGCTACCACGCCGCCGCCCGCCCGGGGCCTTGCCCGCGCGGGGCTCTGCCACCGCGCCGCCCGTGTGGGCCTGCGCCCGCGCGGGGCTCTGCCGCCGCGCCGTCCGCGTGGGCATGCGCCCGCGCGGGGCTCACTGTCTCCGCCGCGCTTCGCCGCGTGGCTTTGTGCCGCACGGGGCTCTGCCGCCGCGGCGCCCGCGTGGGCTTGCGCCCGCGCGGGGCTTGCTGTCGCCGCCGCTCGGCTCCTTTCGTGTTCCCGCCGTGTGCGTTCGTGTCCCGTTTGGCACTTAATTACTGTTGAGCCATTCGTGTGTGGTGTCTTCGCTAATTTTCGGTCTTAATGGTTGTTTTCTGGGGACTCCGTAGGGCGAGGCGTCGTTCGGGGGCTGTGAGTCAACTGCAGGTGTTCCGACCAAACGCTGTTCAGGTGGGTGCTCTCCTCTGTCAAACCAGGAATGTGGTAAATGAAATTATGTTTTGTCATGAATAAAGCAACACTTATATTATGATCATGTCTAACCCCTGTTTTACATAAGCATGTTATTACTAATATCTCTAGCGATTGTGGGTCGCTCTGGTTTATGATACACACATTTACACGTTATGAGCCCAATGTTTGCTTGCACGCACACCGGCGGTCTGGCCACCGCACAGGATATATTTTTTTAGAAAGATGGCACGTTGGCCCGTGTACCCCACGACTAGTGGTGATGGGTACCTCTCACTATGAGGACCCGAATCCCTACTTACGAGATTATTGTCGGATTGGTGGCCTTTGGGAGTGTTTGTGCGCGTGTCGGGCCCAAGAAATGGATTTATGGTGCAATTTGGGATTTTGTTTGCATCACTATAGGCATGCGTGGTGTGTCGGTGGTGTTTGTGCGCAATTTGGACACAAGTGTTGGATTTCGGACATAAAAAGGGATCACGTGGGTAATTGGAGGACCCGTCGAGTGTTTAGAAGTGGTTTCGCGCGACACAGATGTCAAAATTGGACTCAGGGCGAAGTTTGGATAAAAGATCACCTCTCCGGATGCCTTCGACAATTTTTAGATTTGGAATTTGACAAATCGGACATCGGATTTGGATTCAGCGCGCGAAATCGTTGAGAATGGACTATTTACTTGCTTTTTTCGGAGCCCGGATGATGCGCACGTTTTTCGAGGTGCGTGCGCGAATCTCGAGACGCGCGCGGATCCCGAGGCGTTGGCACGCGGCTCGAGGCGCGTGGCGTGCTGCGCAAGGCGCAGCTGGCGCGTTGGGAAAACGCACCAGCCTGCGCGGGTGGGCGCGTGGGCCGCCACGTGGCAGGCCCCCACTGGCGCCCGCGCGGACGTGGGGGACGCGCGCCCGTGTGGCGCGCGGGGTGTCCCGCGCCTGTGTGTGGCGCGGTGTAACGCGCCCGTGTGGCGCAGGGGGCGCGCGCCTGGGCCGGGTGCGCGCGCCCCTGTGTGGTGGACCGCCAGGTGGCGGGCCCCCTTTGGTGGGCTCCGTGGACCGGGTCCATGGGAGCACACCCCTCTTCTCCTCCTTTTTCTTCTATTCTTCTTTTCTTTCTTCTCCACCCGCACACCATTTCTCCTCTTCTTCCCTTTCTTCTCCAACCGAGCACTAAGAGGGAGTGAGGGAGGGGATTTCGTGGGGTGCGGCGGTGCGCCGTGGACCTCGCGGAGCGCGCGAGGTGTTCCAAAGGGCCGGTTGGGTGGCGCGACGCTGTCAAGGTAGGTCCCGCGTGTTGAGTTTTGCGGTGTTTTTAGCACAGTTTTGAGGCGTCCTTTTGGACATTGGATTTGACCCTGTGCCTTTTGTGTGTTAGGGACCGTGTTTTACTGCACCATTTTGCGTGCGGACTCCGACGGCGTGCACCGTTTTGCGTGCGGACTCCATTTTGCGCGCAGATTTTGGCACCGTGCTCCGTTTTGCGTGCGGACTCCGGCGGCGTGCACCATTTTGCGTGCGGACTCTGTTTTGCGCGCGGATTTTGGTACCGTGCTCCGTTTTGCGTGCGGACACCGGCGGCATGCGCCGTTTTGCGTGCGGACTCCGTTTTGCGCGCTGATTTCGGCATCGTGCTCCATTTTGCGTACGGACTCCGGCAGCGTGCTCCGTTTTGCGTGCGGACTCCGTGGAGGCAAGGAATCGCGTGGAGGCCAATTGCAAGTGTCTACGAGCAATTGGTGGCTTACCGAGGTGGGTTGGTTTTTCTCTCCAAGCCTGCGGACTTCCTTCTAATTCTATTATGATAGGATTCAGCATGCTAGAATAAGTGTTTTATTGGAACCTTGACTAGTACCCCTATCATATGTTGCAAGTGTTTAACCAGACCAATAGAGAACCTTAATCTGGGCTAGGTTCTTTTATGCTTTAGACATCCCACACATTGCATTTCTTTCTAGACATAGAGTTCCTCGCCCGGGTAGTGGGCCGAGTGGTCAGGACATTGTGGGACGTGTGTTGCACTCGGGCCTGGGGGCTGAGTGGGGCCTGGTAGCTGTGTTAGGCTAGTGTTAGTGTTTTGGGGAACAGTTTTGAGTAAACGGTGGTCCCGGATCTTTGGGTATTTCTCTGTTTTGGTCTTCACCACCACGTTGTGATCGTGGTGAGTGTGTGTTATCAGGACCTTGAACCCAGAATGTTTTTGGACACTCATGATTTTAGTAAACCTGTATTTTCCTTCCGAATTTCTAGGGGTCGTCGGAGCCTGTTCTTGTTTGATTGGGCGTCGGCATCAACCCTTGGGAGTTCGAAAAATAAACTTGTTTTTAACTGATTTTCTCAAGAACTAAAATCTATAAAAGTTGGTTTTCTTAATTCAAAATGGTTTTCAAAAAGGGCAAATTTATCCTCACCCCAAGGGGGTTGAGTGGAAATGATATTTTATAATAAAGGTCATCTTTTCTCCTAAATTTCCTCAACCGACCGGGGTGAGTGATCTGGGTTCTAAGGGTTGATTTCATTCTTGGGTCAAAAACAACGGGAGGCTACGCCTATAGCCTGTTCTTGTTTGATTGGGGTCGTAGGTATTAGTTTCCCGGGGTTTTCGGACCCTTCGCGGTTCTGGCTGTTGAGCGTCTCTAGCCCCTGAGTTTGGTGTGTTCAGTTGGTTTCCCACTTTAACCGAGAGGGGCCGAATCCCTGACCGGTAAAGGATCGAGAACGTCGATAGGCTGAGCCTAGAGTCTGTTCTTGTTTGATTGGGGTTCTAGGCACTTGTAAAGTACCGGGGCATTGGATAGTGCGCCGACCACACAGATGGCTTGGAGCAGAGAGTTGCCTTGGGCATGTTGCATTTGAGGTTACTGTTGATGCCGGGTTGATTCGGATCAACGCGGAAGCTCCAGCTCGATTCGGGGTTTTTCCGGGCTTTGTAGGCCGATTGAGGATGAGATTGGGAATTACCGACTTCACCGTGGAGTGCCGGAAATTCGGGAACACTTGGAACAGGTGTACTTTCAGATTACAGCGAGGTTCGGGAGGTTCCGGACTGACGCGAAGGACCCGGAGGCAAAAAGTGAGTCGGAACTGGCAATTTTGGAGCCGGTAATTGATTTGAGCACCCCGACTCAACGGATAAGCTTTTTGAGGAGAAAAAGCTGTGGACACGTGTACTTTTGATTTACAGCGAGGTTCGGGAGGTTCCGGAATGACGCGGAGGACCCGGAGGCAAAAAGTGAGTCGGAACTGGCAATTTTGGAGCCGGTAATTGATTTGAGCACCCCGACTCAACGGATAAGCTTTTTGAGGAAAAAAAACTGTGGACACGTGTACTTTTGATTTACAGCGAGGTTCGGGAGGTTCCGGACTGACGCGGAGGACCCGGAGGCAAAAAGTGAGTTGGAACTGGCAATTTTGGAGCCGGTAATTGATTTGAGCACCCCGCCTCAACGGATGAGCTTTTTGAAGAGAAAAAGCTGTGAGCACGTGTATTTTCGATTTACAGCGGAGTTCGGGAGGTTCCGGGCAGCGGCGGAGAGCCCGAAGGCAAAAAGTGAGTTGGAGTTGGAGTTTTTGGAATTAATTAATTAGTTAATTAATTAATTAAAGCTTTATGCTTTATATAAAGGGCCCCAGCCTCCCTCTGCAGAAGAGAAAGAAAGGAAAAGAGAAAGAAAGGAAAAAGAGAAAGAAAGGAAAGGAAAAGAGAGAAGAAAGGAAGAAGATGAGGACTTGAAGGCATCTTGGATTTTTGGACTCGCCGTTGGAGGCCGTGCGAAGCTCGTGGGCGTGCGACGTGCGACGACGAGGTAAGCAAAATTCTGATTCTTGGGTTTTTCGGATAAGCTGTTTTTCGCCGCCGCGTGCTGTTTTTCGCCGTCGGGCGCTGGTTTTCGCCGACGGAGCTGTTTTTCGCTGCCGCGTGCTGTTTTTCGCCGTCGGGCACTGTTTTTCGCCGACGGAGCTGTTTTTCGCCGCCGCGTGCTGTTTTTCGCCGTCGGGCGCTGGTTTTCGCCGACGGAGCTGTTTTTCGCCGCCGCGTGCTGTTTTTCGCCGTCGGGCGCTGGTTTTCGCCGACGGAGCTGTTTTTCGCCGCCGCGTGCTGTTTTTCTCCGTCGGGCGCAGGTTTTCGCCGACGGAGCTGTTTTTCGCCGCCGCGTGCTGGTTTTCGCCGTCGGGCGCTGTTTTCGCCGACGGAAGCTGTTTTTCGCCGTCGGATGCTCGGTTTTGACTGTGTGGATTGATTTTGCGATTTCTTCGCTTCTGGCAGCTTGCGGTGCGGTTTTAGCTTCCGCGGAGCGCGCGGTCGTGTGGTTGGTCGCCGCGTGCTCCGATTCGCGTGCGGATTCTGGCATCGGGCTTCGTGTTGCGTGCGGACCCCTTGGAGGCCAGATAAGCCGCTGAGCCAATTGCAAGTGTCGACGAGCAATTGGTGGCTTTCTGAGGTGGGTTGGTTTTTTCTCTCCAAGTCTACGGACTTCCTTCTAATTCTACTGTGATCGGATTGCATGCTAGTTTAAGTGTTTTCTTGGAACTTAACTAGCACCCCCGTCATATGTGCATGTGTTTGACCAGACCGTTAGAGAACCTTAATCTGGGCTAGGTTCTTTTATGTTTTAGACATCCCACACCATGCATACTCTTCTGGACATAGTGTTCCTCGCCCGGGTAGTGGGCTGAGTGGTCAGAGTGTTGTGGGACGGGTGTTGCACTCGGGCCCGGGGGGCCGAGTGGGGTCTGGAGGATGGGTTAGGCCAGTGTTGGTGTTTTGGGGAACCGTTTCAGATAAACTGTCACGCCCCGGCGTCGAAACTGCGACCCGGGCTCGCCAACAGATCCGCCGTCCATACGGGAAGCCCCGTATAGACGAAGCGACTAACCTGCAAAAAAGCATCTATACTATGCAGATATCAGAGCTGAAAGTAAAACTGCTAGAATTAAAAACTATATACAACACAAGTCCTCACCACAAGTACAAAAGTCTCTCGAGCAGTAAAATAAGTACAACTCTATACCTCACTACAAAGTTCTCTCAACATGAACTCTCAAAAGTAATAAGGATACATCTACTCACTGGACGATGGCTGGTAGGGAACTATCTCGCTACTCCCTTACCTCGATCAGAAGAAGCAGCAACAGGAGCAGCAGGAACCGGAGTAGAAGTCCCTGTGGGGAAAACACCACGACGGGTGTGAGAACTACGTCCCAAGTAGTTCTCAGTGGGTGCCGCCAACAAGCCCAACGGTCTGCCCACTAAGTCTACTAGAGGCATAAAGTAACGATAATACCGAAATGAAAGGGCTGGAAAAGTAACTCTACAGCTACTATGCCTCTATCTAGATGCTCAAGAAAAGGAACAGATGGAACATGATGCACCTACTAACACACACAGTAAACTCACCAAAACTATACTGACTGCCTCAAGGGTCCAGTCAAACCTGCGCCCACCTACTGCCGCACATCCTCAACAGGACGGGTCTACCGTAGGGTGTCCGTGACTGCCACTAACTGGCACAGTCAGAGGAACGGCGTCGACAAGTCGCGATAGCAAGTAACAGGCCCAACTCCGGAGTGGCTCTCGAGGGGAGCGACCCCACCGAGGAAAGTATCCGCGTAACTCTGTCGAGCTCAAATATGGCTCATGCAGGCTAAAGTCCAAACCACGATCAACAAGATCGACCAACAACAACAACTCTCAACTACAGGCAGGAAAACCACACAGCTGGGGCCACCGTCCACCAGACGACTCCCACAACAGAACACCAAACTCACAGGAAAGACCGACACCATATGGGTTCGGAAACCCGATAGACCGGTGCTAAGAACCCTATCAAACAAGAACAGACTCTAGGCTCCGCCTATCAAAGTTCCCGATCCCCTTACAGTTCGGAAAAGCAAAACCTCGGCACGACACGCAGAAAGCACCAACAGGGCCCGAAAGTCCCGGAAGACCTACACCTACAACCCTATCAAACAAGAACAGGTTCCAGGCTCGGCCCCGGCGGCTTTCGTCCCGACAAAGGAACGACCCCTAGAACCCGGATCACTCGAATCCTTTCGAGTGAGGAGATTTATATGAAAAGGTGACATTTGTTATTGAAAATTATTTTGATCTGGAAGAAATCCATATTTAACGATTTTAGTTCTTTTTAGAAAATCAGTTAGAAAAATAAGTGTTTTACCCAAACCCCGAAGGGCTGATGCCTTTGTCCAATCAAACAAGAACAGACTCTAGCGGCCCTTCGATGCTTGGAAGAAAATATTGGTAGACTAAAATCATGTGTATGTCGAAAAGGGTTCTAGGTTCGGCTAACACTAGTATACTACTACCACTGACACAGTGGCGACAACCCCAACAGGGGAAAACAAGACCTCTCGGGACCACCGTTTATCTCAAACGGTTCCCGGCACAGACAAGCGATCCACTACATCTACCAGACTCCACTCTGCTCCCAAGCACGAGTGCAAATGCATCCCACACTAAAAAGATGTCCCGACCGCTCGGCCCACTACCCGGGCGAGGATAACACTAAGTCCAGGAATGAAACATAAAGTGTGGATGTCTAAGCATAAATAACCCTAGCCCAAGTGAGGGTTTTCTACTGGTCTGGTTACACATGCAACATATGACGGGGGTGCTAGGTCAGGTTCCAAGATAACGAATATTTAACATGATAGAAGAAAGTAAAAGATCACAAGATCAACAGATAATACTAGGAACAACAATTCCTATTTCTAGCATACTACCCAAGTCCAATCCCTATCATGCATGATTCTATATCCATAGAATTAGAGTACAGTCCATAGATCTTGAAAGCAAGCCACCCACCTGAAGGCGCTAACTGTCCGGAGTCGTACAGCTGAGAAAACCAGAAAAATAACAACTCTAGGTCCAACAGGTCCAGCACAGTCCACAATCCCTCCTGGGTACAACATAAGGCCACAGTTATACTTTAAATCCAATAAAATCCAGGTTTTACAAATCTGCTGGAAACAGTCCAATTGCTGCGAAATTTTCACCTGTAAAACGAACTCCAAAAATTCTGAGAAAAATACCACAGCGATCCTCGCGTCGATAGCTTCGAAACGGGTACCTGCACGTCCAATTCCGAGCACCGTAGGCCAAGTTATAAATTCCACAGTATCGGTGCGCATAATCCCAAAACCATTCAACTGTAAACTCTCGTACAGATAAAAGGAAAAGTGTATACCTTCGGGATGGTCTCCAAAAATTCCCAGAAAAATATATGATGATCCTTGCGTCGCGTAGATGAAAAAAGTCTATAAGCACGTTCTGATCCGAGATCTGTGCGCGAAGATATCCTCAAAAGAAGCTGCTGTCCTCACCACAAACTCATAGCAAGAAGGGTCCCAATGAGCACGAGAAAACACCTCGGAAAACGCAAAATCAGAAAATGTGCGTGAAACCCAAAATCGTAGCCTCACCTGTTACGAATCCAGCAGCGAAGAAATCGCTCAAAAATATCGTCGGAGTAGGTCGGGGGAGCTCGTACACCGAAGAGCGACGGAAGAAGCACCGAAGAAAGAACGTCGCGCCGAGCCAAGAAAAAGAGAATCTCGAAAAGCGTGCCCCCAAAAATCCCCAAACTCTGCAGATGGAAGCTTGACAGAGAGAGGATCAACTTTGGTGAAGAACTCTCCTCGGTTTGACGCTCAGAAATGCCAAAAAGCCGAAGAGGAAGGGAGCTCGGCCTTTAAATAGGCAGCAGAAAAACAAATGAAGAAATCCCCAAAAGGTCCCCACTTTCGGGCGCACCCGAAGTTTCGGGCGCCCGAATCCGGGCGCAGAGGCGGGTTACTGTAGCCGCCCGGAAAAAATTTGGTGCCGCCACGTCACCCGCACAGCAAACAGCTGTGCGGGGCGCGCCGGGAGTGGCCACGTGGCACTCCCGGTGACCGACACGTGTCCCGCACAGCAAACAGCTGTGCGGGGCGCGTGTGGTGCCGCCGCGTGGCACCTACCCGGTCAAACCGGGTAGGTGGCGCCCGCCAGTGGCAGGGCGACACGTGGCCCTGCCACTGTCGCGGTCACACGTGCGGGCAGGCGCCGCACTGGCCGCCTGCCACGCACGCGCCCCGAGGCGCCCGACCGCGACCCGGTGCACCGCGCCTCGTGAGCCCGCGAATGGCATGACGACACGTGTCCTGTGCACCCGGTCCACGCACCCAATTCAGGTTCCGTGGACCGCGCCGCGTGCACCGACCAACCGGGGGATGCCACGTGTCCCCCCGCCCCGGTCCATGCACCGCCGCGCAAACCCTGTGGACCGCGCCTCACGAGCCCGCCAATCAGGCGGTGCCACGTGTCCCTGCGCCGGGTCCGTGCACCCAGCCGCTCCCCTCTGTGGACCGAGCGCTGCGGACCGGCCCAATCACAAGCCGCCACGTGGCAGCCGGCGGTCCACGGCCCCTCCCATGCACCGAAATTCAGCGGAAACTTCCGGGGGTCCGTTTTTGGGCATCCGGACTCCAAATCAAACAAGCAAATAGCCGTTTTCAAGCGTTTTTCCACGCTGAATCCAAATCCACCCTCTGTTTGGCCCAAATCAATTCCGAAAATTCAGCAAATGCAGCCGAAGGCCAATCCAGCTGTGGATATCACACAGGGTCCATCCGTGGCATCCCTTTGATGCACTATGGACCAAATACTCCAACACTAGGTGTTCTACACCACGGTTCATGGGAGAAGCCACACGGGGATCAGGGTCACCACATCCTCCCCCACTAAAAGGAAGTTTCGTCCCCGAAACAAAAACACCACAACCACAAAACCAAGACAATCAAGAACACAACACAAAACTAACAAGAAAGGTTCGGCTCCACCAGCAGGAAAGTCATCAATCCCAACTCTCAATTTAGAAAACAGCTGAAATTAACGAAAAGTCCAAGAACTTTGAAAGATCAGTGCCTTCGCCCCAATCAAACGAGAACAGGTTCGGGCACTGTCTCCATTTCTGGAGCAATCCTTCGAAGTTTTCGTCCTGTTCGTAAATTTCAGTTCAAAGGCGAGAAGAGTGAGAGTAGTGTTGGTGTCGTTCCTGCTGTGGCCACAAAAAGGAAGCTACCACTAACGAGACTCCTAAGGACATAACCACTAGTCCTAGACATCACATCTGCTCCTGAGGTGGCGTCTGCCAAAGCCGCTAAAGCTGATGCTGCTGGAAGGATACGCCGACAATCCGAGAAAGCGAACTCCTCCAGTCCAACTCGCAGAAGGATAACTGCTCTCATTCCATTATCAGTCGTAGCACTGCACCGCACCAACAGTCCAACATGTGTGCTTAATCCAAGTCCTGGTGCTGTCCTTGAATCGCCACATCAGCCGGCGAAGTCCCAAGTCTCAACTGCACTGATCAAACACCGCGAATCTCCTCTATCCATAGGATACAGGGAAGAATCCAATCGCTAAACATGTAGCAGAAATTCCTAACCCATACCCATGCAAAGATGCTGATGCAGATACTCAACTAATAATGCAGAAGAATACAGCGGTAACGAAATGCTCAACTCAGCTAACCGAAATAAAATCATACCTGCCGCGGCATGATCCGCTGCCGGGGTGTCCTCCACCAGGGCTGCATAAACCCGTCCACTGGGTGCTGCAGGTCGTCGTCCCGTCTGTCCTGACGTCGTGGCCCACTCTGTCTGCTGGTGTGCCGAAGGGGTTCCCACTGCATGGATGGGCAAGGGGGGTGCTGTCGCAATCGGCCGCACTGACAAAATGGCCTGGGGGCAAGCCGCGCGGAAATGTCCCAACTCTCCACAGAGGAAACACCGCCCCTGTCTCTGATCACACTGCGACGGTGGATGAGGCCCGCCACAGATGACACACCGTTCCTGCCGCTGCTGCCGATACCGCTGATGCTGCTGCTGGGGCTCACCAGATCTCCGGCGCCTACGAAACCCACGACCCTCAGGATGAGATCGAGGAGGTCTCGGAGGTCCCTGCCCGCTCGTCTGACCCTCATCATCCGGTGCTGGGCGCTTCGCCCCAGGAATCACTACGGGGGCTAGAGCCACCTCTGACATCACTGCCTCTCCAGACTCAACATATAACGCCTGCTCCATCGATGCCTCCAAAGTCTGTAATCTGCAGGAGCGAACAAGCTGATAAATATCCCGGCGCAGCCCCCGCTCGAACATGTAGATCCGGTGAGACTCGTCCCTGGCCACGTGAGGCATACTAGCCAACAGCTGATTGAATTCGGCTATGTATGCATTCACGGGCCGATCTCCCTGGCGGAGATTTCTCAGCTGCTCCTCCAATCTCTGGCGAACACTCTCAGGAAAGAATGCCCCTAAAAGAAGTCTGCGGAACTCCGCCCAGGGAAGAATCTGCGTCCCAGGCGGACCAGCAGGCCGCACACACCGCCACCAAGCCTCGGCGTTGCCCTCCAAGTAGTGTGTAGCCAAAATGACCCGAAATCGATCCTCAACGAACAAACTCTCAAAATGACGCTCCATGGCCGTGATCCAAGACTCTGCCTCCCACGGCTCAGTACTCATACCGAAAAAACGGGGTGGATCAAACCGGCGGAACCTCATCAACAGATCCACCACCGCACTCTGCTCAGCAGAAGTCAAAGGTCCCATCGACCCAGGCGGTGGTATGATAGAAACCGGCTCGACAGGAATAGCCTGCGCTGACGGAACCACAGGGGGCGCCACAGCTGGCGAAGAAGGCACAGGCGAACACACAGGGGGTGCTACCACAGGCTGCGTCCTCTGCTCTAAAAGAAGCATCATCCGACCAAAGGCCTCCTCCTGGCGCCGAGAAGCCTCCTCCTGGCGCTGAGATGTCTCCTCCTGGCGCCGCACCGCCTCAGACAACTGTGCCACCTGGGCACGGAGCTCCAGAACCTCCCTCTGCTGTCCCTGCCCCGAGTCCTCCTGCTCGGGCTCATCGGAGGGGAAAGGCTGAGAACGCGTCTGCACCCTGCGTCGGGGAGGCATCGTGCCTACCTGCAACACACAAGCAACCATCAGGACAGTACCAAACAATACTCGACCCTTGGGAGAATAGACATGCCAGTCACAAATCCCAACCCTTGGGAGAGGTATCAAACTCAATCAGGACTCTCGCTAATAGTCACGACTCTCACGTAGTCATCCTAATGTCCAACCACAAGCCTAGGGTTTCTAAGTCCACAATGACCTACAACCTAGGCTCTGATACCACCTAATCTGTCACGCCCCGGCGTCGAAACTGCGACCCGGGCTCGCCAACAGATCCGCCGCCCATACGGGAAGCGCCGTATAGACGAAGCGACTAACCTGCAAAAGAGCATCTATACTATGCAGATATCAGAGCTGAAAGTAAAACTGCTAGAATTAAAAACTATATACAACACAAGTCCTCACCACAAGTACAAAAGTCTCTCGAGCAGTAAAATAAGTACAACTCTATACCTCACTACAAAGTTCTCTCAACATGAACTCTCAAAAGTAATAAGGGTACATCTACTCACTGGACGATGGCTGGTAGGGAACTATCTCGCGACTCCCTTACCTCGATCAGAAGAAGCAGCAACAGGAGCAGCAGGAACCGGAGTAGAAGTCCCTGTGGGGAAAACACCACGACGGGTGTGAGAACTACGTCCCAAGTAGTTCTCAGTGGGTGCCGCCAACAAGCCCAACGGTCTGCCCACTAAGTCTACTAGAGGCATAAAGTAACGATAATACCGAAATGAAAGGGCTGGAAAAGTAACTCTACAGCTACTATGCCTCTATCTAGATGCTCAAGAAAAGGAACAGATGGAACATGATGCACCTACTAACACACACAGTAAACTCACCAAAACTATACTGACTGCCTCAAGGGTCCAGTCAAACCTGCGCCCACCTACTGCCGCACATCCTCAACAGGACGGGTCTACCGTAGGGTGTCCGTGACTGCCACTAACTGGCACAGTCAGAGGAACGGCGTCGACAAGTCGCGATAGCAAGTAACAGGCCCAACTCCGGAGTGGCTCTCGAGGGGAGCGACCCCACCGAGGAAAGTATCCGCGTAACTCTGTCGAGCTCAAATATGGCTCATGCAGGCTAAAGTCCAAACCACGATCAACAAGATCGACCAACAACAACAACTCTCAACTACAGGCAGGAAAACCACACAGCTGGGGCCACCGTCCACCAGACGACTCCCACAACAGAACACCAAACTCACAGGAAAGACCGACACCATATGGGTTCGGAAACCCGATAGACCGGTGCTAAGAACCCTATCAAACAAGAACAGACTCTAGGCTCCGCCTATCAAAGTTCCCGATCCCCTTACAGTTCGGAAAAGCAAAACCTCGGCACGACACGCAGAAAGCACCAACAGGGCCCGAAAGTCCCGGAAGACCTACACCTACAACCCTATCAAACAAGAACAGGTTCCAGGCTCGGCCCCGGCGGCTTTCGTCCCGACAAAGGAACGACCCCTAGAACCCGGATCACTCGAATCCTTTCGAGTGAGGAGATTTATATGAAAAGGTGACATTTGTTATTGAAAATTATTTTGATCTGGAAGAAATCCATATTTAACGATTTTAGTTCTTTTTAGAAAATCAGTTAGAAAAATAAGTGTTTTACCCAAACCCCGAAGGGCTGATGCCTTTGTCCAATCAAACAAGAACAGACTCTAGCGGCCCTTCGATGCTTGGAAGAAAATATTGGTAGACTAAAATCATGTGTATGTCGAAAAGGGTTCTAGGTTCGGCTAACACTAGTATACTACTACCACTGACACAGTGGCGACAACCCCAACAGGGGAAAACAAGACCTCTCGGGACCACCGTTTATCTCAAACGGTTCCCGGCACAGACAAGCGATCCACTACATCTACCAGACTCCACTCTGCTCCCAAGCACGAGTGCAAATGCATCCCACACTAAAAAGATGTCCCGACCGCTCGGCCCACTACCCGGGCGAGGATAACACTAAGTCCAGGAATGAAACATAAAGTGTGGATGTCTAAGCATAAATAACCCTAGCCCAAGTGAGGGTTTTCTACTGGTCTGGTTACACATGCAACATATGACGGGGGTGCTAGGTCAGGTTCCAAGATAACGAATATTTAACATGATAGAAGAAAGTAAAAGATCACAAGATCAACAGATAATACTAGGAACAACAATTCCTATTTCTAGCATACTACCCAAGTCCAATCCCTATCATGCATGATTCTATATCCATAGAATTAGAGTACAGTCCATAGATCTTGAAAGCAAGCCACCCACCTGAAGGCGCTAACTGTCCGGAGTCGTACAGCTGAGAAAACCAGAAAAATAACAACTCTAGGTCCAACAGGTCCAGCACAGTCCACAATCCCTCCTGGGTACAACATAAGGCTACAGTTATACTTTAAATCCAATAAAATCCAGGTTTTACAAATCTGCTGGAAACAGTCCACTTACTGCGAAATTTTCACCTGTAAAACGAACTCCAAAAATTCTGAGAAAAATACCACAGCGATCCTCGCGTCGATAGCTTCGAAACGGGTACCTGCACGTCCAATTCCAAGCACCGTAGGCCAAGTTATAAATTCCACAGTATCGGTATGCATAATCCCAAAACCATTCAACTGTAAACTCTGGTACAGATAAAAGGAAAAGTGTATACCTTCGGGATGGTCTCCAAAAATTCCCAGAAAAATATATGATGATCCTTGCGTCGCGTAGATGAAAAAAGTCTATAAGCACGTTCTGATCCGAGATCTGTGCGCGAAGATATCCTCAAAAGAAGCTGCTGTCCTCACCACAAACTCACAGCAAGAAGGGTCCCAATGAGCACGAGAAAACACCTCGGAAAACGCGAAATCAGAAAATGTGCGTGAAACCCAAAATCGTAGCCTCACCTGTTACGAATCCAGCAGCGAAGAAATCGCTCAAAAAGATCGTCGGAGTAGGTCGGGGGAGCTCGTACACCGAAGAGCGACGAAAGAAGCACCGAAGAAAGAACGTCGCGCCGAGCCAAGAAAAAGAGAATCTCGAAAAGCGTGCCCCCAAAAATCCCCAAACTCTGCAGATGGAAGCTTGACAGAGAGAGGATCAACTTTGGTGAAGAACTCTCCTCGGTTTGACGCTCAGAAATGCCAAAAAGCTGAAGAGGAAGGGAGCTCGGCCTTTAAATAGGCAGCAGAAAAACAAATGAAGAAATCCCCAAAAGGTCCCCACTTTCGGGCGCACCCGAAGTTTCGGGCGCCCGAATCCGGGCGCAGAGGCGGGTTACTGTAGCCGCCCGGAAAAAATTTGGTGCCGCCACGTCACCCGCACAGCAAACAGCTGTGCGGGGCGCGCCGGGAGTGGCCACGTGGCACTCCCGGTGACCGACACGTGTCCCGCACAGCAAACAGCTGTGCGGGGCGCGTGTGGTGCCGCCACGTGGCACCTACCCGGTCAAACCGGGTAGGTGGCGCCCGCCAGTGGCAGGGCGACACGTGGCCCTGCCACTGTCGCGGTCACACGTGCGGGCAGGCGCCGCACTGGCCACCTGCCACGCACGCGCCCCGAGGCGCCCGACCGCGACCCGGTGCACCGCGCCTCGTGAGCCCGCGAATGGCATGATGACACGTGTCCTGTGCACCCGGTCCACGCACCCAATTCAGGTTCCGTGGACCGCGCCGCGTGCACCGACCAACCGGGGGATGCCACGTGTCCCCCCGCCCCGGTCCATGCACCGCCGCGCAAACCCTGTGGACCGCGCCTCACGAGCCCGCCAATCAGGCGGCGCCACGTGTCCCTGCGCCGGGTCCGTGCACCCAGCCGCTCCCCTCTGTGGACCGAGCGCTGCGGACCGGCCCAATCACAAGCCGCCACGTGGCAGCCGGCGGTCCACGGCCCCTCCCATGCACCGAAATTCAGCGGAAACTTCCGGGGGTCCGTTTTTGGGCATCCGGACTCCAAATCAAACAAGCAAATAGCCGTTTTCAAGCGTTTTTCCACGCTGAATCCAAATCCACCCTCTGTTTGGCCCAAATCAATTCCGAAAATTCGGCAAATGCAGCCGAAGGCCAATCCAGCTGTGGATATCACACAGGGTCCATCCGTGGCATCCCTTTGATGCACTATGGACCAAATACTCCAACACTAGGTGTTCTACACCACGGTTCATGGGAGAAGCCACACGGGGATCAGGGTCACCACATAAACGGTGGTCCCGGGGGTTTTCCTTTCCGCTGTTCTTCTCGTCACCACCCTGGTGTGATCGTGGTGCACGTGTGTTAGCAGGACCTTGAACCCAGAACCTTTTTGGATGAATACATGATTTTAGTCAGCCAATGTTTCTTCCAAGCCTCGCAAGGTTGCCTGAGTCTGTTCTTGTGTGATAGGACGAGGGCATTAGCTCTTCGAGGTTTGGGTATAAAACTTGATTTCAAAGGGTTTTCCTAAAAAGACTAAAAATCACTAATAAGATGGATTTCTCTCAGATCGAATGGTTTTCTGAAATAAATGACATGGTTTCTTATAAACTTATCCACCCGAGCGGATTCGAGTGATCTGGGTTCTAAGGGCTGCTTCTTTCTTGGGGACGTAGGTGTTAGTCTCCCGGGGTTTCGGACCTTTTGCAGAGCTGGCCGTGGAGTAGCTCCGGCCGTGAGTTGTGTGTTGAGTTCAGTGGGGTGTTGTTGAGGGAGCCGTTGGGAGAGACGGTGGTCCCAGCTGTGTAGTACCTTCGTTGAGTGGGTCAGTGTTGTGAGATTGAGTCGTGGAGGGTTCTCCGACTGAGTTGTGCTTTGAGCATCGAGATACCGATCTGTTTGATCGAGGACCACAGCCTGCAGGAGCCACTTGTGAGACAGTGATACTGATGAGATACTTGAGTTCGGTGGGGTCGCACCCCTCGAACCACGCCCCGGGTGCGTTGATGATTCCGAGCCTGATGAGGCTGCGATGATGATACCGAGCCTGACGAGGCTGCGATGATGCGCCTAGTTCATATACTAGAGGTCGCTTGATACCCCTGGCCGTGCTACCATGGGGTCACTGTGTGAGATATCGAGTTTGTCCGTTGGGACACCCTGGTTGATACACCAGGGGGCGCAGGCTTGACTCGACTGGACCCTGTGGGGCAGTCGCTGAGATTTGGGATGCACTGAGAGAGTGTTGGCGTAGCATGTGTCATAGTAGAGCGTCTTGGGCTTAGTACTTGTGACATATTGTCAGCAGTGAGTGATTGCATACCATCATCCATAGTCTCTTCTTATTGAGCATAGTATATAGAGGCATGATAGCTGTAGATTCTTTTCCAGCTTATTTATCTTATCATCAGTCTTTTCTCTATCTTATGCCTCTGGTAGACTTAGTGGGCAGACCGTGGTTCTTGGAGACGGTACCCACTGAGAACTACTGTAGGATGTAGTTCTCACACCCTCTGTCGGTGACAGGTTGCTGAGGCTTTCTTCCGTTCCTGCTGTGCTTGACTGGACGGACCGAGGACAGGGAGTCGCGTGATAGTTCCCTACCAGCATTGTTACTTTAGAGAGAGGTAGATGTACCATCCCGGATTGTGGGAGTTGGTTATGTTTCCTGTTTAGCTATCTCCCATTTGGATTTGTAGATGTTGTATAGGTGGACTTCTATTTGTATCATCTGATTTTGGGAGATAGGCTATGGGTTGTAGCAACTTTGTTGTTGAGAAAAATTTTATAGTACAGCTTTTTATCCGCTCTGATACCACTCTAATCTGTCACGCCCCGGGGGTCGAAACTGCGACCCGGGCTCGCTAACAGATCCGCCATCTGTACGGAAACTGCCGTACAGAGAGAATAACATATCAAATCACTCATCCCAACCCGAGGGAGAGGTAAAAACTCAATCTGGACTCTCGCTAACAGTCACGACTCTCACGTAGTCATCCTAATGTTTGTTTTTGTTTCAGTTACTTGCGATGCCGCCGAGACGTCGTGCAGCGACGAGCGGGCGTTTGGCCTCAGCTGAGGAGCCCGGACGGCGGGCTGCCGAGCAGGCTAGGCAGGGTGAGGTGCAGGATCTGCGGGCTCAGGGGGCCCAGATGTCGGAGGCGTTGCGGCGCCAGGAGAAGAACATGGAGCGTGTATTGCGCATGTTTGAGCTGAGAGCATCTCCCGGGGTATCGCCAGTAGTACTCCAGCCGCGACATTGTCGATTTCGACCCTGGTCGCACCACTGATGGTGCAGGAGCAGCGAGAGGTTGCCAACCGGTTATTCTACTTCATCCAGTCCCATCCCCTGCAGATTTTGGGATTTAAGTTGGGGGCCTTGGGAGGCCGAGAACTGGATCGCTGCTATGGAAAAGCTGTTCAAGGATTTGTTCATCCAGGGGAAGCATCTGGGCGCTTGATCTTGCGCCTTTGGTTAGGGACGCCGAGAGTTGGTGGCGTCGGGTTCGTCCTGTTGGACCACCGAGAGTGAGTTTCCGCGATGGTTGAGCAGTGGGCCCCTTGTCACCCAGGATGAGGTTTTGAGGTGGATTGTTGAGAGGGGACTGCACCTGGATATCTATCTCATTGTGTATTCTCGGCGAGTGCCGACCGTAGATGCAGCGATTGGGCATGCGCGATGGATTGACCGAGGATCACTGATCACGTCCAGGAGGGACGGAGGTCGAGGGACCAGCTCCAGAGGGAGAGTCTTCCATTATTGCCTGATTTCGGGATAGTGGAGTGGATCGAGGTTGCCATGGTGCCAGCCTCAGGATCATGTGTCTCAGAGGAGACAGAGACCTGGAGGTTCTCGGCAGTCGAGGCGCCAGGATACTGGATTGGAGACCGAGATAGTGGTCGACTTGGTTATGGAACCTTGCAGCCGAGGTTGTGCCCGGTTAGTGTTCAGAACCCGGTGGGAGCTTTCTGAGCTTGCCTTGCGGTCAGGTGGATCGACTGAGGCCTCGATTGTTAGGATTTGAAGAATCGAGTACTCCAGCTGTGTTTGAACGGGTTAGCAGCCGGACCCATCGTGGACATTTGGATTTATTTCCGAAGTGGCTTAGAGCTTCAGGATCACTGGAGGATTGTGCAGCAACTCCTAAGAGGGGAGATGTTGGTTGCCTCGTCGAGAGATGTACCTGCGGAACTTGATTGTTTTGGTTGCTAAGGAGCAACGGAGGAGTTGTGCCTTTTTGGAGACTTCGATTTTTGGAAGCCACCAGCCGCAGAGGTTTATGTTTATAGACTTGAGTTTACGCGGGGAGTTTGGACCGTGATTTTCGTCTGATAGGAAGAAGTGTAAGTGAACCCTCGCACTTTATCGGCTTTTCTTCATTGGAGTCGAATAAGGATTTGAGCTATCAGAAGCAACCGAAGAAATTCTTGGTTGTGAAGTTATGGAATTTACGGTTGGTTTTACCCGGTGAAGGTTCGGTGGTGCCAGTATGTTGAGTTAGAGCGACCACCTGAGAGCCGAGAGGATGAGTTTGGGTTGCCGATTGGTGGGCGCCAGGTTAGCGGATCGCTTGGTACTTGGTATGACTTCCTTTCCTAGTGGGTGAGATCAGAGTTTTGCACCCCTACTTGGTTGAGTTGGTGGATTGTGGTTTTGGGTTGCCGCCACAGCAGGGACAACTTCAACATCTCTCTCTCCTTGTTTTCCCGTTTTATCACCGAAAATAGCGGGCGGAGCGAAAAATTTTGAAGGAATACTCCAGAGATGGAGGCGATGCTGGAACCTGTTCTGTTTTGATCGGGGCGAAGGCATCGGTCCTTTGGAAATTTTGGACTTTTCGCTATTTTCGGCTGCTTGTCTTTTGAGAGAGAGTTGGAGTTGATGATATTCCCGATGTAAGTTTCTTGGGGTAGGGTGTGTGTTTTGGTTTCGAGGACGAAACCTTTTGAAGGAGGGGAGAATGTAAAGTACCGGGGCATTGGATAGCGCGCCGACCACACAGATGGCTTGGAGCAGAGAGTTGCCTTGGGCATGTTGCATTTGAGGTTACTGTTGATGCCGGGTTGATTCGGATCAACGCGGAAGCTCCAGCTCGATTCGGGGTTTTTTCGGGCTTTGTAGGCCGATTGAGGATGAGATTGGGAATTACCGACTTCACCGTGGAGTGCCGGAAATTCGGGAACACTTGGAACAGGTGTACTTTCAGATTACAGCGAGGTTCGGGAGGTTCCGGACTGACGCGAAGGACCCGGAGGCAAAAAGTTAGTCGGAACTGACAATTTTGGAGCCGGTAATTGATTTGAGCACCCCGACTCAACGGATAAGCTTTTTGAGGAGAAAAAGCTGTGGACACGTGTACTTTTGATTTACAGCGAGGTTCGGGAGGTTCCGGACTGACGCGGAGGACCCGGAGGCAAAAAGTGAGTCGGAACTGGCAATTTTGGAGCCGGTAATTGATTTGAGCACCCCGACTCAACGGATAAGCTTTTTGAGGAAAAAAAGCTGTGGACACGTGTACTTTTGATTTACAGCGAGGTTCGGGAGGTTCCGGACTGACGCGGAGGACCCGGAGGCAAAAAGTGAGTTGGAACTGGCAATTTTGGAGCCGGTAATTGATTTGAGCACCCCGCCTCAACGGATGAGCTTTTTGAAGAGAAAAAGCTGTGAGCACGTGTATTTTCGATTTACAGCGGAGTTCGGGAGGTTCCGGGCAGCGGCGGAGAGCCCGAAGGCAAAAAGTGAGTTGGAGTTGGAGTTTTTGGAATTAATTAATTAGTTAATTAATTAATTAAAGCTTTATGCTTTATATAAAGGGCCCCAGCCTCCCTCTGCAGAAGAGAAAGAAAGGAAAAGAGAAAGAAAGGAAAAAGAGAAAGAAAGGAAAGGAAAAGAGAGAAGAAAGGAAGAAGATGAGGACTTGAAGGCATCTTGGATTTTTGGACTCGCCGTTGGAGGCCGTGCGAAGCTCGTGGGCGTGCGACGTGCGACGACGAGGTAAGCAAAATTCTGATTCTTGGGTTTTTCGGAGGTTTATGCAGTTTTTTTGGAGTTTTTGAGCCTTGAGGAATTTGTAATTGGTTTTTAAAATGCTAAAATCGGATTTTTGGGATTTTTCGGATTATTGGGGTTTTTTATAAAATTAGTGGTTTTGCTGTCGCCGGCGGCCGCGAGCGCGCGCAACGGCGCACACGCGGCGCCAGGGTGCTGCTGTTGGCAGCACCCTGCGGCGACATGCCGCTGGGCACGGCGCCGCGTGCAGCAAAGCGCGGCACGCGGCACTGCCTGGCCGCGCGCAGGTGCGCGCGGCAGGGCCGCGCGCGGGTGCGCGCGGCACTTCCTGGCCGCGCGCAGGCGCGCGCGGCAGGGCCGCGCGCGGCAGGGCTGCGCGCGGGCCTGCGCGGGCCTGCGTGGGCCGCGCGCGGGCCTGTGCGGGCGCTCGGGCGCGCGCGACCGCGCGCAGCGCAGTGGGCTGCGCGCGGGCCTGCGCGCAGCGCCGCAGGGCGCTGCGCGCAGCGCCGCTGGGCACCGCGCGCAGCGCCGCTGGGCGCCGCGCGCAGCGCCGCAGGGCGCTGCGCGGTGCGCTCCGGCACCGCGCAGCGGGTCGCTGCGCGGCGCTGCTGGGTTGGGCGCCGTGCGGCGGGCCTTCCTCGTCGCGCGGCTGGGTTTTCGCCGCGCGGCGTGCTCCCGGACGGCGGGCGACTCCTCGGTTTGCGTGCCGGCGCCGTGTTTTTGCCGTCGGAGCCCGTGGGTCGCCGTCGGCCGCTGTTTTTCGCCGTCGGCTGCTGCTTTTTCGCCGTCGAGCAGATTTCTGGCAGTTTTTCGCGAGCGGTTTTCACAGGATTTTCGCAAACTGATTTTTTGAGCGGTTTTTCACCGTCGGGCGCTGTTTTTCGCCGACGGAGCTGTTTTTCGCCGCCGCGTGCTGTTTTTCGCCGTCGGGCTCTGGTTTTCGCCGACGGAGCTGTTTTTCGCCGCCGCGTGCTGTTTTTCGCCGTCGGGCGCTGTTTTTCGCCGACGGAGCTGTTTTTCGCCGCCGCGTGCTGTTTTTCGCCGTCGGGCGCTGGTTTTCGCCGACGGAGCTGTTTTTCGCCGCCGCGTGCTGTTTTTCGCCGTCGGGCGCTGGTTTTCGCCGACGGAGCTGTTTTTCGCCGCCGCGTGCTGTTTTTCGCCGTCGGGCGCTGGTTTTCGCCGACGGAGCTGTTTTTCACCGCCGCGTGCTGGTTTTCGCCGTCGGGCGCTGTTTTCGCCGACGGAAGCTGTTTTTCGCCGTCGGATGCTCGGTTTTGACTGTGTGGATTGATTTTACGATTTCTTCGCTTCTGGCAGCTTGCGGTGCGGTTTTAGCTTCCGCGGAGCGCGCGGTCGTGTGGTTGGTCGCCGCGTGCTCCGATTCGCGTGCGGATTCTGGCATCGGTCTTCGTGTTGCGTGCGGACCCCTTGGAGGCCAGATAAGCCGCTGAGCCAATTGCAAGTGTCGACGAGCAATTGGTGGCTTTCTGAGGTGGGTTGGTTTTTTCTCTCCAAGTCTACGGACTTCCTTCTAATTCTACTGTGATCGGATTGCATGCTAGTTTAAGTATTTTCTTGGAACTTAACTAGCACCCCCGTCATATGTGCATGTGTTTGATCAGACCGTTAGAGAACCTTAATCTGGGCTAGGTTCTTTTATGTTTTAGACATCCCACACCGTGCATACTCTTCTGGACATAGTGTTCCTCGCCCGGGTAGTGGGCTGAGTGGTCAGAGTGTTGTGGGACGGGTGTTGCACTCGGGCCCGGGGGGCCGAGTGGGGTCTGGTGGATGGGTTAGGCCAGTGTTGGTGTTTTGGGGAACCGTTTCAGATAAACGGTGGTCCCGGGGGTTTTCCTTTCCGCTGTTCTTCTCGTCACCACCCTGGTGTGATCGTGGTGCACGTGTGTTAGCAGGACCTTGAACCCAGAACCTTTTTGGATGAATACATGATTTTAGTCAGCCAATGTTTCTTCCAAGCCTTGCAAGGTTGCCTGAGTCTGTTCTTGTGTGATAGGACGAGGGCATTAGCTCTTCGAGGTTTGGGTATAAAACTTGATTTCAAAGGGTTTTCCTAAAAAGACTAAAAATCACTAATAAGATGGATTTCTCTCAGATCGAATGGTTTTCTGAAATAAATGACATGGTTTCTTATAAACTTATCCACCCGAGCGGATTCGAGTGATCTGGGTTCTAAGGGCTGCTTCTTTCTTGGGGACGTAGGTGTTAGTCTCCCGGGGTTTCGGACCTTTTGCAGAGCTGGCCGTGGAGTAGCTCCGACCGTGAGTTGTGTGTTGAGTTCAGTGGGGTGTTGTTGAGGGAGCCGTTGGGAGAGACGGTGGTCCCAGCTGTGTAGTACCTTCGTTGAGTGGGTCAGTGTTGTGAGATTGAGTCGTGGAGGGTTCTCCGACTGAGTTGTGCTTTGAGCATCGAGATACCGATCTGTTTGATCGAGGACCACAGCCTGCAGGAGCCACTTGTGAGACAGTGATACTGATGAGATACTTGAGTTCGGTGGGGTCGCACCCCTCGAACCACGCCCCGGGTGCGTTGATGATTCCGAGCCTGATGAGGCTGCGATGATGATACCGAGCCTGACGAGGCTGCGATGATGCGCCTAGTTCATATACTAGAGGTCGCTTGATACCCCTGGCCGTGCTACCATGGGGTCACTGTGTGAGATATCGAGTTTGTCCGTTGGGACACCCTGGTTGATACACCAGGGGGCGCAGGCTTGACTCGACTGGACCCTGTGGGGCAGTCGCTGAGATTTGGGATGCACTGAGAGAGTGTTGGCGTAGCATGTGTCATAGTAGAGCGTCTTGGGCTTAGTACTTGTGACATATTGTCAGCAGTGAGTGACTGCATACCATCATCCATAGTCTCTTCTTATTGAGCATAGTATATAGAGGCATGATAGCTGTAGATTCTTTTCCAGCTTATTTATCTTATCATCAGTCTTTTCTCTATCTTATGCCTCTGGTAGACTTAGTGGGCAGACCGTGGTTCTTGGAGACGGTACCCACTGAGAACTACTGTAGGATGTAGTTCTCACACCCTCTGTCGGTGACAGGTTGCTGAGGCTTTCTTCCGTTCCTGCTGTGCTTGACTGGACGGACCGAGGACAGGGAGTCGCGTGATAGTTCCCTACCAGCATTGTTACTTTAGAGAGAGGTAGATGTACCATCCCGGATTGTGGGAGTTGGTTATGTTTCCTGTTTAGCTATCTCCCATTTGGATTTGTAGATGTTGTATAGGTGGACTTCTATTTGTATCATCTGATTTTGGGAGATAGGCTATGGGTTGTAGCAACTTTGTTGTTGAGAAAAATTTTATAGTACAGCTTTTTATCCGCTCTGATATCTGTGTAGCTGTAGTTTTGTCTTTTGCAGGCTAGACGCTTCGCCTGTACGGCAGTTTCCGTACAGATGGCGGATCTGTTAGCGAGCCCGGGTCGCAGTTTCGACCCCCGGGGCGTGACAGCACTGGCCTAACGGATTCCCGGACCTTTGCTGCGTCAGTCGGTTCTTCTCGCCTATGAGTGGGGTGTCTTTTTGGGAGGCGTTTGGAGTGACGGCGGTCCCAGCTGTGTTGTACCTTCTTTTAGTGGGTTAGTGTTGTGAGATTTAGTCGTGAAGGGTTCTCCGACTGAGTGATGGTTTTTGGGTATTCGAGTTACCGATCTGTTTGATCATGGATTATAGCCTGCATGTGCCGCATATTGAGACAGTGAGACAGATGTGATACTTGAGTTCGGTGGGGTCGCTACCCTCGAGCTACGCCCCGGGTGCGATGATGATACCAAGCCTGACGAGGCTGCGATGTATGCGACTAGTTGATACACTAGAGTTCGCTTGTGATAGTCCGTGTGGGACGCCCTACGTAAGTCCCGTCCCAGTGAGGATGAGGTGGCAGTAGGTTTGGCGCAGGCTTGACTGGACCCTATGTGGCAGTCACTGAGATTTGGGTTACTGTGAGTGAGTGGTTGCATAGCATGTGTCTTAGTAGAGTTTTCATTGAGCATAGTACTTATGACATATTGTCAGTAGTGAGTGGATGCATACCATCATCTGTGTTTTTCCCCTTGAGCATAGTAGATAGAGGCATGATAGCTGTAGATACTTTTCAAGCTTACTTTTCTTTATTACAGTATTTTTCTGTTATCTTATGCCTCTAGTAGACTTAGTGGGCAGACCGTGGGTCTTGGAGACGGTACCCACTGAGAACTACTGTAGGATGTAGTTCTCACACCCTCTGTCGGTGACAGGTTGCTGAGGCTTTTCTTTCCGTTCTTGCCCGAGCTGGCGCGACGGACCGAGGACAGGGAGTCACGAGATAGTTCCCTACCCGCATAGTTCTTTTAGAGTGAGGTAGATGTACCATCCCGGACTGTGGGATTCACAGTTTATTGCACGTGTGGAAGGTCTGGCGCGCACTGGGGGACACTGCAAAGAAAAATTTAATATTTCACGTTTTTCGCTCAACCGAAAAACCCCCGGGGCGTTACAGAAAAGAAGAATAACAAGGTGATTACCTACTCCACGGACTCAAACCCCAACTTCAAATTCTTCGGATCTTGCGCTCACCGTCTGCACGTCCACTACACACGTTCGAATCCACTAACGCCACTCGAATCCACGAGCAACACGCTTCGAATCCACGAAACGCCTTCAACACATCGAATCCACGATGCCATGTCAACTCCTTGACGCAAACTTGATATAAGCTTCTATGGTGATCCTTTGCTTAGAATGTCATTAAAGAACCATGGATGGAATCTCTAAGCAAAGATTAGATCAATTCGACAAAAAGTATGTTGGGTTATATGTAATACGGATCTAAATAGGGGAAAAAACACCTAGAGGGGGGTGAATAGGTGTAAACGTATAAACACTCAAAAATCGTTGCGATAAAAACCCAATGCGGAAATAAAAATAATACGCAAGATTTTTACGTGGAAAACTCCATCACCGGAGTAAAAAACCACGGGACCGATAACACGGCAGAAATCCACTAGAATTAAAACACGTACAAGGTGATTTACCGTACACACTTACGACTCAACCTTTTCCATACGCTCCTAGAGGATCTTCTCCGCTCGCTCCGCGACGCTTCTCGAATCCACGATCTGCGCCCAACGCCGAATCCACGGCGTCCAACGTCGAATCCACGACGTCCGACCGAATCCACGGTCTTCACCCAATAGCACCCTTCGAATCCACGAACGTGCCTCGCTCCGAATCCACGAGAGCGGTTGAACCTTGAATCCACAAGGACACGCGAATCCACGCGCCGATTTTTGGGGTAAATCGTTGTTTTGGGTGGTGATGATCCGCCGAATACTTAGATCAAAGATAGATCGGAAATACCATCTAAGTATTCATTAGTTTGATTCAACTCAAGATGTGAGTATGAAAACCTAGAATCAAACTAATCAATATAGATGAAGAAACATAGAGTATTCTCTAATGATTTTCTTTCTTCTCTATATGTGGATCTAGAGCCGTAAAAGATGATATATGAAAATGACGGCTATTTCGATTCACAGTGGATTAACCCTAGAAAAAGAATCATAGGGTCTATTTATAGGTTAGAAACCCTAGGAAGGAGATAAGAATCAAAAACCTAACATTTCTGGAAATTTTACGGACGGCGATCCGGATCGGACTAGCTGTGATCCGGATCGTCGTAACGAGTCAGCCAGTTCCAGAAAAATGAAGGTTCGGGATCCGGATCGAAGTGCTTGATCCGGATCGTTCATACAGTTCACCAAACATCAACGTTCGGGATCCGGATTGCGAAGCCTGATCCGGATCGTTCAAGGAAGATGGTAAACTAAGTGTTCGGGATCCGGATCAAGAGGCTACGATCCGGATTGAACTGGTGTATGAACGAACCACCTTCGGGATCCGGATCGAACAACCTGATCCGGATCCTGAACATGTCCCAAGTCCAGTTTTTGATTTTTATGCAATGAAAGATTCTTCCAAGTGTTTCTACACTACAAGAAGTATTCGGATCACACAAAATCTTTAGTTAAACATACCTGATCCTTTTGAATTCTTCTTTCTTGAGATTGAGTTAAATGATCCAACTTTCTTCACCTTCAATCTTCAAGACTTGAGACTTTCACGAAACTACGCCAACTCAAATTCCGTAACAATCTCCCCCTTTGGCGGTTTCGTGACAAAACACAGATCCACTAAAGAAAATTCAAAAAGATATTTTTGTTGCTATCACCATACAACAAAAATTTACAATGGAGATCCAAAAATTTAAAAACATGAGATAAACTCCTAAAACAGACTCTAGACTTAGACATCTGTACTCTCTGCACAAAGAAATCATTCTTGACAAAAAGAGATCGTTAGATACCTCAAGAATATTTAGCATACAAAACCTAGTACAGAGATAGAGTTTATCTAATCATCATGACATTTGAGAATTCAGATATGTAAGAGAATCATAGTCAAAAACCAACATATCTTCTATGCAACTAAAGACCAAATGTCACACAATGTTAGTCCAACATCAACTTGTTAGTTATATTACATGCCCAAATAGTTAGTCGAATAGTTAGTCGAGACATGCAAACAATCACAAGATGAAAACCAAAGTTGAAGTTGAAGAGATACTTACCTTGATGTATACAAAATCTTCATCATCAAGATTTTCACAATCATTGTTCATTGTTCAAATCATTGTTCTAAACTCTCTCCCCCTTTTTGTCACAAAACAAAGCCAAAATGTAGTTAAGACTACGAAATGTTAGGAGAGTGAAAAGTTCCAATAAAACGTAAAACCTGAGAACTACGCTAAAGTAAGTATAAAACTAAATCCTAAAGTCAAAATCCTGCACAAAAGAAAAGGAAGGTGCAGTTCAGTCGGAGGAGTCGGAGCTGGTACAACTCAGCTTGCTCAAAATCCCTTTAAGCATTGTCGAAATAGTTGAACACTTCTTCTTGATCTTCTTGTGTTCAGAGGAAATTTGCTGAAGTTCTTTCGATATCCTCTCTTGTGCAGCAGAGAGTCTTTGTTGTTCCTGGCGAAGCGATTCAAATACAGCAGCGTCTGTACCCTGTCTTTTCGAGTGTGATGGATGCTGTCTAGAAGCAGATGGTGCATCCAATCCCTTAACCCATGGAGATTCAGTTTGTAGAACCCCAGAGAGTGAGCGAGCTCTAGTAAGAAGCCCACTATGATAACTTTCACTTCTTAGGACATTCTTTCGTCTTGTATATTGCTTAGTTGTTGATGCAGATTTCATAAGCCTTTTGCCTTTGACAGATTTTCTGTTTTCCTCATCAATCTTCTGTTGAACATCTTTGAAGAATTCATCCCATTCTTCCGTATCGTACTCTGAGCTGTCCTCCCTGCCTTCGGTTGTCTTATCTCCTGTTGAAAAATCCGGTTTCTCTTTTACAGATGTACTCTTGTGCACCATTGTGACCAGTAACAGGATTAACCAAGAGAGTGCCATTGATTCTAGTGCTTTAAGTTTAGAGAAATTGTCCTGTGAAAAACCAACTCAAGAACACATGAAAAATTGTTAATTTTCAAAGATTGAAAAATTGTACCCAAACAATCATAATCATGTAGAGAGACTAAGAATCAAATTAGTTTTGCAAAAGGACTTTTAAAAATAGATCAATTGCATGATTTTCGAAAATCCTTATTATATGCCCTAAAACCGAAATTTTAGAAATCGAAGCCTAAAAATCCGTTAATCAGAAGAATACCTAGCATATAATCAAAACTAATCTACCCAGAGTTCTTATTTCAAAAGAAATTTGATCAAAAACCATCCACAAACAAAGTTGATCCAAGAAATTCAACACGTTTGAGGATAAAAAGAGAAAAACGGTGAAAAACCGAGATTTTGATCAATAAAACTTACTTGGAGTTGAAGAACTTGAGTTTGAAAGCTTCCAGGAAGGATGAAATCTAGAGAGAGGCTCTGGAAACTTTGGAACAAAAGATTGGAGTAAAAGAAATCAAAACCCTTTTGTTCTTTATAAAACCTAGCCGCGATCCGGATCAGTTCATAACTGCGATCCGGATCGGCTACCCGCAGTGAGAAACTGCGTTCGGGATTCGGATCGGCAGATACAATCCGGATCGTCAGCCCGCAGAAGAATTCCTGCGTTCGGGATCCGGATCATCTAGCCCGATCCGGATCGGCCCCAACTTTTTCTTTGGAAAATTTCAGAGAAATTCAAGAAAAACCAGAAAAAGATTGTAAGCGCAAATGTGTATCAACTTTAAACAAAAATCATCGTTTCATACAACAAGAATTAGATTATGCCAAATCTGTCAATAATATCCAAAAATGAAACGAAAATTTACAAAAATTAAATCCCTTAAAGTTGAACACCTTCAATTACATCTAACTTGATCTTATGAGTAATGCCTTTATCAAATCATCAATTCAGTAAAGAAAATGAAATACAAAGATCAATAGATGTTTGAAATCCCAAATATAATAGATAATGTATCTAGACAATCTGTTGAAGAGAGTGGCTCTTTGAGCATCTTTCTTTAAAAACCCACCTTATACCAACCTTGAAATTTGACAGAGTCAAGTATTTCAACATGCATTTTACTTAATCAAAAATTTGAACAACCATGCTTGGTATACATGTGGTAGCTGCACACAATACTCGGACGACCGAGGTGGTAGCTCTTTCCTCCATGTGGTGGTAGTTTTCACACTCCTCATTGGGATGTAACTCTTTCCACATCTTTTGAGCATTTTACCTTTTCTAAGACTCCCCCTCAATTGGCTATCAATTATTTAAGATATAAAGTATTCAACCAAATATTGATCTCGATTTCATACTCGACTAAGCAGTCAAATAAGATAATGACTATACCAAGAGATCATAGAGAGAGAGAAATTGACTTTGATCACTTTAGAAGATGATTTAATTAACATAAATGATCATTGCAACAGTGAAATATTATGATGGCAAAAGCATAATAAATTTCTAAATGTGCGAAAAGATGCAATTAAAGTCAATTATGATCTATGCTCAATTAATGTCCTATGTACAAACATAGATAATGAACAAAACAAAAACAAATACAAAACCTATCCTAAGCAAAGATTTCAAAAAGAAGATTATTTCAAGGAAAGCATCCCAATTGCTTTTCGTAAATGAATAAAACGTTTTTGATCCAAAGGTTTTGTTAGAATGTCAGCTAATTGATCCTCAGTTGAAATATATGAAAGTTGAAGAGTATTTGATTCAACTAGCTCTCTAAGAAAATGATATCTAAGTTCAATATGTTTTGTTCTAGAGTGCAACACAGGGTTTTTTAGAAATGTTAATAGCACTAGTGTTGTCACAAAGTATTGTTACCGAAGATGCTGAAATGCGGAAGTCGCTCAATACGCTTTTCATCCAAATGAGTTGAGTTGAGCAACTTCCAGCTGAAATGTATTCCGCTTCGGCAGTCGAGAGTGCTATGCAGTTCTGCTTTTTACTGTGCCATGCAACAAGGCAATGGCCAAGATAGAAGCATGCACAACTCGTGCTTTTCCGATCATCCACTGATCCTGCCCAATCGGCATCTGAGTATCCAACAATATCCAAACTTGTTCCCATAGGATACCAAATTCCGAAATTAATTGATCCTTTGATATACCGGATGATCCTTTTCACCGCTTTCAGGTGAACCTCCTTTGGTGCTGATTGATATCTCGCGCAAATCCCAACACCAAAAGATATATCCGGGCGACTAGCCGTGAGGTAAAGTAGACTTCCAATCATACTTCGATACAGTTTCTCGTCTACATTCTCACTATGTGATTCACTTCCAAGTCCCTTGTGGCTAGTTCCCATTGGAGTCGGAAAATCTTTACAATTTTCTAGATCAAACTTTTTGACCAACTCCATTGCATACTTGGATTGACTCAAGTGAATACCTTCATCATTTTGTTTAATTTGCAATCCAAGGAAATAAGTCAATTCGCCCATCATGGATATCTCAAATTCGCTTTCCATGGTCTCCGCGAATTTAGAAGCATCGTTATCTCTTGTTGCGCCAAATACAATGTCATCGACATAGATTTGTGCTACAATGAAATTGCTTTGATAATGCTTCACAAAGAGAGTCCTATCAGCTCCCCCTCGAGTATAGCCCTTCTCCAAAAGGTGCTTTGTTAACCTTTCGTACCATGCTCGCGGTGCTTGTTTCAGACCGTAAAGAGCCTTTTTCAAACGAAAAACATGGTTAGGTTGTTTATGATCTACAAAACCTTTCGGTTGAGCCACATAAACTTCCTCATTTAAAAACCCATTTAGAAATGCGCTCTTAACGTCCATTTGAAATAATTTGATTTTAAAATGACAAGCAATAGCGAATAGTATACGAATGGACTCGAGTCTAGCTACAGGGGCGAAGGTTTCATCAAAGTCTATACCTTCTACTTGAGAGTAGCCTTGAGCAACTAATCGTGCCTTGTTCCTGATGATAGTACCATCCTCATTTTTCTTGTTCGTGAAGATCCATTTGGTACCTATCACATTGTGTTGCTTTGGAGGCTTCGTTAATTCCCAGACTTTGTTTCGCTCAAATTGATGGAGCTCTTCCTGCATTGCTATAATCCAGTAGTCATCCTGAAGAGCTTCATCTATGTTCTTTGGTTCGATTAAAGATACGTAGCAAGCGAATCCACAAACCAACTGCCTCCGAGTTCTGACTCCTTCTTGTGGATCTCCAATAATATTCGATTCCGGATGATCCTTGGAGATTCGTAACGTTTGTTGAAACGGAGTACTCGGAGATATATGAGATGATTCCTGCACATCAGATAAACTAGAAGAACCATTAGATGCATCATTAATATTGGAAGTATTATTATGAGAAGATGCACTAGCAGGAGAATCATCATCTAGAGAGATATCGAGGGTAGATTTTCCAGTTTCAAAGTGAAAAGCTTCATCTACTTTAACATTTATAGATTCTACGATCGTCTTAGATTCAATGTTAAATACTCGATATGCTCTGATATTCGTAGAATAACCCAAAAAGATCCCTTCATCACTTCGAGAGTCGAACTTTCCAAGATTTTCACGGTCACGTAAAATGTAACATCGATTCCCGAAGACACGAAAATATTTGATATTGGGTTTTCTACTAAACCACAGCTCATATGGTGTATTCAAAGTTCCTGGGCGCAAGTAAACTCTATTAATGACATAGACAGCGGTGTTCACAGCTTCAGCCCAAAAAAGTAGCGGTAAATTCCGGCTATGAAGCATCACACGCGCCATCTCTTGAACAACCCTGTTCTTGCGCTCAACAACACCATTCTGCTGAGGTGTATAGGGTGCCGAGAATTCATGTTTAATTCCATTTGAAGTGCAAAAATCAATGAATTTTGAATTTATGAATTCTCCACCTCTATCACTTCTAACACGAATGATCTTTTCATTCTTTTCAATCATAATACGATGGCAAATCTCATGAAAAGAGTCAAACGTATCAGCTTTCTCTTTTAAAAATGCTACCCAAGAAAACCGAGAGAAATCATCAACCAATAAAAAAAAATGTACCATTTACCTCCCAAAGATGGTTGACGGGTCGGCCAAAAGAAAAAGAAGAAAAGAAAGTAGTATACATAAACTACACAAGATTTAATCGAAGAACGATTAAAGACAAGGAGGGGTTTCACCTTTGCATACCCAAACCTTTTGAGTTTTGGAGTATGTTGGCAATGGTTGAAAAGTTTTCCTTGATGAAGACGTCTTGCAAGATTGGTCTTTTTCTTTTGTCATCGTCTTGTTTGAAGTACTACCAATGTCCTTTTCTTTAGGAAAATCCTTCTTTGAATTCCATGGAGTGAACTTATTGGTAGCAGTTGCAAGATGTGGTTGATTTGATCTTTGAGCTCCAATCTTGCAATTTCTTCCAATGTGCCCTGCAAAATTACAACGAAAACATACCTTTGTGCTTGACGATTCTGAAGAGGATGAAGTAGGCTTGTTGTCGTTGGTTGTCATGATTTCCGGTGTCGGAGGAGGAGATACCGACTGAGGCACAAAGACTGTCCCAACCGAACTAAAATTGTCTTCAGTTCGATTGTATCCGAGGCCGAACTTGTTTGTTTGACCTAGACCAAGAAGTTTATCCAACTTACTCCTTCCTAAGGAAAATTGCTGTAAGTCATCCTTGAGTTGGCAAATGGTCTCTGTCATTTCCAATTTTTCCCGTCGGGCCTCGCCGTAGAGCTTCAAGAAATAGTTCGCTTTGTTCACCATATCTATATAGTTCTTCTCGAGTTGCTCATTGGACTCTTGAAGGGAAACATTTTCTTTTATCAGTTTATCCCTTTCCACTTCAAGATCGGTCGAGAGAGAAGTTACCCTTTTTACTTCTTCTTCGAGATCCTGCAATCTCCCTCTCAACCCCTTGTTTTACTTAGCCGGTTTCTTTAAATCCCGTAAAGATCTGTGATAGGCTAGAGCAAATTCTTCACCTTCCGAGTCATCCAATTCGTTGTCCGTTGCATTCTTTTCAACAGTGGAGTTGGACAACGACTCGGATGTACTTGCCATAAAGCACATGAAGGGTGAAGATACGGACGCGTGGAATGCGGTGGAGCTCTTTTCTTCATCACTCGAAGACGACTCATTTGACGTTGAGTTGTCATCCCAAGTGACGACTTGCATCGCCTTCTTGTTTGCCGGATACTTGTTAGGACATTCCGTTGCAATGTGGCCGTAGCCTCGACATTTGAAGCATTGTAGTTGTCCTTCTGAACTTTTCTTATCCTTTGAGAAGTTCTCTTGCTTTCTTGACTTGTAACCTGAAGTACCCTTGCCTTTGTTCGACTTTCCGAAGGATGGAGATTTGCTTGAATTACCCCTTCGAAAGTTGCGGCGAAACTTCCTTGTCAAGAGAGCGAGCTGCTTCTCAAATTCCTCCATAGAAAGGTTCTCGTCATCGTCTGAGGAGGACGTATCCGCGTCTTCTTCCTTAGTTGTTTTCAACGCATAACCTGAAGACTTAGAAGTGGATGCCTTTCCAGAAGAATTGTTAGTAGTAAATGTCATTTCATAAGTTTGTAATGAACCAACTAATTCTTCTACACGTATTTCGTCCGGGTGTTTAATAGTTTCAATGGCAGTAACCTTTGGGCGAAATCGTTCAGGAAGAGTTCTTAAGATTTTTCTTACAATCTTAAATTATGGAATCTTCTCTCCCAGATTAGCACATGAGTTTACGATGTCTTGCAATCGTGTATAGTAGTCCGTGAAAGATTCATTTTCTGCCATTAAGATAGAGTCAAACTTGCTCGTAAGCATTTGCAGTTTCTGAATCTTCACGAGGTTAGTTCCCTCATGTGTAACCTGAAGAACATCCCAGATTTCTTTCGCAGTCTCACATGCCGAGACGCGAGAGAATTCAGTTTGAGATAAGGCATTAAAGATAGCATTAATTCCCTTGCCATTGTAAGAAGATGAATCTAACTCTTCCTTGGTCCATTTCGACCTAGGTTTTAAGGTGCGAACATCACCAATAAATTCAGTTGGATTAGACCATCCTAATTCAATTGATTGCCACACCCGTTCGTCGATGGAAATTAAAAAGGCTTTCATCCGTACTTTCCAGTACGCATAATTTGTTCCATCGAAGAACGGGGGTCGGTTGATGTTTCCACCTTCAACCATTGTTTACAACCCTATTCCCTCTCTGATACCACTTGTTGGGTTATATGTAATACGGATCTAAATAGGGGAAAAAACACCTAGAGGGGGGTGAATAGGTGTAAACGTATAAACACTCAAAAATCGTTGCGATAAAAACCCAATGCGGAAATAAAAATAATACGCAAGATTTTTACGTGGAAAACTCCATCACCGGAGTAAAAAACCACGGGACCGATAACACGGCAGAAACCCACTAGAATTAAAACACGTACAAGGTGATTTACCGTACACACTTACGACTCAACCTTTTCCATACGCTCCTAGAGGATCTTCTCCGCTCGCTCCGCGACGCTTCTCGAATCCACGATCTGCGCCCAACGCCGAATCCACGGCGTCCAACGTCGAATCCACGACGTCCGACCGAATCCACGGTCTCCACCCAATAGCACCCTTCGAATCCACGAACGTGCCTCGCTCCGAATCCACGAGAGCGGTTGAACCTTGAATCCACAAGGACACGCGAATCCACGCGCCGATTTTTGGGGTAAATCGTTGTTTTGGGTGGTGATGATCCGCCGAATACTTAGATCAAAGATAGATCGGAAATACCATCTAAGTATTCATTAGTTTGATTCAACTCAAGATGTGAGTATGAAAACCTAGAATCAAACTAATCAATATAGATGAAGAAACATAGAGTATTCTCTAACGATTTCCTTTCTTCTCTATATGTGGATCTAGAGCCGTAAAAGATGATATATGAAAATGACGGCTATTTCGATTCACAGTGGATTAACCCTAGAAAAAGAATCATAGGGTCTATTTATAGGTTAGAAACCCTAGGAAGGAGATAAGAATCAAAAACCTAACATTTCTGGAAATTTTACGGACGGCGATCCGGATCGGACTAGCTGTGATCCGGATCGTCGTAACGAGTCAGCCAGTTCCAGAAAAACGAAGGTTCGGGATCCGGATCGAAGTGCTTGATCCGGATCGTTCATACAGTTCACCAAACATCAACGTTCGGGATCCGGATTGCGAAGCCTGATCCGGATCGTTCAAGGAAGATGGTAAACTAAGTGTTCGGGATCCGGATCAAGAGGCTACGATCCGGATTGAACTGGTGTATGAACGAACCACCTTCGGGATCCGGATCGAACAACCTGATCCGGATCCTGAACATGTCCCAAGTCCAGTTTTTGATTTTTATGCAATGAAAGATTCTTCCAAGTGTTTCTACACTACAAGAAGTATTCGGATCACACAAAATCTTTAGTTAAACATACCTGATCCTTTTGAATTCTTCTTTCTTGAGATTGAGTTAAATGATCCAACTTTCTTCACCTTCAATCTTCAAGACTTGAGACTTTCACGAAACTACGCCAACTCAAATTCCGTAACAAAGTATTCCTTCAAAGAACCGTCGAATTGACCTAAAAGAGGCTAAAAGATGAATGATAAAATCCTAGCCTCTTGGGTTGCTCTCAAGTGTTTCTGGATTGGTCGGTACCTCTTGAGAAACCCTAAGTATCTATTTATAACCTTTGGAAATCAATCAAAGTCGGTTTAGCATTCTTATCACGACATGACATTGCGTACCGGTACTCAAAGTTGGGTTCCGGTACTCAATGACGCAAAACACAGATTTTCCTATTGTGTTCCGGTACTCCAAGATGGGTTCCGGTACTCAATGAAAATTCCAGAAAATCCTGTGTTGGGTTTGAGGAACTCAAAGTGGGGTTCCAGTACTCAATATAAAAACTGATTTTTTCAAGATAAACTTTATCAAAAACAAACCATGTACCGGAATCCAAACTTAAAATAAGTTGTGAGTTAAAACCCAAGTTCCCAAAACCACATCTAAACCGGGTTTCAATAAATTCCTGATTCCAAAGATTGTAAATGTACTTAAATCACCATAATTAAATTAATCATACCTGAGTGTCAACTTGAGCTTATGTTGAATCTTCTCCGAGATTTCGAATGCTGATTGACAATTTGATCACTTCAAGACTCCGACTCAACTCACGAAATATTCCAATCCAAAAAGCCGTAACAATCTCCCCCTTTGGCAATTTCGTGACAAAACCCAAAAATACATAAAACGCTCAAGTCACTCATCTTAAACCAAAAAATTGAAACTCAATGTCATCACCAAAACATTGACTTTCTTTGCGTGAAAGATCCAATAAACAAAAATACATTCGGACCAAACAATTCTAGAACAAACTCTATGACTTAGGACTTGGAGTCTTAAAGTGATGTAAATCCTGCAAAACAAAACTCCAAACAAAATCAAACGTTAGTCGTTAGAAATTAAATGTAAATCCTACATTTGATTCGTCCTTTTGGTTCTTTTTGTTTTTCGGCTCTTTTCCTCATCTCCCCCTATCTTGATCATCTCCTCTCGTCATTTCTGTTATCCCCCTTTTTGTCACAAATTGTCAATCAATGAGAATACGAGACAAAAAGAAAGCACTAAAAACACCAGTTCATAGTTACATGACCATTAGAGTCCTTGTTCAACAATAAACTAAATGGAAATGGAAAGCAAGAACAAGAAAAGAAAGAGTCACTCATCGTCATAATGTGACGTAGGTCTATGTGAAGTACTTGGTGCGGTTGCTCCAGGAACTACATCATCATGCTTGCAGCCGAGGATATCAACAATTTTCTTCAATCCGTCCTCAAGTTTCTTAAAGCCTTGTTCCATTCTTTTCTTTAGTGAGCGAACATCCCGATGCAATGTTTGTAGCGTCACTACCTCATCTGATCCAGAAGATTCTTGGTGTTCCACTTGACGAGGCGGTGCACTTGGAGTCGCTTCACTTGCATAACCTTTCGCATGCCCAAATGTCTTTAGAGTGCTAATCGACTTGCCCAAGGTAATTTCATCAATTGCGCCCAAGCCATAGTCATATTTGTCACAAGAAATATCAACTCCGTGATCTTCCAAAATGCGAATTATCAAGATTGGGTATGGAAGAAGTTCACGGCGACTTGATCCTTCAATAACATGCACCATTTGTTGCCAAATAAGGAATGGAATATTGACATTAATTCCATGTGCACTCTCTGGGTGACCAAGGAAATATAGAAGAAGAAGACGATCCCATCGAATCCTTTTAGTCCCCAGTGTAGGCAATAGGTTAGCAAATAATTAAAGACAGAATATGGTACTCTGGCTTTAGATCCTTTGACTCAACATACAACCTGTTTGTATGTGTTCCTAACTTGCAGATAGAATTCACAACAATATCCCAATGAGTTTCATATTGGAAGTCACCCTGAGTATAATACAAACCAGATGTATCGACAGCTAATCCAAGGTTCGCACCAATTACTGCAGGAGTAATATCAAACTTGACACCTCTAACTGTCGTTTCAATGATGAATGTCCCAGTGTCATGGTCTTCATGAAGTGTAACAGCTCTCATGTAGAACTCCCTGAGTAACTCCACACAAAAACCCATCTTTGCTGGAACTCTACCAAGTGGCTCAATCTAAATCCGTTCTAGTAGCCTTGCGAAGTCTGGAACTTCTCGACACAACTCGTTGAAGTTGACATGTCGCTCTCCAATGCATGTTCTGTTCTCAAATATTGCACGGCGCTTTGCACTAATGTGATGTTCACCTTCACCAATTTTTGATCGCCGTTCAGATTGAGAGCGCTCACGAATTACCGGTCCACCGGTACTTCTTCGCGGAGGAGAATCTGCACCTTTCTTTTTCCTTGTAGACATTGGTGCTTTTCCTTTTCCTTTTACTGATTCTTCCTCATAATCCGATGAGTGTTCAGATTCAGAGCTTATCGATCCTTCATCACGTGATCGTTTTGTAGCTTTCTTCTTTCCATGTCCACGACCACGTCCACTTCCGGTGGCCATCAAAATCACAAGTGCAAGAAGCCAAGAGAATGCCATTATCCTGCAAAGAACATAATGCACTATGATTTGATCGAATATGAGGCTTAAACATGTTTAAGAAACATTCTAAACTTGTGACATTTGATGATTTAACATTCAAAATCAATTTACATGAAAGCCCTAATTTTCAAATTTCTTGATGTCAAGAACATGTGTAAATGATAGATTCAAGCATAACAAGCATGGAAACATGAATCTAATTACATAGAAAATCATCATTTATGTTCTAATCAAGAAAATAAGGTGATATATGCAGGAGATTTCATCAGGAGTAAAGATCAACTCAAAAATCCCAAAACAAATCATCAAAACCTAAAAACTAGGATTTTGAAACAAAAAGAGCAAGATTGATGAAAGATCTTACAAATCAAAGCAAGAAATCCCTTGAACTTGAAGAAAAACACCTTAGAAATTCTTTAGAGAGAGAGAGAGGGAGTGTTTTTGCAAAGAGAGAAGTGAATGAAAACACTTCAGTTCCGGTATTTAAGAAAACCGCAGATCACGTACCGGTACTCAAAGGCACGTACTGGTACTCAATACAAAATCTATAAAACTCCCATTCGGGTTCCGGATTGAACAGGGCTGATCCGGATCCGAGTATTTAGTTCCGGTACCAAAAAGAGAGTACCGGTACGAATTGAAAAATCTGAGAAATTTCAGGTCGGGATCCGGATTGAATTTTTGATCCGGTTTTTTGGTTCCGGTACTGAATAATGAGTACCGGTACTCCAGAGCAAAAATCAAAAAATTTCTTGAAACAAATCCAGATTTTAAAATCTTTGAAATACCGATTTGTGTGCAATCAAGAAAAATAATTTAAGTGCTCGAAAATTATGAGATCACACAGATGTCATTCAATCCAATTAATTTTACAAAAATTAAAAAGATTTACTCCGAAATCATGAAAAACAAAGATAAAACATTATAAACCATTTTTCATATTATATAAATCAAACACAAGTCATCAAAAGTAATATAGAGATCCAAACTCTATCAAGATGTAACGGATTTACAAAGATGACTTACAGAGATTTCCAAATGACATCAATTTGATCAATACCCTTTCAAATTTGAGATAAGCACTAAAATACCTAAGGATGGCTCTTTGAGCATCTTTCAACTATCCCACCTTATACCAACCAGGAGATTGCTCAAAAATATAGCAAATTTGAATATGAATCTCCGAATGCTTCAACTAAAAAAATTCAAAAATATTTTTCAAGCATCCAAAACATGTGGTAGCTTCACACACAAACCGGACGACCGGGGTGGCAGCTCTTTCCAACATGTGGTGGTAGTTTCACACTCCTTTCGGATGTAACTCTTTCCAAATCTTTTACAACTCATTTATTTACCCTTGAAAAGAAAAATGCAATCTCTTATGTGAAAGAATTAAATCCCAAATTTTAGTCTATTGGTTGTCTCATGTTTGTCACAATGAATTCACACAACCGAGATAGGTTAAGCACCTTAAGATCACACATGATTACTAAAATTTGATGAATATAAATATCAAAAACTCCTATAATGGAATATTTTCAAAGATTATGATTATGGAGTAAAGTTGATAATTAATATGAAATTAAATCGGAGTGAATGAAAGTAAACCCTTTTTGTATTCAATGCACTCGTTCGTTAAAACCCTTTTGTTTGAAAACAAAATGTTACGGAATTTGAGTTGGCGTATTTCGTGAATTCGGTTAAGTCTTGAAGATTGAAGGTAAAGGAAGTTGGATCATATAACTCAATCTCAAGAAAGAAGAATTCAAAAGGATCAGGTATGTTTAACTTAATATCTTTGGTGATCTGAATACTTCTTATAGCGTAGAAACACTTGGATGGATTTGTTATTGCATAAATATCAAAAACTGGACATGGGACATGTTCAGGATCCGGATCAGACTGTTCGATCCGGATCCCGAAGGTGGTTCGTTCATACACCAGTTCAATCCGGATCGTAGCTTCCCTTGATCCGGATCCCGAACACTGAGTTTACCATTTTATTTGAACGATCCGGATCAGGCTACTGCAATCCGGATCTCGAACGTTGATGTTTGGTAAACTGTATGAACGATCCGGATCAAGCACTTCGATCCGGATCCCGAACCTTCGTTTTTCTGGAATCTGTTTTTCTCGCTACTGCAATCCGGATCGCCGATCTCCGATCCGGATAGTCGTCATGTAAAAACTCCAGAAAAGGTTAGTTTTTGATCCTTATCTTCTTCCAAGGGTTTCTAACCTATAAATAGACCCTATGATTCTTTTTCTAGGGTTAGTCCAAAAAGTAGCCGTCATCTTTTATACGGCCTAAGATCCACATATAGAGAAGAAAGGAAATCATAGATTCTATCTTATGTTTCTTCATCTATATTGATTGATTTGATTCTAGGTTTTCATACTCACATTTTGAGTTGAATCAAATCAATGAATACTTAGATGGTATTTCCGATCTATTTCTAATCTAAGTATTCGGCGGATCATCACCACCCAAAAAACAACGATTTACCCCAAAATCGGCGCGTGGACTCGCGTGGCCTTGTGGATTCAAGGTGCAACCGCTCTCGTGGATTCAGAGCGAGGTACGTTCGTGGATTCGAAGCGTGCTACTGGGTGAAGACCGTGGATTCGGTCGGACGTCGTGGACTCGACGTTGGACGCCGTGGATTCGGCGTTGGACGCACATCGTGGATTCGAGAAGCGTCGTGGAGCGAGCGGAGAAGATCAACTAGGAGCGTATGGAAAAGGTTGAGTCGTCTGTGAGTACGGTATATCACCTTGTACGTGTTTAATTTTAGTGGATTTCACCGTGTTATCGGTCCCGTGGTTTTTTACTCCGGTTTGGAGTTTTCCACGTAAAAATCTCTGCGTGTTATTTATTTTTCCGCATTGGGTTTTTATATCGCAAAGATTTTTTGAGTGTTTATGGTTTACACCTATTCACCCCCCTCTAGGTGTTTTTTCCCCTATTTAGATCCTATTATTCATATAACCCAACAAGTGGTATCAGAGCGGGAATAGGGTTGTAAACAATGGTTGAAGGTGGAAACATCAACAGACCCCCGTTCTTCGATGGAACAAATTATGCGTACTGGAAAGTACGGATGAAAGCCTTTTTAATTTCCATCGACGAACGGGTGTGGCAATCAATTGAATTAGGATGGTCTAATCCAACTGAATTTATTGGTGATGTTCGCACCATCAAACCTAGGTCGAAATGGACCAAGGAAGAGATTGATATATCTTCTTACAATGGCAAGGGAATAAATGCTTTATTTAATGCCTTATCACAAACAGAGTTCTCTCGCGTCTCGGCATGTGAGACTGCGAAAGAAATCTGGGATGTTCTTCAAGTTACGCATGAGGGAACTAACCTTGTGAAGATTCAGAAACTGCAAATGCTTACGAGCAAGTTTGACTCTATTTTCATGGCAGAAAATGAATCGTTCACTGACTATTACACACGATTGCAAGACATCGTAAACTCATGTGCTAACTTGGGAGAGAAGATTCCAGAATATAAAATTGTAAGAATGATCTTAAGAACTCTTCCTGAAAGATTTCGTTCCAAGGTTACAGCCATTGAAACTATTAAACACCCGGACGAAATCCGTGTAGAAGAATTAGTTGGTTCTTTACAAACTTACGAAATGACATTTCCTGCTAACTATTCTTCGGGAAAGGCATCCTCTTCTAAGTCTTCAGGTTATGCTTTGAAAACAACAAAAGAAGAAGACGCGGATTCATCCTCCTCAGGCGATGACGAGAATTTATCTATGGAGGACTTTGAGAAGCAGCTCGCTCTCTTAACAAGGAAGTTTCGCCGAAATTTTCGAAGCGGTAATTCAAGCAAAACTCCATCCTTCGGAAAGTGGAAGAAAGGCAAGGGTTCTTCAAGTTACAAGTCAAGAAAGCAAGAAGGCTTTTCTATGGATTAGAAAAGCACAGAAGGACAAGTCCAATGCTTCAAGTGCCGAGGGTACGGCCATATCTCAACGGAATGTCCAACTAAGAATCCGTCTAAGAAGAAGGAGATGCAAGCCGTCACTTGGGATGACACCTCATCGTCAAATGAGTCATCGTCAAGTGATGAAGAAGACAACGCAACTGCGTTCCACGCGTCCACATCTTCACCCTTCATGTGCTTATTGGCAAGTACATCCGACTCGCTGTCCAACTCCACTGTTGAAAAGAATGCAACGGACAATGAATCGGATGATTCGGAAGGTGAAGATTTTGCTCTAGCCTACCATAGACTTTTGAGGGATTCAAAGAAACTGGCTAAGCAAAACAAGGGGTTGAGAGGGAGATTGCAGGATCTCGAAGAAGAACTAAAAAGGGTAACTTCTCTCTCGACCGATCTTGAAGTGGAAAGGGATAATCTGATAAAAGCAAATGTTTCCCTTCAAGAGTCCAATGAGCAATTCGAGAAGAATTATATAGATATGGTTAACAAAGCGAATTACTTCTTGAAGCTCAACGGCGAGGCTTGACAGGAAAAATTGGAAATGACAGAGACCATTCTCCAACTCAAGGATGACTTACAGCGATTTTCATCACGAAGGAGTAAGTTGGATAAGCTTCTTGGTCTTGGTCAATCAAACAAGTTCGGCCTCGGATACAATCGAACTAAAGACGATTTTAGTTCGGTTGGGACAGTTTTGGTGCCTCAGTCGGTATCTCCTCCTCCGACACCGGAATTCACGACAAGCAACGACAACAAGCCAACTTCACCCTCCTCGGGATCGTCAAGCACTAAGGTATATTTTCGTTGTAATTTTGCAGGGCACATAAGGAGAAATTGCAAGATGGGAGCCAAACGCTCAACTCAAGCACTTCTTGCAACGACTACCAAAAGGCTAATTCCTCGGAAAGCAAATGCAAATTATTCGAAAGGAAAAAGCCTCGGTAGTTCATCAAACAAGACGACGACGTCAAGGAAAAGCGATGGATCAAACATGACGCTTTCACCAAAGGTATCAACCTCACAATCACTTCCGACGTACACCAAAACTCGAAAGGTTTGGGTACGCAAAGGTGAAGTTTTCCCTTGTCTTATTACAAATATTTCCTTGCATGCATATGATAATTCGTCTTGGTATCTGGATAGCGGCTGTTCCCGTCACATGACCGGTGACAAAAACTGCTTTCAAAATTTTGAAAAAATCTCCGGAGGACTTGTGGTTTTCGGAGACGGTCAGTCTTCCAAAATTGTTGGAAAAGGAACGGTAGCTATTCCAGATGGCCCGATTCTGAATAATGTATTATTTGTTGATGGGCTTAAGACTAACCTCATTAGTATCAGTCAACTTTGCGACAATGGTTTTTCTGTTAACTTTTCATCTATTGAATGCATTGTAACTGATAAAGATCATGTTTTCTTTTTAAAAGGGGTTAGATCTGAAAACAATTGTTATGTTGTTCCCAATAAAATTTCTGAAAATTATAACTTAGCCTCTTTGAATAATGAAACTCTTTGGCATGAAAGGCTAGGACACATAAATTTTAAGGAACTTGCTAGAATTTCGAACAAAGACGTGGTCAAGGGGGTTCCTAAACTTTCACTTAATCAAAACACTGTGTGTGGTGGTTGTCAAAAGGGAAAACAATCTAGGACTGCACACAAGAACTTGAATCACGTCGGTACCAAACGGCCCTTGGAATTATTGCATATGGATCTTATGGGGCCAACACGTCAACCATCCTTGGGAGGTAAATGGTATATTTTCTTATTGGTTGATGATTTCTCTCGGTATTCATGGGTAGCATTTTTAAAAGAGAAAGCTGATACTTTTGATTCTTTTCACGAGATTCGCCTTCGTATTATGATTGAAAAGAATGAAAAGATCATTCGTGTTAGAAGTGATAGAGGTGGAGAATTCATAAATTCTAAATTCATTGATTTTTGCACTTCCAACGGTATTAAGCATGAATTCTCAGCACCCTATACAACTCAATAGAATGGTGTTGTCGAGCGCAAAAACAGGGTTGTTCAAGAGATGGCACGTGTTATGCTTCATAGTCGGAATTTACCGCTACATTTTTGGGCTGAAGCTGTGAACACTGCAATCTATGTTATTAATCGAGTTTATTTGCGCCCGGGAACGTTAAATACACCATATGAACTATGGTATTGTAGAAAACCCAACATCAAATATTTTCGTATCTTCGGGAGTCGATGTTACATTTTACGTGACCGCGAAAATCTTGGAAAGTTTGACTCTCGAAGTGACGAAGGGATTTTCTTGGGGTATTCTACGAATAGTAGAGCATATCGGGTATTTAACTTGGAATCTAAGACGATCGTAGAATCTATAAATGTTAAAGTAGATGAAGCTTTCCACTTTGCATCTTATAAATCTACCCCTGATATCTCTCTTGATGATGATACTCCTGTAAGTGCATCTTCTCATGATAATACTTCCAATATTAATGATGCATCTAATGGTTCTTCGAGTTTATCTGATGTGCAGGAATCATCTCATGTACCTCCGAGTACTCCATTACAACAAACGTTACGCATCTCCAAGGATATGACGCCCCACTTCCCAGGGGGGTCACCCATCCTAGAACTACTCTAGCTCTAGCACGCTTAACTCTCATGTTCCTCTTGGATCTTGCTACCATCCAAAATGCTATAGCCGGGTTAGAGATTTAGTCCTATTATATTATTTATATAGAGGACTAATCCAAATTCTGGGGGTGTCACATTCTTCCCCCCTTTAAGCCCTGGCGTCCACGTCAGGCTCAAGCACACTCACAAGCACCAGGCGATGTGAGACTCGTCTCGCTAGCCTTAGCCGACCTTGTGAGGAGCTGCACTCCACTCACAACGGTCAATAGCCGGGGAGCCTCGCTCTACCCGCTATATAACCCTGGCTCAGCCGAGACTCATCTCACATTTCCGGCTGGTGAATGGCTCTGATACCAACTGTGACGCCCCACTTCCCAGGGGGTCACCCATCCTAGAACTACTCTAGCTCTAGCACGCTTAACTCTCATGTTCCTCTTGGATCTTGCTACCATCCAAAATGCTATAGCCGGGTTAGAGATTTAGTCCTATTATATTATTTATATGGAGGACTAATCCAAATTCCGGGGGTGTCATGTCACGCCCCGGGGTCGAACTGCGACCCGGGCTCGCCAACAGATCCGCCGTCTGTGCGGAAACTGCCGCACAGACGAAGCGTCCAACCTGCAGAAGAGATCTAGCTATACAAGTATCAGAGCAGGAAAGAAGCTAAGCTGAAGGAGTAAACTGCAAACAGGAGTCACTAAGTAAAAAGTAAGGGTACAATATCCACAGTCTCCCAAAACCGGGTACAACATCACTATCTAGTACAAAAGTGGAAACAAAACACCCGGAGAAACTCTACCTCGGACTCTACAGCCCAGAAGGTACTAATCAGCTAAGCCCTTGCCGCGGTCGGAAGACTCCGCACGAACAGACCCAGGAGCGGCCGCCTCGGAAGCACCTGCCACACACAGCGGGTGTGAGATCAACTGCAAAGTCAGATCTCAGTGGGTACCGATGTCCGATCCACGGTAGCCCACTAAGTCCCCTGGAGGTAACAGATAAGTAGATAGATAGATAGATAGATAGATAGATAGATAGATAGATAGGTACAGAAATGAAAGCTGTAAATAAATCTATCACTATATGCGTTAATGCAATGCAATATGAAATGACATCTGGAATCATAAAAGATGACCACCCGCTCATGCCATTTCCCCCGCAGCCACCTGGTAACTCGGCCAGGGGCGAACTCACACCTGGTATCTCGGCCAGGGGAAATACCCACCTGGTAACTCGGCCAGGGCAAACGCCCTCCTGGTAACTCAGCCAGGAAATAGGCCTCCCGGTAACACGGCCGGGGAAAAACATCCTCCTGGTATCTCGGCCAGGGAAATCGCCTTCCCGGTAACTCAGCCGGGGAACTCAGCTTCCCGGTAACTTGGCCGGAGAGAAACACCCTCCTGGTAACTCAGCCAGGGGCGTCGAACACCACTGTGTATCCCAGAACGAACTCCTAAGAGCATAACGCGTGTCTTGGTCGGAACCACATCCCTCGACTCACACTGCTGCTTCACATTTACCTGACATCCCAAGGACACATCACCCTTGCATTTGAAAGTAAAATGGGCATTCCGTAGCATTCTCGGAAGAAACCAACCCACCTGCGAAGATGTCGCAAAATCGTACGCCGAATAGAGGTCCCGGCGCGATCCTATGGCTCCAAGTAGTACAACGCGCACCGCTGGCCACGCAATCAGGCCAACACTAAGTCACACTGCAAAATCGGTGAAAACCGGGGTCAAAAGAAAAACCCAAGACAAACGACCCACCCTCAAACGGCGGAAAAGCCCAACCGGCGACGAAGAACGTCGGGCGTTGCGCGGAAAGCCCCTCGCGCGACCGCCACGTCGCGTCGCCGGGCCGCAAACCCTGCGGCAAAGAGCAGCTCACGACTGCGAAGTCCAACGCACGCTCTGCGTGGTGACGGCTAGCTGCGCGGCCGGTAGCGCCGCGCGGCCCAAGAGCTGCCCGCACAGCGCCCTGCAGTGCCGCGCGCCTGGCGCGCGGCCTGCAGGGCCGCGGGGCCCCAAGGGGGCCGCCGCGCGGCCCTCTGCAGTGCCGCGCGCCTGGAGCGCGGCCTGCAGGGCCGCGGGGCCCAAGGGCACCCGCGCGGTGCCCTGCAGTGCCGCGCGCCTGGCGCGCGGCCTGCAGGGCCGCGGGGCCCAAGGGCACCCGTGCGGTGCCCTGCAGTGCCGCGCGCCTGGCGCGCGGCCTGTAGGGCCGCGGGGCCTAAGGGGGCCGCCGCGCGGCCCTCTGCAGTGCCGCGCGCCTGGCGTGCGGCCTGCAGGGCCGCGCGGCCCAGGGGCACCCGCGCAGTGCCCTGCAGTGCCGCGCGCCTGGCGCGCGGCCTGCAAGGCCGCGGGGCCCAAAGGCACCCGCGCGGCCCCTAGCAGTGCCGCGCGCCTGGCGCGCGGCCTGCAGTGCCGCCCGCGCGGCACCCTGCAGTGCCGCGCGCCCAGCGCGCGCCCTGCAGGGCCGCGCGGCACAGGGCCTGCCCGCGCGGCATTCCTGCAGTGCCGCGCGCCTAGCGCGCGGCCTGCAATGCCGCGCGGCACGGGGGCCGCCCGCGCGGCACCCTTGTAGGGCCGCGCGCCAAGCGCGCGGCCTGCAGGGCCGCGCGGCCCCCTCCCCTGCCGCACAACCAAGCCGCCTGGCGCGCTGCTGCTTAACCAAGCAGCAGGGCGCACGGTGCGCGCGGCGCTCATGCGCGCCCGCGCAGCGGCAACTCAGGCAACGATGCCGGCAAGGCCAACGCGTCAGACAGCTAAGAAAAGAAAAAAAAGATAAAGAGAAGAGGGGAGAAGCCAAAAATCCCAATTGCAACATTAACAAAATTTTACCAACCTCGTTAATGTCAACCCACAATTTGCGTTCGGCTCCACTCCGTCGCAGCAAGGGAAAGACCCAAGAATACCCTCCTCCAACTCCTTCTTCTTCTTCTTCACATTGCTTTCCTTCCTTCTCTTCTCAGCTTCAGAGAAAAACCACAGGGCCCTTAGGGAGGAAAAAAGTGAAGTTGCAAACGAGAGAGAGAGAGAGAGAGAGAGGTTAAATAAAGAGAAAGGTATAAATTAATCCAACACTTAATTAATTTACCTACTAACATTTAATATCTCACCCACTCTCCCACACAAAAAGCAACACCCTCTGCTATGCCCCCTCCACAACAGCACTAAAACCATATTAACATAAAGTTAATTAAAGCAAAAAGAGAAAAAAATAATAAAATAAGCTAAAAGTGGTCACAGCAACTCACTTTTTAACCTCGGCACCTCCGCCGCCGCCCGGAACCACCCGAACACCGCTGTAAAATGAAAATACACGCGCTCACGCCTTTCCCCAGTTGGAAAGCTCGTCGGTGGAGTCAGAAAGCTCAACCCAAAAAACCGGTGCACTACACTTTCCCCCCTTCAAATGGTTTCGTCCTCGAAACCCAAAAACTCAAAAGTCAGGAGGGGGCCTCAAAAAGGTGTGGGTAGGTATTCCTCAACTCATCCTCGGGCTCCCAAGTAGCCTCTCTCTCATCATGGTGGCTCCACAATACCTTCGCATAAGGTATGACCCGACTTCGCAATTCTCTCAACTCTCGAGCAAGAATTCGAATCGGGCGCTCCTGGAAGTGTAAATCCTCGTCCAGCTCCAAAGAAGTGAAGTCCACAACGTGTGAGGGATCATAGACATACCTCCTCAACACAGATACATGAAAAACATCATGAGTACCGGCTAGCCGCGGCGGTAGAGCAATCCGATAGGCAACAGGTCCGACACGCTCTAAAATCTCAAAAGGGCCAATAAAACGCGGGCTCAACTTCCCGCGCACCCCAAAACGCCGAATCCCTCGAGAGGGCGAGACTTTCAAGAACACATGGTCTCCAACCAGAAACTCCAAGTCTCGCCGCCTCCTGTCGGCGTAGCTTTTTTGTCGGCTCTGAGCAGTGACCAAGTGGCGCCGAATAACTTTGACTTTTTCTTCAGCTTCCAAAAGCAAGGCAGGCCCCAAAGTTTTCCTTTCACCCACATCACTCCAACAAAGAGGAGATCGGCATTTCCTACCATACAATGCTTCAAAGGGCGCCATCTGGATACTCGCCTGGAAGCTATTGTTATAGGCAAACTCTGCTAGTCTCAAGTGTCGATCCCAACTGCCACCAAAGCTCAGGACACAAGCTCTCAACATGTCCTCCAAAGTCTGAATAGTCCGCTCAGACTGTCCGTCGGTCTGTGGGTGAAAGGCAGTGCTGAACTGAAGCTGGGTCCCCATAGCCGTCTGCAAGCTCCTCCAAAACTGAGAGGTAAATCTGGGATCCCTGTCTGATACAATAGAAGCTGGCACTCCATGAAGCCTCACGATCTCATCAAGGTATAATCGTGCTAAAGTCTCCAGGGTCCATCCCGACTGAATCGGCAGAAAGTGAGATGATTTAGTCAACCGATCAACGATCACCCAAATAGCATCGGTTCCTCTCTGAGTCCTCTGCAGACCCACAATAAAATCCATGGTGACACAATCCCATTTCCACTCAGGGATTGGTAGGCTTTGCAACTTGCCAGCGGGAACCTGGTGTTCCGCCTTAACCTGTTGGCAAGTTAGACAGTGGGCCACAAACCTACCAACATCCCTCTTCATGCCTGGCCACCAAAACTGAGCTTTCAAATCCCTATACATCTTAGTTCCCCCAGGATGGAGGGTGTAAGGTGTATAGTGAGCCTCTCTCAGGATCAGCTCTCTAATATCCACATCCGCCGGTACACAAATGCGGTCCCTGTACCTGAGTACTCCCGCGACATCCACAGAAAAGTCCCCGCTCTGTCCAAGCTGCATCTGGTCTCGAATCCTGAGAAGATAGGGGTCCCCACTCTGCTTCTCTCTAATCCTGTCCAGTAGAGTGGGCTGCAAGACCATAGACATAAGTCTTGCCGAAACCCCCGGGGACACAACCTCTATATCCAAACTCCTCAGCTGCTCTCTCAGTGGTCTCTGCTGGGTAATAAGCATACTCAAGGTCTGCCCTGCTCGCCTGCTCAAAGCATCCGCGACCACGTTAGCCTTGCCGGGATGATATAGAATGCTCAAGTCATAATCCTTCAAAAGCTCAAGCCACCGGCGCTGCCTTAGATTGAGTTCTTTCTGAGTGAATAGGTACTTCAAACTCTGATGATCGGTGAAGATCTCACAACGCTCTCCATACAAATAGTGCCGCCAGAGCTTCAAGGCGAAAACCACAGCAGCGAGCTCAAGGTCATGCGTAGGGTAATTCCTCTCATAATCCTTTAACTGGCGAGAAGCGTAGGCAATCACCCTACCATGTTGCAACAACACGCAACCAAGGCCGCTGTGGGAGGCATCACTGTAAATCACGTACCCCTCTCCCATAACTGGTAGTGCAAGAACTGGGGCTGAAATCAACCTCTGCTTCAAATCCTCGAAGCTTTGCTGGCATAGGTCTGTCCAAACAAATTTTACCCCTTTCTTGGTCAATCTTGTGAGGGGTGTAGAGAGCTTCGCAAAGCCCTCAACAAAACGACGGTAGTAGCCCGCAAGGCCCAAGATGTGATGATCCAGACTCCCGCAGGAACTGTGCAACATTAAACAGTGACTGTGGGGAGCTTATTCGGTGAAACAAAGCTTGTAGAATCAAAATTGGACATTTAATATAGACTCTGCGCGAAAATCGGAGCAAATGGAATTTTCCGGGAGCTTTCGGCAAAATTTCGGATGAGAATTTGGCGAAATGGACAGCGGATTTGGACTCAGCACGCGAAAACGGTCAAAATGGTATATTCACTTTATTTTTCGCTAAACAGTAACTCCGGCTAGCCGGAATTACTGTTCCGGCAGCCGGCGGCGACCGGCGGGCGGCGGCGCAGCGGCAGAGCGCGGCGGAGCGCAGCGGAGCACAGCGGAGCACGGCGCGGGCAGGCACGCAGGTGCGGGGTCCACAGGCATGGCGTGCACCGGGAGCACCGAAGTTTCCCCTTGCCACGTGGCGCTTCCCCATTGGTTGGCCGGCTTCTAGAAGCACGTGGGAGGGTGACACGTGGCGCTCCCCTATTGGCCGACAACTTCCGGAAGACCCGGAGCGCGGACAGGCCATGTGCACCACGTGGCCACGTGGCGATTTTTCATTGGGCGTGCACAGGCTGTTTGCTGTTTTGTGGACACGTGGCGCTTTCTGGTTGGCCCATTTCGGTGTTTCCTGTTCGGATCCGGATCCCGTGTGGGAATATTCCCTTTGGCCCACTATATAAGAGGTCCCCCACCCCCTCTCTATGCACCTCGGTTTTCGAGCCCTTAGAGAGAGAATCCGAATTTGAGCTCGATAGGAAAGTTCTTCCTCTCTCTCTCCTCTCTCTCTCTTCAAAATTCTAGAATTTCTGGAGTTACAGATAGTGAGATATCTGCGACGCGGCGCACTGCGACGGTTTTCTTTTTCGGCCCATTTTCCGTCGCAGTTCCGTCGAATATTCACTGCGGGCTAACCGGGTGGAATCTTTGGACGATTTTTGCGGCAGCACAATCGTAAGAGGTAGGGCTTCGATTTCAGTGTTGATCATTTTGCTCCATTTTGTACTTTTGGCACGTTTCCCGAGGTCTCTTTGACCCCTCTTTTTGCTGTGGAAATTTCTGGACAGTGTCAACTTCTCCGATTTTTATCTTGGCGTAGGAGCATCAGATCGAGGTGTTTAACAAGTCGATTTTGATCTACTCTTCACGAGGAACGCAACCGTAATTTTTCTGGATTTTCCTGAGCACTATTTAGAGGTGAAAAACTCCTCTTTTCCTGTGCTATTTAAAAAACAGCAAATATTGTGCTTTTTGGGATTTGTATTTATACCGGGAGCGTTGATTTACAGGATTTGAGGACTGTGGACAACCAGGAGACTACCTGAGGTGTAGTTTGAGCTGCTCGAGGTGGGCGGTTGTTTCTTACCTCATTTTTGACAAGCTCACTGGGATTACTGGAACTCCCCTAAAATTTAATATGACAATTGATGAGAACCACTGGGACAAACTAATATGATAATTGATAAGAACCATTGGGACAAACTAACAGGACAACTAACAGGACAACTAACAGGACAAACTAATAGGACAACTAACAGGACAATTGATGAGAACTATTGGGATGAACTAATGTGACAATTGACGAGAACCGCTGGGACGAACTCTCCTAAAATTTAATATAACCCCACAGATGATATGATGACTTATATTGGGACACTGTGATTGAGACAAAGGCTATAATCTCGCATGCAAATGACTTTTATTCAGTAAATCAATCTTTTTAAATCTTTGACACTATTTTACAACTTTTAAAATAAAGACAGTTGCATGCTGTCACGCCCCGGGGGTTCGAATCGCGCGGAAGAGGAGCCACCGATGCCCCTAATTCAGCCATATATTTTTTTTTGTAAAACAATACTCCCTGGCGCGTGCCCAGACCCGCCGCATACACAAATTCACTCTGCAAACGGGCAGAGTCTCCTTTGTATATGCACGGCGTCTCAACTACGAAGTGTCTCACAAGGCGTAGCACATACAATCTCTGACCACAACAGTTGGGGTCTCGTACACATACAACCAAACAACTCACATGATATTCTAGCATTCACTTAGAGCATAGAGGCCGGTGTTTTGAAAAGATAAATAATCACAAGGTTTTGAAAGCGGCATCCACACGATGCCATCGTTTGTGAAAACAGTTCGCAAACACATAAATCCCACAAGGTTTGTAAAGCTCGGTGCCCACACGACACCCACGTTTTAAGAATAATTTTCGCAAACGGTTTTCTTTGCTTTTCGTTGTTCAAAACGGCCAAGTAAGAGAGAACGTAATATTCATTCGATTATTCAAAAAGGAAAAGAAAGCAACATCCACTTCGACCCCACGGGGGTGTCGCAATCCACAGCTGGCTAGCATGAATAATAAAAGAAAAGGGAAAGAAAAGTCACTGTATCTGAAGTCACCCAAAAATCAGAACAGCACTCTCGCGTCCTCACCGGTGCCCTAACACACGCCCCTGGACGAACCTGTCACGGAGTGGGAAGTCAGTGACTAGAAATAGCATGATAAGCATAAGAAAAGCAATAATAGGGCAAACCACAAACACCGGAGCAACCATCCCTCTCATGCATCATCCACCATAACCACACCCTGTATCAAAAAAACATCGGGCACCTTCCCTGATGTCCACCGCCGAGCACCTGCCTCGGCCGCCGAGCACCTGCCTCGACATCACCGCTCACACCCCCCACCCATGGGGGCCCCCATTCCTAACGCCACCGTCGCGTGGGGTACACGGGTCAACGTACCACTTTTCCGGAAAAGCACACCCTTGCGGTGGCCAAACCGCGGGTGTGCGTGTAGCAAAACTTGAGCCTCAGATTGACATTTAGTATAATAACACAACAGGGTTAGTGCATAAACAGAAGGAGACTGATAATTCCACCTTGCCCTAACATGCTATTTCTAACAGTTAATCCCTATTCCCGCAATCCCCGGGAATGTACCCACCTTGTGTGCGTCGTCCTGCGTTCGTCCAGTCCGCGTCTGTGCACCAGTCGCCAACAGCGTCCCGCACTCCTGAAGGAACAAGGGCAAGTCAAGACTTAGAAGTCCGAAACTTACATCGACTCGCAACAGCGTGCGGCGGAGTTCTTCGCACAGCACCGGCCCGTGCGACGCACACTCCGCCTGGGCGCAGCCCCGCGCGGCACCAGCCCGCGCGGGCGCTCCTCCTGCGGGCGGCCCCGCGCGGCCGAGCGCCGGGCGGGCGCGCTGCCCGCGGTGCGGGGCGACCCCGCGCGGCACCAGCCCGCGCGGGCGCCCCTCCTGCGGGCGGCCCCGCGCGGCCGAGCGCCGCGCGGGCGCACTGCCCGCGGTGCGGGGCGACCCCGCGCGGCACCAGCCCGCGCGGGCGCCCCTTCTGCGGGCGGCCCCGCGCGGCCGAGCGCCGCGCGGGCGCGCTGCCCGCGGTGCGGGGCGACCCCGTGCGGCACCAGCCCGCGCGGGCGCCCCTCCTGCCGGCGGCCCCGCGCGGCCGAGCACCGCGCGGGCGCGCTGCTCGCGGTGCGGGGCGACCCCGCGCGGCACCAGCCCGTGCGGGCGCCCCTCCTGCGGGCAGCCCCGCGCGGGCGCGCTGCCCGCGGTGCGGGGCGACCCCGCGCGGCACCAGTCCGCGCGGGCGCCCCCTCCTGTGGGCGGCCCCGCGCGGCCGAGTGTCGCGCGGGCGCGCTGCCCGCGGTGTGGGGCGACCCCGCGCGGCACCTGCCCGCACGGCGCCCCACCCGCGGCCGGCCCCGCGTGCAGCGGTGCGCGACGGCGCCGCCCCTTCTCCCTCCTCGTGACCAACAAAAGAAAGGGGAAGATTCCCCTGAACGAAAACGCATCCGACTCACCTCGATGTGCGAAAGAGGAGGAAAGAGAGGGATCGTCCGCTTGCCTCCACCGGTCCACCCTTGCCCGTGTGCTTGGTTACTATTTGCCGGCGGCTACGAGGGAGGAAGAAAAAGAAAAGAGGCGGCCACCAAATAAAAATAAGAGGAGCCCTAATCCTCTTTCCCACACGGCTATATAAATACTAAAAATTGGGGTTTACCTTTAAAGATGTGCGGGTCGCCAACACGGATCCCGAGACGCCTAAGGGGACCCCAACTTCGAGAATTAATTCTAGTCAGACCGGAAGTCGGAAAAAGAAACCGATCGCGCCCGCGCGCTCCGCTCCGCGAGCCCTACCGCCTAAAATTATCTGCGGGCCCCGACGGTCTGTCCGGAAAAACACCAAAAATGAGGCCCTCGGTCGGGCATTACAAGAAGAGGGTGACCAGAAGGGTTAAGGAAAGGCTGGGTCTTACACCACGTACCGCTAAAAACAAGTTTCGTCCCCGAAACTTAATCTTCCCCAGCGGCGAACAGGTCCGGGTAGCACTCCCTCATCTTTGACTCGGGTTCCCAAGTTGCCTCACGCTCTTCTTGATTGCTCCAAAGCACCTTTACGTAGGGAATTGTCCGACTACGTAGCTTTTTGTCCTCCCGGGCTAGGATCCGCACCGGTACTTCCGCGAAACTTAAATCCTCCTTGAGTTCAATCGCAGAGACGTCAAGCACTCGCGATGGGTCGGGGAGGTACTTCCGAAGCATGGATATGTGGAACACATCATGAACGCGGTCAAGGTTCGGTGGTAGGGCGAGGCGGTAGGCTACCGGGCCGATGCGTTCCAGAATCTCAAACGGCCCCACGTACCGCGGGCTCAACTTGCCCCTCAACCCAAACCGCTTCACCCCCTTTGACGGCGACACCCGCAGTAACACGTGTTCTCCCACCTGGAATTCCAAGTCGCGACGTCTCTGGTCTGCATAGCTCTTTTGCCGGCTCTGGGCGGTCGCCAAACGTCGCCTGATGAGGCGCACCTTTTCCTCAGTCTCGGCCACCAGGTCCGGCCCCAAAAACTTTCTCTCCCCCAGATCGTCCCAACAGATCGGGGATCTACAGCGTCTGCCGTATAATGCTTCGTACGGCGCCATCTGGATGCTCGCTTGGTAGCTGTTGTTATAAGCGAACTCTGCAAGGGGTAGGTAGCGCGACCATCCGTCTCCCAAATCCAGTACGCACGCTCGAAGCATGTCCTCGAGTATCTGAATCACCCGCTCGGATTGCCCGTCCGTCTGGGGGTGAAAGGCTGAGCTGAAGTGTAACTTGGTCCCCAAGGCTCATTGTAGACTCTGCCAAAAGTTCGAAACGAACCTTGTGTCCCTGTCCGAGGTGATCGTTGTCGGCACCCCATGCAGCCTCACAATCTCGCTGAGGTAGACTTGAGCCAGCCGGTCACGTGTCCAGGTCATGTGGATGGGTAGGAAATGAGCTGACTTCGTTAGCCGATCCACGACAACCCAGATGGCGTCGTGTCCCTGCTGCGAACGTGGAAATCCGGTGACAAAGTCCATTGTGATTTGCTCCCATTTCCATTCGGGCACGGGTAGAGGTTGCAATTTCCCCGCCGGCCGTTGATGCTCGGCTTTCACCTGTTGGCAAATCAAACAGTGAGCCACGAACAGCGTCACATCTCCCTTCAATCTTGGCCACCAGAAGGTCTGTCGGATATCCCGATACATCTTGGTGCCTCCAGGGTGCGCCACGTAGGGGGCGCAATGTGCTTCAGTCAGGATTTCCTTCTTTAGATCCGGCAGATCGGGCACGCAAATCCGCCCTCGGAACCGAAGGGTGCCGTCCGTTCCCACTGCAAAGTCTCCTTTCTGCTCCGGTGAAATCCTATTTCGTTCCAGCTGCAGCTGTGGATCCGCACCTTGGCCTTCTCGAATCCTCTCCAATAGGGTCGGCGCGACTGTTAAGGACAACAGTCGCTCAATCGTCCCTGCTGGTACCACCTCCAATTTCAATCGTGAGAAATCCGCGATCAAGTCATTCTGCTGCGTGATCGTGCCCGCCGAAGTTCCTTCTGCTTGTCCCTTCCTGCTTAGAGCATTGGCCACCACATTTGCTTTCCCCGGGTGGTACTGGATGGTTAAGTCGTAATCTTTCAGTAGCTCCAACCACCTCCTCTGCCATAGGTTAAGCTCATTCTGGGTGAAAAGGTACTTAAGGCTTTGGTGGTCCGAGAACACGTTGCAATGCGCACCGTAGAGGTAGTGCCTCCATAGTTTTAGGACGAAGACCACTGCGGCAAGTTCCAAGTCATGGATCGGGTAGTTCTGTTCGTAATCCTTGAGTTGCCTTGAAGCATAGGCTATGACTCTCCCTTGCTGCATTAGTACTCCTCCCAGTCCTATTCGCGACGCATCGCAGTAGACTTCGTAGTCTTCCCCGGGGGTTGGTAAGGCAAGCACAGGCGCTCTTGTTAACCGCTTCTTAAGTTCTTCAAAGTTCTCTTGGCATTGGGCCGTCCAAATGAACTTTACTCCTTTCCGGGTTAGGCGGTTCAGAGGGGTCGCAATCTTCGAGAAACCCTCCACGAAACGTCTGTAGTACCCCGCAAGGCCCAGGAAGCTGCGCACCTCTGTTACTGTGGTCGGCTGGGGCCAGTCGGTCACCGACTCCACCTTATTGGGATCCACTGCGACTCCTGCTGCTGAGATGAAATGCCCCAGGAACCCCACCTCGCGAAGCCAAAACTCGCATTTCTTAAGTTTTGCGAATAGCTCCTGCTCCCTAAGAGTCTGTAGAACAATTCGTAGGTGCTCCTCGTGCTTCTCATCGGTGGTGGAGTAAATTAGGATGTCGTCGATGAAGACCACTACAAACTGATCCAGGAAGGGTCTGAAAACTCGGTTCATCATGTCCATGAACACCGCTGGGGCATTGGTAAGCCCGAATGGCATTACTGTGAACTCGTAATGGCCATACCGAGTCCGGAACGCCGTCTTCGGAATATCCTCGTCTCGAACTCTGAGCTGGTGGTAGCCCGACTGCAGGTCGATCTTCGAGAAGACGGTTGCACCCCGCAGTTGGTCAAAGAGGTCGTCAATCCTAGGTAGGGGATACTTGTTTTTCACTGTGACCTTGTTGATTTCCCGGTAGTCGATGCACAACCGCAAGCTCCCGTCTTTCTTTCGTACAAAGAGCACGGGTGCGCCCCAAGGGGACACACTCGGTCTAATAAACCCCCTGTCCAGAAGGTCCTCCAGCTGCGCCTTAAGTTCCTTCAGCTCCGCGAAGGCCATTCTGTAGGGGGCCTTCGTGATTGGTCGCGTGCCGGGTGGAAGCTCAATAGGAAAGGCAACTTCTCGCTCGGGGGGTAAACCGGGTAATTCGGCCGGAAAGACATCTGGGAAGTCCCTCACCACAGGGATGTCGGAGAGTGCCGTGGACGATCCGGCGGCCAGGGCCACCGACACCCAAAAGGCCATACATCCGCCCTCGACCAACTTCCTGGCTCGGGATGCAGGAATCATGGAAGAAAAGGAAACGCTCTTGCAAGCCAAGTACACGTTCTCCGGAAAATCGGGGTACATCAGTCGCACCTCGCGCTTCTCGCAGTCGATGACTGCAAGGTACCACGTGAGCCAATCCATTCCGAGTACTACATCATACTCTTTCAATGGAATGACTACCAGATCCCAGGGGCACGGGAGCCTTCCCATCCATATAGGGCAGGAAGGTACCAGGTTGCGTGCCTCCAAGGATCCCCCCGCGGTGTGAACAGTCATCAAACTGGGTAAGGGTCTCAACTCAAAATCATGGGTCAGTGCGAAGTCACGTGACATAAACGACAGGGTCGCCCCGGTGTCAAAAAGGGTTCTAGCGCGATAAACAGAAGCAAGAGTGATACCTGCGACGACGTGCTCAGACGGGTGTGTCTCCTGCTGACCCATCGAATAGACGCGGCCTCCCGAAGGTGGTGGCTTTTCCCCTGCAGATCGGGGTGCTGGCGGTCTGGGAGTTGACGTCATCGGAGCTTTCCCTCGCCCTGCGTGCTGGGGTGAAGGCACGGAGGCTGCTGAAGACGTGGTGCCTTGGTTCAGGGGGCAGTTGAAACGGAAGTGCCCCTGCTTGCCACATCGGAAACAATGGTCCTGTCTCTTGGAGCAATCCATCACTCGGTGCGCCCCGCCACAGATCACGCAAGGGCGATCCTCCGAGCGTTGTCCCTCTCCTGGCGCTCCCCTGGTCCTCTGCTGGGGCCTCCACCGCTTAGGGGGCCGATTCTCGCTGGAGGAGCCCCCTCCCCCTGAAGTCGTCTGGGTCCGCTTCCTGTCGTCTTGCTGGTGGGGGCCTTCCCTTCGGGCGCGCATGACGGCAAAGCCTCGTTCAACGATGGTGGCTCGGTCGACCACCTTCTGAAAGGTATGAAGATCCGCCGCGTCCACCACTTGGAAAATGTCAGTCCTCAATCCATCCACAAACAGTTGCGCCTTATGGGATTCATCCCTAATGACGAACGGGACACAGTTCGCCAGTCTCACGAAATCCCTCTGGTACTCCATTACTGTTTTGGTTCCCTGCCTGATGTGGTTGAGGTCGTCCTCCAGTTGTTTCTTCACGCTGTTGGTAAAGAACGCCCCGAATAGCTGCTGTTTAAAGGTAGTCCAGGACGGAAGGGTAGCGCCCGTCGCAGAGCCGGGGCGTACCGTCTTCCACCAAATGCGGGCATTCCCCTCGAGTAGGTGGGCGGCCAGGGGGACTCGTTCGTGGTCTTCCATCAATAGGTCCTCGAATAATTTCTCCATTGTATCTGTAAGACCCGGCTTTTCCTTAACCCTTCTGGTCACCCTCTTCTTGTAATGCCTGACCGGGGGCCTCATTTTTGGTGTTTTTCCGGACAGACCGTCGGGGCCCGCAAATAATTTTAGGCGGTAGAGCTCGCGGAACGGAGCGCGTGGGCGCGATCGGTTTATTTTTCCGACTCCCGGTCTGACCAGAATTAATTCTCGAAGTTGGGGCCCCCCTTAGACGCCTCGGGATCCGTGTCGGCAGCCCGCACACCTTTTAAGGTAAACCCTAATTCCTTTAGTATATAAATATAGCCGTGTGGGAAAGAGGATTAGGGTTCCTCTTTTTCTTTGTCTTTTGGTGGCCGCCTCTTTTCTTCTTTCTCTTCTTCCTCCCTCGTAGCCGCCGGCAAAGAATAACCAAGCGCACGGGCAAGGGTGGACCGGTGGAGGCAAGCGGACGATCACTCCTTCTCCTCCTCTTTCGCACATCGAGGTGAGTCGGAAACGTTTCCGTTTGGGGGAATCTCCCTTTCTTTTTTCTTTTGTTGGTCACGAGGAGGGAGGAGGGGGCGGCGCCGTCGCGCATCGCTGCGCGCGGGGCCGGCCGCGGGTGGGGCGCCGTGCGGGCAGGTGCTGCGCTGGGTCGCCCCACGCCGCGGGCAGCGCGCCGCGCGACACTCGGCCGCGCGCGGGGCCGCCCACAAGAGGGGGCGCCCGCGCGGGCTGGTGCCGCGCGGGGCCGCCCCGCACCGCGGGCAGCGCGCCCGCGCGGCGCTCGGCCGCGCGGGGCCGCCCCGCACCGCGGGCAGCGCGCCCGCGCGGCGCTCGGCCGCGCGGGGCCGCCCGCAAGAGGGGGCGCCCGCGCGGACTGGTGCCGCGCGGGGCCGCCCCGCACCGCGGGCAGCGCGCCCGCGCGGCGCTCGGCCGCGCGGGGCCGCCCGCAAGAGGGGGGCGCCCGCGCGGGCTGGTGCCGCGCGGGGCCGCCCCGCACCGCGGGCAGCGCGCCCGCGCGGCGCTCGGCCGCGCGGGGCCGCCCGCAAGAGGGGGCGCCCGCGCGGGCTGGTGCCGCGCGGGGCCGCCCCGCACCGCGGGCAGAGCGCCCGCGCGGCGCTCGGCCGCGCGGGGCCGCCCGCAAGAGCCGGGCACCCGCGCGGGCTGGTGCCGCGCGGGGCCGCCCCGCACCGCGGGCAGCGCGCCCGCGCGGCGCTCGGCCGCGCGGGGCCGCCCGCAAGAGGGGGGCACCCGCGCGGGCTGGTGCCGCGCGGGGTCGCCCCGCTCCGCGAGCAGCGCGCCCGCGCGGCGCCCGGCCGCGCGGGGCCGCCCGCAGGAGGGGCGCCCGCGCGGGCTGGTGCCGCGCGGGGTCGCCCCGCACCGCAGGAGGGGCGCCCGCGCGGGCTGGTGCCGCGCGGGGCTGCGCCCAGGCAGAGTGTCCGTCGCACGGGCCGGTGCTGTGCGAAGAACTCCGCTGCACGCTGTTGGGAGTCGTTGTAAGCTTCGGACTTCTAAGCTTTGACTTGCCCTTGTTCCTTCAGGAGTGCGGGACGCTGTTGGCGACTGGTGCACAGACGCGGACTGGACGAACGCAGGACGACGCACACAAGGTGGGTACCCCTTAGAACCTCTTTATGCACAGTTTCGTTGTTGCTATGTTTATTTTGTTGAGGGGTTTGGTGGGTGATGTGGACCTCCGGATTTACGGCTGTCGCGGTAGAAGACCGGGCGGGCAGTTCGCCATATCCGAACAAAGGTAGGGTTGTTCGGGGCATACTAGCGTTGGGGGCAGTGATCGACGTGACCTTTCAGAACATTAAAGTTGAACTTGTGGAATATTGTTAACTCCGGCAAAGGTTTGTGTTTTATTATCTTTATAGTATGGCGACTATGGGTCGCTGTGGGGACTCTTCCATTGTCTTGGTTTCCGGAGTTATGGGAAAAGGGGTAAGAACTTAGTAATTGCATGTTTACATTTGCTAACCCTGTTAAAGCTATTGTGTGGATATTTGGTTGCCGAGTCAGGTGCTCGGTCTGGGTTTGCCGAGGATGGTGCTCGGATGAGGCTCGAGATTTGCTACACGCACAAAGATCTTAGTAATTGCATGTTTACATTTGCTAACCCTGTTAAAGCTATTGTGTGGATATTTGGTTGCCGAGGCAGGTGCTCGGTCTGGTTTGCCGAGGATGGTGCTCGGATGAGGCTCGAGATTTGCTACACGCTCAAAGATCTTAGTAATTGCATGTTTACATTTGCTAACCCTGTTAAAGCTATTGTGTGGATATTTGGTTGCCGAGGCAGGTGCTCGGTCTGGTTTGCCGAGGATGGTGCTCGGATGAGGCTCGAGATTGCTACACGCACACCCGCGGTTTGGCCACCGCAAAGGGTGTGCTTTTCCGGAAAAGTGGTACGTTGACCCGTGTACCCCACGCGGTGGTGGCGTTAGGAATGGGGGCCCCCATGGGTGGGGGGTGTGAGCGGTGATGTCGAGGCAGGTGCTCGGCGGTGGGCATCGGGGAAGGTGCCCGATGTTGTTTTGATACAGGGTGTGGTTATGGTGGATGATGCCGAGGTGGGTGCTCGGCGGCCGAGGCAGGTGCTCGGTAGGGGTCACCGAGGCAGGTGCTCGGTGTGGTTGCCGGGGGAGGTGCCCGGTGTTGGTTTGCACGAGGTTCTGCATTATATTGTTTGCACGGGGTTCAGCATTGTATGGTTTGCACATGGTGCTTCATTGTTGATTGCTCTGGTTTCTATCGTGGTTTGCCTGACTTTAGCCCTATTTGCTTATTATGTTATTTTCTTGTCACTGACTCCCCACTCCGCGACAGGTTCACCCAGACCGTCCGGGGTCGAGCGCTAGGGCACCGGAGAGGCCGCAAGAGTGCTGCTCTGACTTTGATCGAGCTTCAGACACAGTGACCTTTCTTTCCCTTTATCTTTTATTACTCATGTTAGTTAGTTGTGGTTTGCGATACCCCCGTGGGGTCGAAGTGGATGTTGCCTTTTTCCTTTTTGAATAATTGAATGAATTCTACGTTCTCTCTTACTTGGCCGTTTTGAACGATGAAAAGCAAAGAAAACCGTTTGCGAAAACTACTTTTAAAACGTGGGTGTCGTGTGGGCACCGAGCTTTACAAACCTTATGGGATTTATGTGTTTGCGAACTGTTTTCATAAACGATGGCGTCGTGTGGATGCCGCTTTCAAAACCTTGTGATTATTTATCCTTTCAAAACACCGGCCTCTATGCTCTAAGTGAATGCTAGAATATCATGTGAATTGTTTGGTTGTATGTGTACGAGACCCCAACTGATGTGGTTAGAGATTGTGTGTGCTACGCCTTGTGAGACACTTTGTAGTTGAGACGCCGTGCATATACAAAGGGGACTCTGCCCGTTTGCAGAGTGAATTTGTGTATGCGGCGGGTCTGGGCACGCGCCGGGGAGTAATGTTATACAAAAAAAAATATATGGCTGATTCAGGGGCATTGGTGGCTCCTCTTCCGCGCGATTCGAACCCCCGGGGCGTGACAGTATCCACCCACTTCTCCACGACCCAGGGGTCTGTCGTGTCCCCCTCGAACACTGGCGGGTCGTACTTCTTGAAGTCGGCCAGGTTGGCGCGCACGCGGTCTCGCTCGTTTGGTAGATTCGCCCCCTCCTTCGCGACGTTGGCGGTCGCGGCGGAAGTGGGTATCACTACCGTCACACTCGGAGCAATTCCGACGATTGGTGTCGTCGCCGGCCCTGCCGTTGCCGTCGAAGGGGCCACCTCTGGCGTCGTCGGTTGGGTTAAGGGCACCTCAGGCACCGAGGCCCGGGTAGGGGCAGCCCCTCCTTCAGTCTCCATCATCGGCGGTCCCATTGCCGGTGCAGTTGGCCCCAGGGGAGGGCCCGGGGCAACCTCCGCCGTCGCAGCGGCATGCTGTTGCTGCGTCAGTTGGCGCACGCGGTCGTTCAGGGCTGCCAACTGCTCCGTCATCTCCCGTAGCTGCTGCCTTAGGAGCTGATTCTCCGCGGTCATCGCTACCGCTGCGTCCGCCCCTGTGTCCTCGGCTGTGGATCTAGTCCTGGCCATGATCTGAACATTTGCACGAACCAGTTACTCCTAGTTCAAACAAAACGGAACGCCGCTAATGCTGGCCCTAAAGGGAGAAAAAGAAAAAGGACTCTAATTTCCCCCCCCTTTCTCTCAACGAGCACTCGCGTTTTATTTATCCCGAGTTCACTTTATTACTCAGTAGCCAGAGTATTGCGCCCGTGGATGTCAGGCCCCGACTGTTGTAGTTAAAGTTTACCTCTCTGATACCATCTTAATCTGTCACGCCCCGGGGGTTCGAATCGCGCGGAAGAGGAGCCACCGATGCCCCTAATTCAGCCATATATTTTTTTTTGTAAAATAATACTCCCCGGCGCGTGCCCAGACCCGCCGCATACACAAATTCACTCTGCAAATGGGCAGAGTCTCCTTTGTATATGCACGGCGTCTCAACTACGAAGTGTCTCACAAGGCGTAGCACATACAATCTCTGACCATGTGACGACCCGGCCCACTAGCAATAATAACTCGTTGGGCCCAAACCACAGCCCAAAATGCTTAAGCCCAGTTATTATTACTAGTGTCCAAGTTTCATATAAACCCAATCACAATTCCATCCACATCCGATGTGGGACTATTGGGGGCGTCACAAACTCCCCCCGTTTAGGCCTGACGTCCTCGTCAGCCCAAACACACACACAGCAGCCCAAGATCACCAGGCGATGTGAGATTCGTCTCGCTAGCCTTGTCATCTAGACCCAGGCTCAGCCGAGACTCACCACACACTTCCGGCTGGTTATTGGCTCTGATACCAAATGTGACGACCCGGCCCACTAGCAATAATAACTCGTTGGGCCCAAACCACAGCCCAAAATGCTTAAGCCCATTTATTATTACTAGTGTCCAAGTTTCATATAAACCCAATCACAATTCCATCCACATCCGATGTGGGACTATTGGGGGCGTCACAGACCACAACAGTTGGGGTCTCGTACACATACAACCAAACAACTCACATGATATTCTAGCATTCACTTAGAGCATAGAGGCCGGTGTTTTGAAAAGATAAATAATCACAAGGTTTTGAAAGCGGCATCCACACGATGCCATCGTTTGTGAAAACAGTTCGCAAACACATAAATCCCACAAGGTTTGTAAAGCTCGGTGCCCACACGACACCCACGTTTTAAGAATAATTTTCGCAAACGGTTTTCTTTGCTTTTCGTTGTTCAAAACGGCCAAGTAAGAGAGAACGTAATATTCATTCGATTATTCAAAAAGGAAAAGAAAGCAACATCCACTTCGACCCCACGGGGGTGTCGCAATCCACAGCTGGCTAGCATGAATAATAAAAGAAAAGGGAAAGAAAAGTCACTGTATCTGAAGTCACCCAAAAATCAGAACAGCACTCTCGCGTCCTCACCGGTGCCCTAACACTCGCCCCTGGACGAACCTGTCACGGAGTGGGAAGTCAGTGACTAGAAATAGCATGATAAGCATAAGAAAAGCAATAATAGGGCAAACCACAAACACCGGAGCAACCATCCCTCTCATGCATCATCCACCATAACCACACCCTGTATCAAAACAACATCGGGCACCTTCCCCGATGTCCACCGCCGAGCACCTGCCTCGGCCGCCGAGCACCTGCCTCGACATCACCGCTCACACCCCCCACCCATGGGGGCCCCCATTCCGAACGCCACCGTCGCGTGGGGTACACGGGTCAACGTACCACTTTTCCGGAAAAGCACACCCTTGCGGTGGCCAAACCGCGGGTGTGCGTGTAGCAAAACTTGAGCCTCAGATTGACATTTAGTATAATAACACAACAGGGTTAGTGCATAAACAGAAGGAGACTGATAATTCCACCTTGCCCCAACATGCTATTTCTAACAGTTAATCCCTATTCCCGCAATCCCCGGGAATGTACCCACCTTGTGTGCGTCGTCCTGCGTTCGTCCAGTCCGCGTCTGTGCACCAGTCGCCAACAGCGTCCCGCACTCCTGAAGGAACAAGGGCAAGTCAAGACTTAGAAGTCCGAAACTTACATCGACTCCCAACAGCGTGCGGCGGAGTTCTTCGCACAGCACCGGCCCATGCGACGCACACTCCGCCTGGGCGCAGCCCCGCGCGGCACCAGCCCGCGCGGGCGCTCTTCCTGCGGGCGGCCCCGCGTGGCCGAGCGCCGCGCGGGCGCGCTGCCTGCGGTGCGGGGCGACCCCGCGCGGCACCAGCCCGCGCGGGCGCCCCTCCTGCGGGCGGCCCCGCGCGGCCGAGCGCCGCGCGGGCGCACTGCCCGCGGTGCGGGGCGACCCCGCGCGGCACCAGCCCGCGCGGGCGCCCCTCCTGCGGGCGGCCCCGCGGGGCCGAGCGCCGCGCGGGCGCGCTGCCCGCGGTGCGGGGCGACCCCGCGCAGCACCAGCCCGCGCGGGCGCCCTCTCCTGTGGGCGGCTCCGCGCGGCCGAGTGTCGCGCGGGCGCGCTGCCCGCGGTGTGGGGCGACCCCGCGCGGCACCTGCCCGCACGGCGCCCCACCCGCGGCCGGCCCCGCGTGCAGCGGTGCGCGACGGCGCCGCCCTTTCTCCCTCCTTGTGACCAACGAAAGAAAGGGGAAGATTCCCCCGAACGAAAATGCATCCGACTCACCTCGATGTGCGAAAGAGGAGGAAAGAGAGGGATCGTCCGCTTGCCTCCACCGGTCCACCCTTGCCCGTGTGCTTGGTTACTCTTTGCCGGCGGCTACGAGGGAGGAAGAAAAAGAAAAGAGGCGGCCACAAAATAAAAATAAGAGGAGCCCTAATCCTCTTTCCCACACGGCTATATAAATACTAAAAATTAGGGTTTACCTTAAAAGATGTGCGGGTCGCCAACACGGATCCCGAGACGCCTAAGGGGACCCCAACTTCGAGAATTAATTCTGGTCAGACCGGAAGTCGGAAAAAGAAACCGATCGTGCCCGCGCGCTCCGCTCCGCGAGCCCTACCGCCTAAAATTATCTGCGGGCCCCGACGGTCTATCCGGAAAAACACCAAAAATGAGGCCCTCGGTCGGGCATTACAAGAAGAGGGTGACAAGAAGGGTTAAGGAAAGGCCGGGTCTTACACATGCATGCCCGGATATCAGGTAGGGCCACTATTTATTGCTACACTATCATATTAAGACTTGACATGTTTTATTGCTCTCTTTTGCTTTCAGTTGCTTGTCGCTCGAGTATGAGCAGGGGTTTGGGATAGTATAGCCAAGGTTATGTTAGATTATAAACTTGTGGGGTGTTGCGGTGACCGCGGACTGTAGGCGGTCGACCGGATGTTTATCTTGCATCAGAATGGGGTTGAGTCTGGTCTATTTTTGGCATCAGCAAGGGGATCGGGCTTTCCTCTAGTGGATGGTTTTTCCCACTATTGAGTACTATGGCATCATATCAGGGTTTCTTAGTGGATGGCTTTTCCCACTTTGATCATAGTCATGATCCAGTCCTGCTGTTTACGGCACTTATGATACTTATTACTGAGGTACTTTTACTCGTGTGGGCCGCTCCCCTCGAGTGCCACTCCGGAGTGTGTTACAGGCAGGCTTGAGTCCTTGAGACTCTCATTCCCTATCGGTGTTATGCATTGGCCAGCATACCCGATTTGGCAGGCAAGGCACAGCAGGCAGTACCAGTTTTACTAGTGGTATAAGATTGGGTTTATTCAGGCAGGCATGTTAGATACTGATGCATACATACAGTCATTCCTTTTGGCACTGCATTTAGAGGCATGCTAGTGGTGGTTTCCCCTTTATTCAGCAGTTCTGCTTACAGCTTTACCACTTTTTCCTTTCTGGCCTCTAGTAATCCTAGTTGGTGCATCAGAGTTGAGGTTTTGCCCACTAGGGGAGGCTACTGCTTTATCTGGTAGTTCTCACCCCCATTATTCTTTTCTGTTTCTTTCTTCTTCTTTATTTTGCAGAGTCGTCTGTGGGAGCTGCTAGGCTATCAGCGGCTGATAAAGGTAAGGGGATCGCTGAGTAGATAGATCTCCTGGGAGACTGAGAGCTGTAGATAGACGTTGTACCCTTCACTCAGACTGTGATATTCTCCTTTTATTTTGAGTCTGGCTTTCGCCGGCTGGTTGTATTATTTTGGTGAGCTGGGAGATTATTGTACATATTACAGTTTATTTTTAGTTCCAGTATGAGATACTATGTGGTTCTTCTATTTCAGCTCTGTATTATGCTCCTTTATTGTACATCCGATATCTGAGCAGGTTACCAGCGCTTCGTGTACTCGGGAAATCCCGTGTGCACGGCGGATCCGTTGGCGAGCCCGGGTTCCAGGGCGTGACAGATTAAGTTGGTATCAGAGCTTAGGGATAGGTCAGTTGGGAGTTAGGAAACCCTAGGCTTTTGGCAGACCCTAGGATAATAGGGCGCGAGAGATGAGACATTTTGCGGAAGTCGTTAATTATTGTTTGACTCTTCCAGTGAGAAAAGAGGGACCGACATACCCAAATTTCTGGTGCACGGTTATGTTGGCTGCAGACAACATAAAGTCACAGAAATAGGGGGATGTCTTTGACTTTCGCCTAGATTTGGTCGTGTGGGGTTATGTTACTAAGTGTGATTTCTTGTGGTAGGATGCCTCCGCAACGTAGAATGTTGACCGCGTTCGCAGCCTTCTTCCTCTGAGCCCGAGCCGGAGGAGTCCGAGCAGGGCCTGCAGAGTGAGGTGCAGGAGCTTCAGGCTCAGATGGCCCAGATGTCAGAGGCCGTGCGGCGTCAGGAGGAGGCCATGGGTCGGCTGACGCAGATGTTAGAACAGAGGGCGCAGCCTGTTGTTGCACCCCTGAGATGTTCTCCCCGTACCACCCTCCCCTGCTGTGGCTTCCCCAGTTGGAACCGGGTGACCACGGCATCCCCTGTTGCTCAGGGAGCAATCCGGCCATTGACTCCTGCGGAGGAAGCAGGAGATTGCTGACAAACTTACTCAGTTCTGTAAGCGGGGACCGCCCAGGTTTTCAGGGCGGAATACCCAGCCGTGGGAGATCGGGAACTTGGCTTTCGTCAATGGAGAAGGTTATTCCGGGACTTCTTCATTGACA
>CM055072.1:16307967-16344019 GCA_029204045.2 Tillandsia leiboldiana
TTACAGGATTTGAGGACTGTGGACAACCGGATACTACCTGAGGTGTAGTTTTAGCTGCTCGAGGTGGCGGTTGTTGCTTACCTCATTTTTGACAAGCTCACTGGGATTACTTGAACTCCCCTAAAATTTAATTTGACAATTGGTGAGAACCACTGGGACAAACTAATATGATAATTGATAAGAACCATTGGGACAACTAAACAGGACCACTAACAGGACAACTTTGTCACGCCCCGTGGTCGAAACTGCGACCTGGCTCGCCAACAGATCCGCCACCTATGCCAAACCCCATAGGCGAAGCGTCCTACCTGCAAGAAAAGTACTACAGCTAAACAGATACAAGCTATAAAAAAAAATCTGCTGTATAACTAAATCAATCACTGTACAACTGGAAATACTACAACAATGTCCGTCTCCCCAACAATGATAATCATACAGTATCCTCATATACAACTCAGAACTCAACCGGGAGGTATCTCCAATAAATCATCAGTGTACAGGCTCTCAATACAAACAATCCTCACTACAACAGTCTCTCAAAGGAGGAAAATAAAATACTAATCTACTGAAGCTCTCCTCTGAAGGGGTACCGCTACACTCCAACGACGGGTAGGGAACTAGCTCGCGACTCCCTCGCCTCGTCAGAAGGATCAGCAACAGGAACAACAGGAACTGGAGTAGAAGTTCCTGTGGGAAAAGACAGACCACGACGGTGTGGAACTACGTCCCAAGTAGTTCTCAGTGGGTGCCGGCCAACAGCCCGACGGTCTGCCCACTAAGTCCACTAGAGGCATAAGTAACAAAAAGCCGTGCTGTAAGGAAAGCTGGGGAAAAGTAAACTCTACAGCTACTATGCCTCTATCTAGATGCTCAAAGAGTGGAACAGAAAGAACATGATTGCCACAACTAACACTCATCTCAGATCACCCAATCTGAACTGACTGCCTCCTCGGGTCCGTCAAGCCTGCGCCAACCTACTGCCGTTACTCCCGGAGGAGCGACTTACGTAGGACTCCATGACTGCCAACACACGCACAGCCAGAGGGACAAATGCGATGACAAGCCGCAAAAGAAAAGCTCAAACTCACACCGGTACAACAGCCCGGTCTCGCCTACTTCCGAGTGGCACTCGAGGGAGAGACCCGCTCGAGTCAATAATAACCCATATCATATCTCTGTAAAGTATCTCTGTCAGCCAAATGTGGCTCATGCAGGCTATGATCCACGATCAAACAGATCGTAACTCCAAGCTCAAAACACAACTCAGTCGGAAAAAGAACCTCGACTCAAACAGCTAAGTCGGAGAACCCTCACGACTCAATCTGATAATGCACGACCATGGCTGAGTCGGGAAACCTCCACGACTCGATCTGCCAGAACCCCAAGATCCTCAGCTAAGTGGAGAACCACCTCCACCACGAATCAGGAAAAACACTCTAGATCACACTCTACCAACTCATAGCACAAAGTCGCATCCACTGCGAGAAACTGTCTCAACAGGCCAAACAGCCAAACGTCGCATCTACTGCGAACAATCCTCAACAGCCAACATCGCATCCACTGCGAACAGCTGACTCAACAGGAAAAACAGGCCAACCAACATCTCAACCACTGACTCAATGAAGGGTCCGGGAACACCGAAGACTAGAACCTACAACCCAAATCAAACAAGAACAGGCTCTAGGCATAGCCTCTCGTTGTTCTCGTCCCAAGAAGAAGGCAGACCTTAGAACCCAGACCACTCGAATCATCTCGGTGGTTAATTTATAGAAAAAAGGTGACATTTCTTACTGAAGCCATCTGATCTGTAAGAAATCCATATTTAATGATTTTTAGTTCTTTTTAGGAAAACAGTTGAAACCAAGTTTATATCCAAGCCTCGAAGGCTAATGCCTTCGTCCAATCAAACAAGAACAGACTCCGGCGACCCTACGATGCTTGGAAGAAACCATTTGGTTGACAAAAATCATATGTGTGTCCAAAAAGGTTCTGGGTTTAAGGTCCTGCTAACACTGATCCACCGCTGCCACTAGCACAGCGGCGACAGATAAAACAAGAAAAATAAACATCTCGGGACCGCCGTCTACCCAAATGGCTCCCGCGACAGATGAACAACCAACTACATCTACCAGACTCCACTCTGCTCCCAAGCACGAGTGTAACATGCATCCCGCATAAAAGATAACTCCTGACCACTCGGCCCACTACCCGGGCGAGGGAAGAACACTATGTCCAGGAAAGTAGAAGTGTGGATGTCTAAAGCAGAAATAACCCTAGCCCAAGTGAGGGTTTCTTACTAGTCTGGTTACACATGCAACATATGACGGGGTGCTAGGTCAAGTTCCAATAACTATAATTTACAGATGGTAGAAAGCAAGGAGATGACAATACCATCAGATAAAACAAGAATAGCAATTCCTACATTCTAACATGCTGCACAAGCATTCACTATCATGCATAGTCCTACTATAGCAGATTTAAAGCACAGTCCGTCAATCTTGGAGACAAGGCCACCCACCTGAAAATGCTAACTGTCCGGAGTCGCACAGCTGAGACAGTCCAGAAACAGATATCTCCTACACACCCACCAATCCAACAATACAGTAACAGTGATCAATACCTCCTGGGTACCAAAAACACAACCCAAAGTTACACTTAATTCCATAAAATCCAAGCATCACAAATCTGCTGGGAACAGTCCCCTTAATGCGAAATTTCACCTGTAAAACGAACTCCAAAATTCCAATAAAAATACTTCTGCCATCCTCGTGTCGATACCTTCGAAACGGGTACCTGCACGCCCAATTCGGAGCCCCGTAGGCCAAGTTACAAATTCCACAGTACAGGTGCGCAAACACTCACAACCATACAGCTGTAAACTCAAACACAGACAAGAGAGGAATAGTATACCTCCGGGAAGGTCTCGGAAAAATCCAAGAAAAATATGATGATAATCCTTGCGACGAGTAGATCCAAAAAGTGTATAGGGTCATCTCGATCCGACACTCGGTTGCGGAGATAAAATTCCGGCAAGGGGCCGCTGTCCAAAAACTCCACCAGAAAAACACAGCTTAGAAATGCCTCGAAAACCGTGTCATAAACTCTGAATCCAGCAAGATGATCAACACGAAAATCGAAGACGTACCTCTCGTGATTCCAACGCCGCAGAAATCGTCCAAAATACTGATGGAGTAGCTCTGTAGACCTCTCAGATCAAACTGCGACGATAACGGGCCTCCGATGAAAAATCGCCACACTGCGCTCCGATGCCGAAGTCGTCGATGCGCGGCTTCCAAAAAATCCGGGCCTCCGCCAGATGATGCGCAGCACAAAGATCTCCATCTTTGCTTAAGGGGTGCGAGGGGAAGGGAGCTCGGGAAAGGGGGCAAAAGCCCCAGCCAACCGCCTATTTATAGGCCCAGCCCAAAAAAATCCGACTTTGGACTTTTGGGCCAAAGTTCCGGGCGCCCGGAACATTCGGGCCGCTACAGTGTTGGGCCCGGCCCAACACTGTGCGCGCCCGAAAGCCCGAGGGCCGCCACGCGTCCCGCCGACGCCGCCTGCGCCCGGGCGCACGCGGCGCAGCGCCAACTGCGCAGCGCCACGTGTCCCGACACGCGGGCTGTGCGCAGCTGCGCCCCGACCAACCGCGGCGCGCCACGTGGCGCCCCCACGTCGCCCCCGACCGCAGCCCACTCCACGCCCACCGTGCGCCAACGTGCGCGGCCGCGCCGCCCGCGGCCCCGTGCCGGGCACGCATCCCGAGGCAGCCCCTGCCGCTGCCTGTGGACCGCGCGCACCAGGACCCGCCAACCACAGCCGCCACCGTTTCGCACACTTGGTCCCACGTGCACCCGCGACGATCCCGTGGACCGCGCCTGCTGCGCCCGCCAACGGGAGCCGCCACGTGGCCAGCCCCCGGGGTGCATGCCTCCACGGTGGACCGCGCGTCTCCGCCGCCGCCAGCCGCCGCGCTCCGCCGCCCGCCGCCGCCGCCCCGCCGCCCCTCCGGCGGCCGGAACAGTACCAAACACACCCCGAATCCGTGCCGGGTCATCGGGCTCCGAAAAATACAAGTAAATAGTCCATCTTGACCGTTTTCGCGCGCTGAATCCAAATCTGAGTCCGATTTGCCAAATTCCACTTCTAAAATTTCTCAAAAATTCCCGGGAAAGCAAACTTGATCCATTTTTTATGCCGAGTCCAAATCTTGGGTCCAATATGCGCGCAAACACCTCTAGCACCCAACACGGGTCTCCAGAAGCCGCAGATCCAACAATAATCCAAACGTGGGAATTTCTGGGTCCTCACACAACTAACAGGTCAAACTAACAGGACAACTAACAGGACAATTGATGAGAACTATTGGGACGAACTAATGTGACAATTGACGAGAACCGCTGGGACGAACTCTCCTAAAATTTAATATAACCCCACAGATGATATGATGACTTATATTGGGACACTGTGATTGAGACAAAGGCTATAATCTCGCATGCAAATGACTTTTATTCAGTAAATCAATCTTTTAAATCTTTGACACTATTTTACAACTTTTAAAATAAAGACAGTTGGATGCATGCCCGGACATCAGGTAGGGCCACTATTTATTGCTACACTATCATATTAAGACTTGACATGTTTTATTGCTCTCTTTTGCTTTCAGTTGCTTGTCGCTCGAGTATGAGCAGGGGTTTGGGATAGTATTGTAAGACCCTGGCTTTTCCGTGACCCTTCCCGTTATCCCTTTCTTACGACTGTCCGACTGTGGGGCAATTTTTGGTGTTTTTCCGGAAAGTCCGTCGGGACTCGCGGACATTTTTAGGCGGAAGGGCTCGCGAAAACGGAGAACGGGGACGCGATCGGTTTCGGATTCCGACTCCCGGTTCTCCCAGAATAAATTTTTGAAGTTCGGACCCCCTTAGGCGCTCCGGGATCCGTGCGATTGGATGACACGCTTTTCGAGACAATCTTAGCCGCCGATTGTTTTTAGGGTTTCCTTAAAACCGGGGGCCGTAGGGTTTTTCTTTTCCCTCTTGGTTTTCTCTCTTGACGGCTAGGATTTAGGGGGGCGCTTTTAAGAAAGAAACCCCATTCCATTTTTCCTCCCTTTTCATGAGGCGCGTGAGAAACCGAGGCGACGAGACGAGGAGAAGGGAAGAACGGGGGAAACCCATCCCTCGTGGAGCTTTGCGTTGGAGACGAGAGGGACGATCCACCTCCCACCCTTTTCCTTGCAGGATCACGGTAAGCGTCGTTCCCCCTTTATTGCATTTTCTGTGGGGTCGAGGTTTTGGTTGGGGGTCGTTCGGGTGTCGCACGCGTCGTGGGTTGTGGTAACGGGAAGCCGCCATCGCCGTTGTCAAACGGGAGGCCGCCGCCGCCGTTATCATGCCCACGAGGTCGTCGCCGGAGTCGCACGGTAGCGAAAACGGAGAAGAAAACGAAAAAGGGGGCGTTACTGTTCATCGCGTACGGATCCTCCAGCCGCGGTCCACAGACCCCAGTCGTGCACCCTGTGCACACCCCGCAGCCCCGGAGGCGTAGACCCGGCGCACGGAACCGTGCGCCGGGCTGCGCACTGTGCGCGGTGCACGCTCCGGGCGTGCACCCGGCGCTCGCCGCGGCAGCCAGCGCGGCATGGACCCGGTCCGCGCCCTTCCCCGTGCGCGGCCCGGCCCAAGACGCACCAGCTCACCCTGCCGAGCGATGCACCCGGTCTGCGCCGCGGTCACCTGCTGCGTGGACCCGGTCCGCGCCCTTCCCCGTGCGCGGCCCGGCCCAAGACGCACCGGCTCACCCTGCCGAGCGGTGCACCCGGTCTGCGCCGCGGTCACCTGCTGCCGTGGACCCGGTCCACGCGCTACTCCGTGCACCACCCGTCAGCCCGGAATCCCGGGAGCTCCGTTTTTGGCCCGTTTCGCCCCGTTTTTTGAGTGTTTTTGACCACGACGATGTTTTTAACAATACTTTTCCTACCTTAGTTTCCGGGCGCAAGGTGGGAGAACTTCTGACTGGAATTTCCCTGCACACCCTTTTCTTCGCGATCCAGGTGGGTACCCCTTAGAACCTCTTTATGCACAGTTTCGTTGTTGCTATGTTTATTTTGTTGAGGGGTTTGGTGGGTGATGTGGACCTCCGGATTTACGGCTGTCGCGGTAGAAGACCGGGCGGGCAGTTCGCCCTACCCGAACAAAGGTAGGGTTGTTCGGGACATACTAGCGTTGGGGACGGTGATCGACGTGACCTTTCAGAATATTAAAGTTCAACTTGTGGAATATTGTTAACTCCGGTAAAGGTTTGTGTTTTATTATCTTTATAGTATGGCGACTATGGGTCGCTGTGGGGACTCTTCCATTGTCTTGGTTTCCGAAGTTATGGGAAAAGGGGTAAGATCTTAGTAATTGCGTGTTTACATTTGCTAACCCTGTTAAAGCTATTGTGTGGATATTTGGTTGCCGAGGCAGGTGCTCGGTCTGGTTTGCCGAGGTTGGTGCTCGGATGAGGCTCGAGATTTACTACACGCACAAAGATCTTAGTAATTGCATGTTTACATTGCTAACCCTGTTAAAGCTATTGTGTGGATATTTGGTTGCCGAGGCAGGTGCTCGGTCTGGTTTGCCGAGGTTGGTGCTCGGATGAGGCTCGAGATTTGCTACACGCACACCAGCGGTTTGGCCACCGCAAGGGTGTGCTTTTCCGGAAAAGTGGTACGTTGACCCGTGTACCCCACGTGATGGTGACGTTAGGAATGGGGGCCCCCGTGGGTGGGGGGTGTGAGCGGTGATGCCGAGGTGGGTGCTCGGTGGCCGAGGCAGGTGCTCGGCAGGGGTTTCCGAGGCAGGTGCTCGGTGTGGTTGCCGGGGGAGGTGCCCGATTTTGTTTGCACGAGGTTCTGCATTATATTGTTCGCACGGGGTTCTGCATTGTATGGTTTGCACATGGTGCTTAATTGTTGGTTGCTCTGGTTTCTAACGTGGTTTGCCTGACTTTAGCCCTTTTTGCATATTATGTTATTTCTAGTCACTGACTCCCCACTTCGTGACAGGTTCGTCCAGGGGCGAGTGCTATGGCACCGGTGAGGCCGCAAGGGTGCTGTTCTGACTTCGTGCGAACTTCAGACACAGTGACTCTTCTATCTCTCTTCTTTTATTACTCATGTTAGTTAGTCGTGGATTGCGATACCCCCGTGGGGTCGAAGTGGATGTTGCCTTTTCTTTTATTGTATGCGAATAAATGTTGTTCCTTTCCTTACTGGGCCGTTTTGAACTACGCAAAACAAAGAAAACCGTTTGCGAAAACCGCTTCTAAAACATGGGTGTCGTATGGGCACCGGTTTTTAAAACCCCTGTGGTATTTATGCGATTTCGAACTAGTTTTACAAATTCGGCATCGGGTGGGTGCCGTTCTCAAACCCTGTGGATGTATGTGGCTTTCAAACGGTCTTTCCTAAAACGATGGCATCGTGTGGATGCCGCTTTCAAAACCTTGTGATTATTTATCCTTTCAAAACGTCGGCCTCTATGTTCTAAGTGAATACTAGAATATCATGTGAGTTGTTTGGTTGTATGTGAACGAGACCCCAACTGATGTGGTTAGAGATTGTATGTGCTACACCTTGTGAGACATTTTGTAATTGAGACGTTGTGCATATACAAAGGAGACTCTGCCCGTTTGCAGAGTGAATTTGTGTATGCGGCGGGTCTGGACACGCACCGGGGTGCATTGGTTACACAAAAAAAATATGTGGCTGAATTAGGAGCATCGGTGGCTTCTCTTCCGCGCGATTCGGATCCCCGGGGCGTGACAGATTAAGATGGTATCAGAGCGGTAAACTTTAACCACAACAGTCGGGGCCTAACATCCACGGGGCGCAATACACTAACTACTGATTAATAAAGTGAACTTGGGGTAGACCAGTAGATCGTGAGTGTGCGAGGGAAAAAGGGGGATTTAATTTCGGTGCGTCTGTAGGTCGTGGTGCTAGACCCGTTAGGTCTAGGGTTGACTTGGTTTCTTTGTATATAGTGAATAATGGCCCGAAATGGGTTATCAGCGGAGAACGCAGGGGCAGAAAGTACGGTGCCAATAGCGGCGGAGTATCAACTGCTCCGACAACAACTACAAGAGGTGGCCGGGCAGTTAGCAACCCTTATGGAACAAATGCGGCAGTGGGCGCAACAGTCGACAATACCAATGGAGGTCGCCCAGGCTTCTTTGCCCGGACCAACCGCACCAGTGACGAGACCGTCGGTGGCGGTCAGCGAGACTACGGTTGCCCCTTCTCCGACCACGGTGACCGAGATACCGTCGGTTCATCCGACGACGCCTTCAGTAGCACTAACACCAGCAACTTCGGGACTTACGCCGGGAGCCACTGTTGGAGCTCCCTTGGGAGAGACCGTGGTGACACCTAACCCCAGAATGACCGCCGTTGCTGCGGGGGAAGCCCTTATCCGGCAAACCGAATGGGATGGGGTGATAGCGAACTTGGCAAATTTCAAGAGGTACGACCCACCCGTGTTTGAGGGAGAGACGACCGACCCTTGGGTCGTGGAAAAATGGGTGGATACCATGGAGAAGCTTTTTGAAGACCTATTTATGGAGGAACATGAACGGGTCCCTTTGGCAGTCCACTTTCTTGAGGGAAACGCCCGCAGGTGGTGGAGGACGGTGTGCCCGGACCCTCGGGGGGCACCGCCCTTCCATCTTGGACCACGTTCCGAGAAAAACTGTCTGAGGCATTTCTCTCCGACAGCATCAAACAGCAGATGGAAGATGACCTGAAGCACATCAAGAAAGGAAGTCAGATAGTTACGGGATATCAACGGGCATTTGTGAGGTTGATCAAATGTGTTCCCCCTGTTATAAGAGATGAATCTCACAAAGCCCGTCTTTTTGTGAACGGTTTACGAAGCGACATCTACAAGGTGGTGCAAACGGCGGATTTGCACACCTTCTAGGAAGTGGTCGATAGAGCCACCACAGTGGAGCACGAATTTGCGATTTCACGAGCCCGACGGGAGAGCTCAGATCACAGCGGGGATAAGAAACGAGCTCGACCTTGTTTTGGATAAGAGCATACCAAGAGGAGTCGGCCTCCTAAATACCTGAGATGGCAACAAGGAACCAAGAATGCGTCGACAGGAGGACAATGGCCGGTGGACAAGTCTTGCATCAATTGCGATGGAATATACCAAGTGACCGAATGTCCCCAGAAGCAAGACCACTGTTTTCGATGCGGCAACCCGGGGCACTATTGTTTCAACTGCCCATCGCAAACGGGGACAGCACCCGTAGCAGCATCTCCACCTTCGTCTCCGCAATCGGGAGGAGGGAGAGTCTATGCGAAGACCCACCAGGGGACGGACCCACAGAGCACGATGTAGCAGGTAATACTCGAGTTTCAGATCATCGTGCTAGAACGTTTGTGTCAACACCTAAGCATCCCACTCTTCCACCTCGCTTCATATTTCTCCCTACCATAGATATTAGAAGAAATCCCATCGTAGAAATAAGTTCGGTCGGATCCTCCGGCTACCCCTCGAGGCAGGCGGCTGTACTCCTTCCTGCCCAGCGAGGGCGAGACGGGTTCTTAGTTTCTAAGGACTAATGAGGTTTCCGTTAAAAGTTAACGGCATCACGCTTGGGGCCGACAGTCGCGGCAATCTTTAAGTGGTAGTTGACTGCTTGAAGTTCCAAGTGCGTCTCCGGGAACCGGACTTACCGAAAAACAGCCTTACGAACTCGGAGTGGTCGACATGAGTTCACGGTCATACCATTTAGACTCGTTATCGCACCAGCGGTATTCACGGGCATGATGAATAGGATACTCAAGCCCTCCTTAGACCAGCCGGTAATGGTCTTATAGTGGACGTTCCGATCTACTCTCACAACAGACAAGGGGTATGGGGAACACTCGCGAGTAATCCCCTAGACCCTCCAGGATCAGCAACCATATGCCAAACTCATAAAGGGTGAGTTTTGGCTCCGTGAGGTGGACTTTTTGGGGCATATCGTTTCGACGTCTGGAATTGCAGTGGATCCGAGGAGGATCGAGTCAGTGGCCAACTGGGCTCGGCCAACAACGGTGACGGAGATCCGAAGCTTCTTAGGACGGGCAGGCTACTACAGACGCTTCGTGGGAGGCCACTTCCCTAAATCGACTAACCCAAAGCGGGTAGAGATTCGTCTGGACAGCCCAGTGCCAAAGGAGTTTCAAAGAACTTAAAGACAGACGCACACAGGCGCCAGTGCTCATACAGCCGAAGCCCGGAAAGGACTATAAGATCTAGTCTGACGAATCTCCAAGAGGATCTTGGGAGACCAAACGACGGACACGTAACTACAACTGGTGCAAGACGGAATGTCCTCGGAGCAAGGCATAATTTTTACGAGTGACTCAGGGATGTAATAAGGTTCCGGGGACGAATTCGTGTGCCCGATAAGCTAGAAACGAGGGAAGAAAATCTAGCCAAAGTATATAATACCTCCTATACCGCGCATCCCGGAGGTACAAAGAGGTGCAGGGATCTATGGCAGACCTTCTGGTGGCCCAAATCGAAAGAGCGATGTGGCACAAATTGTGGCGCAATATTGGGTGTGCCAACAGGTGAAAGCGAAACATCAGCCACCGGCGGGGGGAAAGCAGACGTTTCGGCTACGAGGGAGGTAGTAGCAAGGAAGACCTCGTACAAGAGAAATTTTGGCCACGACCCCAGAGGAACCCTTAGATGTAATGCTACGTACCCTCCTGCCCAATAAGGAGGTGAAGACTTAGTTGTCTTTTATGTTGGCTTTTTAGTTAAGGGTTAAATAGGTCCAACTTTCGGCCTTGTGACAATAGACCCGAGGCGTTGTAACAGTACGCCTTAGACGTCCAGGTGAGGTGAGTCGGGCCAAGACCCGAGGCATTGTAACAGTACGCCTTAGACGTCCAGGTGGGTTGAGTCAGGTCAAGATCGGTGGCGGTGTGACAGAACGCCTTAAGTAAATGAGTTGTGTATTGCTAATAGTTCGAGCTTTTGGGATCGTTGGTTGGCGTCAATGACCCGATATTCGTGATTTTGGAGCGCGTAGGCCCGGTGACATACCGGTTGGCTTTACTGCCAAACCTCGATGCGGATCTTAGCACGAGAGGACAAAAAGGTTGCGCAACCGGACGATCCCCCTATGGGAAGGTGCTGTGAAGCAACCAGGAAGAATGTGAGGCAACTTGGGAACCAGAGTCAAAGATGGGGGAGTGCTACCCGGACCTCTTCGCCGCAGGCGGGAGTTAAGTTTCGGGGACAAAACTTGTTTTTATTGGTGAGTGGTGTAAGACCTGGCTTTTCCGTGACCCTTCCCGTTATCCCTTTCTTACGACTGTCCAACTGTGGGGCAATTTTTGGTGTTTTTCCGGAAAGTCCGTCGGGACTCGCGGACATTTTTAGGCGGAAGGGCTCGCGAAACGGAGAATGGGGACGCGATCGGTTTCGGATTCCGACTCCCGGTTCTCCCAGAATAAATTTTTGAAGTTCGGACCCCTTTAGGCGCTCCGGGATCCGTGCGATTGGATGACACGCTTTTCGAGACAATCTTAGCCGCCGATTGTTTTTAGGGTTTCCTTAAAACCGGGGGCCATAGGGTTTTTCTTTTCCCTCTTGGTTTTCTCTCTTGACGGCTAGGATTTAGGGCGGCGCTTTTAAGAAAGAAACCCCATTCCATTTTTCCTCCCTTTTCATGAGGCGCGTGAGAAACCGAGGCGACGAGACGAGGAGAAGGGAAGAACGGGGGAAACCCATCCCTCGTGGAGCTTTCCGTTGGAGACGAGAGGGACGATCCACCCTCCCACCCTTTTCCTCGCAGGATCACGGTAAGCGTCGTTCCCCCTTTATTGCATTTTCTGTGGGGTCGAGGTTTTGGTTGGGGGTCGTTCGGGTGTCGCACGCGTCGTGGGTTGTGGTAACGGGAAGCCGCCATCGCCGTTGTCAAACGGGAGGCCGCCGCCGCCGTTATCATGCCCACGAGGTCGTCGCCGGAGTCGCACGGGAGCGAAAACGGAGAAGAAAATGAAAAAGGGGGCGTTACTGTTCATCGCGTACGGATCCTCCAGACGCGGTCCACAGACCCCAGTCGTGCACCCGGTGCACACCCCGCAGCCCCGGAGGCGCAGACCCGGCGCACGGAACCATGCGCTGGGCTGCGCACTGTGCGCGGTGCACGCTCCGGGCGTGCACCCGGCGCTCGCCGCGGCAGCCGCGCGGCATGGACCCGGTCCGCGCCCTTCCCCGTGCGCGGCCCGGCCCAAGACGCACCGGCTCACCCTGCCGAGCGGTGCACCCGGTCTGCGCCGCGGTCACCTGCTGCCGTGGACCCGTTCCGCGCCCTTCCCCGTGCGCGGCCCGGCCCAAGACGCACCGGCTCACCCTGCCGAGCGGTGCACCCGGTCTGCGCCGCGGTCACCTGCTGCCGTGGACCCGGTCCACGCGCTGCTCCGTGCACCACCCGTCAGCCCGGAAGCCCGGGAGCTCCGTTTTTGGCCCGTTTCGCCCCGTTTTTGAGTGTTTTTGACCACGACGATGTTTTTAACAATACTTTTCCTACCTTAGTTTCCGGGCGCAAGGTGGGAGAACTTCTGACTGGAATTTCCCTGCACACCCTTTTCTTCGCGATCCAGGTGGGTACCCCTTAGAACCTCTTTATGCACAGTTTCGTTGTTGCTATGTTTATTTTGTTGAGGGGTTTGGTGGGTGATGTGGACCTACGGATTTACGACTGTCGCGGTAGAAGACCGAGCGGGCAGTTCGCCCTACCCGAACAAAGGTAGGGTTGTTCGGGACATACTAGCGTTGGGGACGGTGATCGACGTGACCTTTCAGAATATTAAAGTTCAACTTGTGGAATATTGTTAACTCCGGTAAAGGTTTGTGTTTTATTATCTTTATAGTATGGCGACTATGGGTCGCTGTGGGGACTCTTCCATTGTCTTGGTTTCCGGAGTTATGGGAAAAGGGGTAAGATCTTAGTAATTGCGTGTTTACATTTGCTAACCCTGTTAAAGCTATTGTGTGGATATTTGGTTGCCGAGGCAGGTGCTCGGTCTGGTTTGCCGAGGTTGGTGCTCGGATGAGGCTCGAGATTTACTACACGCACAAAGATCTTAGTAATTGCATGTTTACATTGCTAACCCTGTTAAAGCTATTGTGTGGATACTTGGTTGCCGAGGCAGGTGCTCGGTCTGGTTTGCCGAGGTTGGTGCTCGGATGAGGCTCGAGATTTGCTACACGCACACCAGCAGTTTGGCCACCGCAAGGGTGTGCTTTTCCGGAAAAGTGGTACGTTGACCCGTGTACCCCACGTGATGGTGACGTTAGGAATGGGGGCTCCCGTGGGTGGGGGGTGTGAGCGGTGATGCCGAGGTGGGTGCTCGGTGGCCGAGGCAGGTGCTCAGCAGGGGTTTCCGAGGCAGGTACTCGGTGTGGTTGCCGGGGGAGGTGCCCGGTTTTGTTTGCACGAGGTTCTGCATTATATTGTTCGCACGGGGTTCTGCATTGTATGGTTTGCACATGGTGCTTCATTGTTGGTTGCTCTGGTTTCTAACGTGGTTTGCCTGACTTTAGCCCTTTTTGCATATTATGTTATTTCTAGTCACTGACTCCCCACTTCGTGACAGGTTCGTCCAGGGGCGAGTGCTATGGCACCGGTGAGGCCGCAAGGGTGCTGTTCTGACTTCGTGCGAACTTCAGACACAGTGACTCTTCTATCTCTCTTCTTTTATTACTCATGTTAGTTAGTCGTGAATTGCGATACCCCCGTGGGGTCGAAGTGGATGTTGCCTTTTCTTTTATTGTATGCGAATAAATGTTGTTCCTTTCCTTACTGGGCCGTTTTGAAGTACGCAAAACAAAGAAAACCGTTTGCGAAAACCGCTTCTAAAACATGGGTGTCGTATGGGCACCGGTTTTTAAAACCCCTGTGGTATTTATGCGATTTCGAACTAGTTTTACAAATTCGGCATCGGGTGGGTGCCGTTCTGTAAGACCTGGCTTTTCCATTACCCTTTCCGTTATCCCTTTCTTACGACTGTCCGACTGTGGGACAATTCTTTAGTGTTTTTCCGGAAAGTCCGTCGGGACTCGCGGACATTTTTAGGCGGAAGGGCTCGCGAAACGGAGAACGGGGACGCGATCGGTTTCGCATTCCGACTCCCGGTTCTCCCAGAATAAATTTTTGAAGTTCGGACCCCTTAGACGCCTCGGGATCCGTGTTGGCAGCCCGCACACCTTTTAAGGTAAACCCTAATTCTTTTAGTATATATATATAGCCGTGTGGGAAAGAGGATTAGGGTTCCTCTTATTCCTTTTGGTGGCCGCCTCTTTTCTTCTTCCTCTTCTCCCTCCCTCGTAGCCGCCGGCAAAGAATAACCAAGCGCACGGGCAAGGGTGGACCGGTGGAGGCAAGCGGACGATCCCTCCTTCTCCTCCTCTATCGCACATCGAGGTGAGCCGGATACGTTTCCGTTTGGGGGAATCTCCCCTTTTTCTTTTGTTGGTCACGAGGAGGGAGAAGGGGCGGCGCCGTCGCGCATCGCTGCGCGCGGGGCCGGCCGCGGGTGGGGCGCCGTGCGGGCAGGTGCCGCGCGGGGTCGCCCCACGCCGCGGGCAGCGCGCCGCGCGACACTCGGCCGCGCGGGGGCCGCCCACAAGAGGGTGCGCCCGCGCGGGCTGGTGCCGCGCGGGGCCGCCCCGCACCGCGGGCAGCGCGCCCGCGCGGCGCTCGGCCGCGCGGGGCCGCCCGCAAGAGGGGGCGCCCGCGCGGGCTGGTGCCGCGCGGGGCCGCCCCGCACCGCGGGCAGCGCGCCGCGCGGCGCTCGGCCGCGCGGGGCCGCCCGCAAGAGGGGGCGCCCGCGCGGGCTGGTGCCGCGCGGGGCCGCCCCGCACCGCGGGCAGCGCGCCCGCGCGGCGCTCGGCCGCGCGGGGCCGCCCGCAAGAGGGGGCGCCCGCGCGGGCCGGTGCCGCGCGGGGCCGCCCCGCACCGCGGGCAGCGCGCCCCGCGCGGCGCTCGGCCGCGCGGGGCCGCCCGCAAGAGGGGGGGCCCGCGCGGGCCGGTGCCGCGCGAGGTCGCCCCGCACCGCGGGCAGCGCGCCCGCGCGGCGCTCGGCCGCGCGAGGCCGCCCGCAGGAGGGGCGCCCGCGCGGGCTGGTGCCGCGCGGGGTCGCCCCGCACCGCGAGCAGCGCGCCCGCGCGGCGCCCGGCCGCGCGGGGCCGCCCGCAGGAGGGGCGCCCGCGCGGGCTGGTGCCGCGCGGGGTCGCCCCGCACCGCAGGAGGGGCGCCCGCGCGGGCTGGTGCCGCGCGGGGCTGCGCCCAGGCAGAGTGTTCGTCGCACGGGCCAGTGCTGTGCGAAGAACTCCGCCGCACGCTGTTGGGAGTCGTTGTAAGCTTCGGACTTCTAAGTCTTGACTTGCCCTTGTTCCTTCAGGAGTGCGGGACGCTGTTGGCGACTGGTGCACAGACGCGGACTGGACGAACGTAGGACGACGCACGCAAGGTGGGGGGAACTTCTGACTGGAATTTTCCCGCACACCCTTTTCTTCGCGTTCCAGGTGGGTACCCCTTAGAACCTCTTTATGCACAGTTTCGTTGTTGCTATGTTTATTTTGTTGAGGGGTTTGGTGGGTGATGTGGACCTCCGGATTTACGGCTATCGCGGTAGAAGACCGGGCGGGCAGTTCGCCCTATCCGAACAAAGGTAGGGTTGTTCGGGGCATACTAGCGTTGGGGGCAGTGATCGACGTGACCTTTCAGAACATTAAAGTTGAACTTGTGGAATATTGTTAACTCCGGTAAAGGTTTGTGTTTTATTATCTTTATAGTATGGCGACTATGGGTCGCTGTGGGGACTCTTCCATTATCTTGGTTTCCGGAGTTATGGGGAAAGGGGTAAGAACTTAGTAATTGCATGTTTACACTTGCTAACCCTGTTAAAGCCATTGTGGGGATATTTGGTTGCCGAGGCAGGTGCTCGGTCTGGGTTGCCGAGGATGGTGCTCGGATGAGGCTCGAGATTTTGCTACACGCACAAAGATCTTAGTAATTGCATGTTTACATTTGCTAACCCTGTTAAAGCTATTGTGTGGATATTTGGTTGCCGAGGCAGGTGCTCGGTCTGGTTTGCCGAGGATGGTGCTCGGATGAGGCTCGAGATTGCTACACGCACACCCGCGGTTTGGCCACCGCAAAGGGTGTGCTTTTCCGGAAAAGTGGTACGTTGACCCGTGTACCCCACGCGGTGGTGGCGTTAGGAATGGGGGCCCCCATGGGTGGGGGGTGTGAGCGGTGATGTCGAGGCAGGTGCTCGGCGGTGGGCATCGGGGAAGGTGCCCGATGTTGTTTTGATACAGGGTGTGGTTATGGTGGATGATGCCGAGGTGGGTGCTCGGCGGCCGGGGCAGGTGCTCGGTAGGGGTCACCGAGGCAGGTGCTCGGTGTGGTTGCCGGGGAGGTGCCCGGTTTTGGTTTGCACGAGGTTCTGCATTATATTGTTTGCACGGGGTTCAGCATTGTATGGTTTGCACATGGTGCTTCATTGTTGGTTGCTCTGGTTTCTATCGTGGTTTGCCTGACTTTAGCCCTATTTGCTTATTATGTTATTTCTTGTCACTGACTCCCCACTCCGCGACAGGTTCACCCAGACCGTCCGGGGTCGAGCGCTAGGGCACCGGAGAGGCCGCAAGAGTGCTGCTCTGACTTTAATCGAGCTTCCGACACAGTGACCTTTCTTTCCCTTTATCTTTTATTACTCATGTTAGTTAGTTGTGGTTTGCGATACCCCCGTGGGGTCGAAGTGGATGTTGCCTCTTTCCTTTTTGAATAATTGAATGAATTCTACGTTCTCTCTTACTTGGTCGTTTTGAACGATGAAAAGCAAAGAAAACCGTTTGCGAAAACTACTTTTAAAACGTGGGTGTCGTGTGGGCACCGAGCTTTACAAACCTTATGGGATTTATGTGTTTGCGAACTGTTTTCATAAACGATGGCGTCGTGTGGATGCCGCTTTCAAAACCTTGTGATTATTTATTCTTTCAAAACACCGGCCTCTATGCTCTAAGTGAATGCTAGAATATCATGTGAATTGTTTGGTTGTACGTGTACGAGACTCCAACTGATGTGGTTAGAGATTGTGTGTGCTACGCCTTGTGAGACACTTTGTAGTTGAGACGCCGTGCATATACAAAGGAGACTCTGCCCGTTTGCAGAGTGAATTTGTGTATGCGGCGGGTCTGGACACGCGCCGGGGAGTATTGTTTTACAAAAAAAATATATGGCTGGTTCAGGGGCATCGGTGGCTCCTCTTCCGCGCGATTCGGACCCCCGGGGCGTGACAGATTAAGATGGTATCAGAGCGGTAAACTTTAACCACAACAGTCGGGGCCCAACATCCACGGGGCGCAATACACTAACTACTGATTAATAAAGTGAACTGGGGGATTTAATTTTAGTACGTCTGTAGGTCGTGGTGCTAGACCCGATAGGTCTAGGGTTGACTTGGTTTCTTTGTATGTAGCGATTAATGGCCCGAAAGGGGTTATCAGCGGAGAACGCAGGGGCAGAAAGTACGGTGCCAATAGCGGCGGAGTATCAGCTACTCCGACAACAACTATAAGAGGTGGCCGGGCAGTTGGCAACCCTTATGGAACAAATGCGGCAGTGGGCGCAACAGTCGACATTACCAATGGAGGTCGCCCAGGCTTCTTTGCCCGGACCAACCGCACCAGTGACGAGACCGTCGGTGGCGGTCAGCGAGACTACGGTTGCCCCTTCTCCGACCTCGGTGACCGAGATACCGTCGGTTCATCCGACGACGCCTTCAGCAGCACTAACACCAGCAACTTCGGGACTTATGCCGGGGGCCACTGTTGGAGCTCCCTTGGGAGAGACCGTGGTGACACCTATCCCCAGAATGACCGCCGTTACTGCGAGGGCACCGCCCTTCCATCATGGACCACGTTCCGAGAAAAACTATTTGAGGAATTTCTCTCCGACAGCATCAGACAGCAGATGGAAGATGACCGGAAGAAAAACAAGAAAGGAAGTCAGACAGTTACGGGTTATCAACGGGCAAATTGTGAGGTTGACCAAATGTGTTCCCCCTGTTATAAGAGATGAATCTCACAAAGCCCGTCTTTTTGTGAATGGTTTACGAAGCGACATCTACAAGGTGGTGCAAACGGCGGATTTGCACACCTTCTAGGACGTGGTCGATAGAGCCACCACAGTGGAGCACGAATTTGCGAGTTCACGAGCCCGACGGGAGAGCTCAGATTGCGGCAGGGATAAGAAACGAGCTCGACCTTGTTTTGGAAAGGAGCATACCAAGAGGAGCCGGCCTCCTAAATACCTGAGATGGCAATAAGGAACCACGAATGCGCCGACGGGAGGACAATGGTCGGTGGACAAGTCTTGCATCAATTGCGGTGGAATACACCAAGTGACCGAATGTCCCCAGAAGCAAGACCACCGTTTTCGATGCGGCAAACCGGGGCGCCATTGTTTCAACTGCCCCTCGGAAACAGGGACATCACCCGTAGCAGCATCCCACCCCTCCCCCTCGCTTCATGTTTCTCCCTACCATAGATATTAGAAGAAATCCCATCGTAGAGATAAGTTCGGTCGGATCCTCCGGCTACCCCTCGAGGCAGGCGGCTGTACTCCTTCCTGCCCAGCGAGGGCGAGACGGGTTCTTAGTCTCTAAGGACTAATGAGGTTTCCGTTAAAAGTTAACGGCATCACGCTTGGGGCCGACAGTCGCGGCAATCTTTAAGTGGTAGTTGACTGCTTGAAGTTCCAAGTGCGTCTCCGGGAACCAGACTTACCGAAAAACAGCCTTACGAACTCGGAGTGGTCGACATGAGTTCACGGTCATACCGTTCAGACTCGTTAACGCACCAGCGGTATTCACAGGCATGATGAATAGGATACTCAAGCCCTCCTTAGACCAGCCGGTAATGGTCTTATAGTGGACGTTCCGATCTACTCTCACAACGGACAAGGGGTATGGGGAACACTCGCGAGTAATCCCCTAGACCCTCCAGGATCAGCAACCATATGCCAAACTCATAAAGTGTGAGTTTTGGCTCCGTGAGGTGGACTTTTTGGGGCATACCGTTTCGACATCTGGAATTGCAGTGGATCCGAGGAGGATCGAGTCGGTGGCCAACTGGGCTCGGCCAACAACGGTGACGGAGATCCGAAGCTTCTTAGGACGGGCAGGCCACTACAGACGCTTCGTGGGAGGCCACTTCCCTAAATCGACTAACCCAAAGTGGGTAGAGGCTCGTCTGGACAGCCCAGTGCCAAAGGAGTTTCAAAGAACTTAAAGACAGACGCACACAGGCGCCAGCGCTCATACAGCCGAAGCCCGGAAAGGACTATAAGATCTAGTCTGACGAATCTCCAAGAGGATCTTGGGAGACCAAACGACGGACACGTAACTACAACTGGTGCAAGACAGAATGTCCTCGGAGCAAGGCGGAATTTTTACGAGTGACTCAGGGATGTAATAAGGTTCCGGGGACGAATTCGTGTGCCCGATAAGCTAGAAACGAGGGAAGAAAATCTAGCCAAAGTATATAATACCTCCTATACCGCCCATTCCGGAGGTACAAGGAGGTGCAGGGATCTATGGCAGACCTTCTGGTGGCCCAAATCGAAAGAGCGATGTGGCACAAATTGTGGCGCAATTTTGGGTGTGCCAACAGGTGAAAGCGAAACATCAGCGACCGGCGGGGGGAAAGCAGACGTTTCGGCTACGAGGGAGGTAGTAGCAAGGAAGACCTCGTACAAGAGAAATTTTGGCCACGACCCCAGAGGAACCCTTAGAAGTAATACTTTGTACCCTCCTACCCAATAAGGAGGTGAAGACTTAGTTGTCTTTTATGTTGGCTATTTAGTTAAGGGTTAAATAGGTCCAACTTCCGGCCTTGTGACAATAGACCCGAGGCGTTGTAATAGTACGCCTTAGACGTCCAGGTGAGGTGAGACGGGCCAAGACCCGAGGCGTTGTAACAGTAAGCCATAGACGTCCAGGTGGGTTGAGTCAGGACAAGATCGCTGGCGGTGTGACAGGATGCCTTAAGTAAATGAGTTGCGTATTGCTAATGGTTCGAGCTTTTGGGATTGTTGGTTGGCGTCAATGACCCGATATTTGGGATGTTGGAGCGCGTAGGCCCGGTGACATACCGGTTGGCTTTACTGCCAAACCTCGATGCGGATCTTAGCACGAGAGGACAAAAAGGATTGCGCAACCGGACGATCCCCCTATGGGAAGGCGCTGTGAAGCAACCAGGAAGAATGTGAGGTAACTTAGGAACCAGAGTCAAAGATGGGGGAGTGCTACCCGGACCTCTTCGCCGCAGGCGGGAGTTAAGTTTCGGGGACGAAACTTGTTTTTATTGGTGAGTGATGTAAGACCTGGCTTTTCCATTACCCTTTCCGTTATCCCTTTCTTACGACTGTCCGACTGTGGGACAATTCTTTAGTGTTTTTCCGGAAAGTCCGTCGGGACTCGCGGACATTTTTAGGCGGAAGGGCTCGCGAAACGGAGAACGGGGACGCGATCGGTTTCGCATTCCGACTCCCGGTTCTCCCAGAATAAATTTTTGAAGTTCGGACCCCTTAGACGCCTCGGGATCCGTGTTGGCAGCCCGCACACCTTTTAAGGTAAACCCTAATTCTTTTAGTATATATATATAGCCGTGTGGGAAAGAGGATTAGGGTTCCTCTTATTCCTTTTGGTGGCCGCCTCTTTTCTTCTTCCTCTTCTCCCTCCCTCGTAGCCGCCGGCAAAGAATAACCAAGCGCACGGGCAAGGGTGGACCGGTGGAGGCAAGCGGACGATCCCTCCTTCTCCTCCTCTATCGCACATCGAGGTGAGCCGGATACGTTTCCGTTTGGGGGAATCTCCCCTTTTTCTTTTGTTGGTCACGAGGAGGGAGAAGGGGCGGCGCCGTCGCGCATCGCTGCGCGCGGGGCCGGCCGCGGGTGGGGCGCCGTGCGGGCAGGTGCCGCGCGGGGTCGCCCCACGCCGCGGGCAGCGCGCCGCGCGACACTCGGCCGCGCGGGGCCGCCCACAAGAGGGGGCGCCCGCGCGGGCTGGTGCCGCGCGGGGCCGCCCCGCACCGCGGGCAGCGCGCCCGCGCGGCGCTCAGCCGCGCGGGGCCGCCCGCAAGAGGGGGCGCCCGCGCGGGCTGGTGCCGCGCGGGGCCGCCCCGCACCGCGGGCAGCGCGCCGCGCGGCGCTCGGCCGCGCGGGGCCGCCCGCAAGAGGGGGCGCCCGCGCGGGCTGGTGCCGCGCGGGGCCGCCCCGCACCGCGGGCAGCGCGCCCGCGCGGCGCTCGGCCGCGCGGGGCCGACCGCAAGAGGGGGCGCCCGCGCGGGCCGGTGCCGCGCGGGGCCGCCCCGCACCGCGGGCAGCGCGCCCGCGCGGCGCTCGGCCGCGCGGGGCCGCCCGCAAGAGGGGGCGCCCGGGCGGGCCGGTGCCGCGCGGGGCCGCCCCGCACCGCGGGCAGCGCGCCCGCGCGGCGCTCGGCCGCGCGGGGCCGCCCGCAAGAGGGGGCGCCCGCGCGGGCCGGTGCCGCGCGGGGCCGCCCCGCACCGCGGGCAGCGCGCCCGCGCGGCGCTCGGCCGCGCGAGGCCGCCCGCAGGAGGGGCGCCCGCGCGGGCTGGTGCCGCGCGGAGTCGCCCCGCACCGCGAGCAGCGCGCCCGCGCGGCGCCCGGCCGCGCGGGGCCGCCCGCAGGAGGGGCGCCCGCGCGGGCTGGTGCCGCGCGGGGTCGCCCCGCACCGCAGGAGGGGCGCCCGCGCGGGCTGGTGCCGCGCGGGGCTGCGCCCAGGCAGAGTGTTCGTCGCACGGGCCAGTGCTGTGCGAAGAACTCCGCCGCACGCTGTTGGGAGTCGTTGTAAGCTTCGGACTTCTAAGTCTTGACTTGCCCTTGTTCCTTCAGGAGTGCGGGACGCTGTTGGCGACTGGTGCACAGACGCGGACTGGACGAACGTAGGACGACGCACGCAAGGTGGGGGGAACTTCTGACTGGAATTTTCCCGCACACCCTTTTCTTCGCGTTCCAGGTGGGTACCCCTTAGAACCTCTTTATGCACAGTTTCGTTGTTGCTATGTTTATTTTGTTGAGGGGTTTGGTGGGTGATGTGGACCTCCGGATTTACGGCTGTCGCGGTAGAAGACCGGGCGGGCAGTTCGCCCTATCCGAACAAAGGTAGGGTTGTCCGGGGCATACTAGCGTTGGGGGCAGTGATCGACGTGACCTTTCAGAACATTAAAGTTGAACTTGTGGAATATTGTTAACTCCGGTAAAGGTTTGTGTTTTATTATCTTTATAGTATGGCGACTATGGGTCGCTGTGGGGACTCTTCCATTATCTTGGTTTCCGGAGTTATGGGGAAAGGGGTAAGAACTTAGTAATTGCATGTTTACACTTGCTAACCCTGTTAAAGCCATTGTGGGGATATTTGGTTGCCGAGGCAGGTGCTCGGTCTGGGTTGCCGAGGATGGTGCTCGGATGAGGCTCGAGATTTTGCTACACGCACAAAGATCTTAGTAATTGCATGTTTACATTTGCTAACCCTGTTAAAGCTATTGTGTGGATATTTGGTTGCCGAGGCAGGTGCTCGGTCTGGTTTGCCGAGGATGGTGCTCGGATGAGGCTCGAGATTGCTACACGCACACCCGCGGTTTGGCCACCGCAAAGGGTGTGCTTTTCCGGAAAAGTGGTACGTTGACCCGTGTACCCCACGCGGTGGTGGCGTTAGGAATGGGGGCCCCCATGGGTGGGGGGTGTGAGCGGTGATGTCGAGGCAGGTGCTCGGCGGTGGGCATCGGGGAAGGTGCCCGATGTTGTTTTGATACAGGGTGTGGTTATGGTGGATGATGCCGAGGTGGGTGCTCGGCGGCCGGGGCAGGTGCTCGGTAGGGGTCACCGAGGTAGGTGCTCGGTGTGGTTGCCGGGGGAGGTGCCCGGTTTTGGTTTGCACGAGGTTCTGCATTATATTGTTTGCACGGGGTTCAGCATTGTATGGTTTGCACATGGTGCTTCATTGTTGGTTGCTCTGGTTTCTATCGTGGTTTGCCTGACTTTAGCCCTATTTGCTTATTATGTTATTTCTTGTCACTGACTCCCCACTCCGCGACAGGTTCACCCAGACCGTCCGGGGTCGAGCGCTAGGGCACCGGAGAGGCCGCAAGAGTGCTGCTCTGACTTTAATCGAGCTTCCGACACAGTGACCTTTCTTTCCCTTTATCTTTTATTACTCATGTTAGTTAGTTGTGGTTTGCGATACCCCCGTGGGGTCGAAGTGGATGTTGCCTCTTTCCTTTTTGAATAATTGAATGAATTCTACGTTCTCTCTTACTTGGCCGTTTTGAACGATGAAAAGCAAAGAAAACCGTTTGCGAAAACTACTTTTAAAATGTGGGTGTCGTGTGGGCACCGAGCTTTACAAACCTTATGGGATTTATGTGTTTGCGAACTGTTTTCATAAACGATGGCGTCGTGTGGATGCCGCTTTCAAAACCTTGTGATTATTTATCCTTTCAAAACACCGGCCTCTATGCTCTAAGTGAATGCTAGAATATCATGTGAATTGTTTGGTTGTACGTGTACGAGACTCCAACTGATGTGGTTAGAGATTGTGTGTGCTACGCCTTGTGAGACACTTTGTAGTTGAGACGCCGTGCATATACAAAGGAGACTCTGCCCGTTTGCAGAGTGAATTTGTGTATGCGGCGGGTCTGGACACGCGCCGGGGAGTATTGTTTTACAAAAAAAATATATGGCTGGTTCAGGGGCATCGGTGGCTCCTCTTCCGCGCGATTCGGACCCCCGGGGCGTGACACGTTCTCAAACCCTGTGGATGTATGTGGCTTTCAAACGGTCTTTCCTAAAACGATGGCATCGTGTGGATGCCGCTTTCAAAACCTTGTGATTATTTATCCTTTCAAAATGTCGGCCTCTATGTTCTAAGTGAATACTAGAATATCATGTGAGTTGTTTGGTTGTATGTGAACGAGACCCCAACTGATGTGGTTAGAGATTGTATGTGCTACACCTTGTGAGACATTTTGTAATTGAGACGCCGTGCATATACAAAGGAGACTCTGCCCGTTTGCAGAGTGAATTTGTGTATGCGGCGGGTCTGGACACGCACCGGGGAGCATTGGTTACACAAAAAAAATATGTGGCTGAATTAGGAGCATCGGTGGCTTCTATTCCGCGCGATTCGGATCCCCGGGGCGTGACAAGTATAGCCAAGGTTATGTTAGATTATAAACTTGTGGGGTGTTGCGGTGACCGCGGACTGTAGGCGGTCGACCGGATGTTTATCTTTGCATCAGAATGGGGTTGAGTCTGGTCTATTTTTGGCATCAGCAGGGGATCGGGCTTTTCTCTAGTGGATGGTTTTTCCCACTTATTGAGTACTATGGCATCAGATCAGGGTTTCTTAGTGGATGGCTTTTCCCACTTTGATCATAGTCATGATCCAGTCCTGCTGTTTACGGCACTTATGATACTTATTACTGAGGTACTTTTACTCGTGTGGGTTGCTCCCCTCGAGTGCCACTCCGGAGTGTGTTACAGGCAGGCTTGAGTCCTTGAGACTCTCATTCCCTATCGGTGTTATGCATTGGCCAGCATACCCGATTTGGCAGGCAAGGCACAGCAGGCAGTACCAGTTTTACTGGTGGCATAAGATTGGGTTTATTCAGGCAGGCATGTTAGATACTGATGCATACATACAGTCATTCCTTTTGGCACTGCATTTAGAGGCATGCTAGTGGTGGTTTCCCCTTTATTCAGCAGTTCTGCTTACAGCTTTACCACTTTTTCCTTTCTGGCCTCTAGTAATCCTAGTGGGTGCATCAGAGTTGAGGTTTTGCCCACTAGGGGAGGCTACTGGTTTATCTGGTAGTTCTCACCCCCATTATTCTTTTCTGTTTCTTTCTTCTTCTTTATTTTGCAGAGTCGTCTGCGGGAGCTGCTAGGCTATCAGCGGCTGATAAAGGTAAGGGGATCGCTGAGTAGATAGATCTCCTGGGAGACTGAGAGCTGTAGATAGACGTTGTACCCTTCACTCAGACTGTGATATTCTCCTTTTATTTTGAGTCTGGCTTTCGCCGGCTGGTTGTATTATTTTGGTGAGCTGGGAGATTATTGTACATATTACAGTTTATTTTTAGTTCCAGTATGAGATACTATGTGGTTCTTCTATTTCAGCTCTGTATTATGCTCCTTTATTGTACATCTGATATCTGAGCAGGTTACCAGCGCTTCGTGTACTCGGGAAATCCCGTGTGCACGGCGGATCTGTTGGCGAGCCCGGGTTCCGGGGCGTGACACAAGAAGCTCCGAATCTCCGTCACCGTCGTAGGTCTAGGCCAATCCCGAACTGAAACTATCTTCGCCGGGTCCACTGCCACTCCTGCGGCTGAAACAATGTGGCCTAGAAAAGAATCCTCCCGAAGCCAAAAGGTGCACTTCTTTAACTTCGCATACAGCTTCTTCTCCCTCAGAAGCTGCAGCACTAATCTCAAGTGCTCCTCGTGCTCAAAGTCGCTACGGGAGTAAATCAGGATGTCATCAATGAAAACCACCACAAAACGGTCCAAGTACAGCTGAAAGACTCGGTTCATCAGATCCATGAACGCAGCCGGGGCATTCGTCAAACCAAAAGGTAGAACTGTAAACTCATAATGCCCATACCGAGACCTAAACGCCGTCTTGGACACATCCTCGGCCCTCACCCTCAGCTGGTGGTAACCGGACTGCAGATCTATTTTCGAGAAAACAGTGGCTCCCTGAAGCTGATCAAATAAATCATCAATCCGAGGAAGTGGATACTTGTTCTTGACGGTCACTTTATTCAATTCTCTGTAATCCACACAAAGCCTAAGTGACCCGTCCTTCTTCTTTACAAAAAGAATCGGGGCTCCCCAAGGAGAAACGCTAGGACGAACAAACCCGCGATCCAAGAGATCCTGTAGCTGAGCCTTTAATTCCCTCAATTCTGCCGGTGCCATTCTGTAGGGTGCCTTAGAGATCGGCGTAGTTCAAGGAACCACGTCAATCACGAACTCAATCTCTCGATCCGGCGGCATAGAAGATAGCTCAGGTGGAAAAACATCTGGATACTCTCGGACAATAGGAATGTCTTCGAGCCTAGGCATCGCCGTAGGCACCTCTACAACAGTGGCTAAGAAAGCAACACAACCTCGACTCATCAACTGCCGTGCCCTGGCTGAAGAGATCGTCGCTGCAAAAAGCGTGCTCTGGCACCCTCTGAAGACATACTCTCCCTGGTCCGGCTCCCGGAGAGTCACAGTCCTCTCTCGACAATCAATAGCAGCGTAATACCGAGTCAACCAATCCATTCCCAAAACTACGTCGAAATCCTGAAGCTGGCGCAGGACCAAAAGATCCACAGGTAAAATCCAAGGCCCTAACTGCACAGGGCAGGACCAACAACACTCATCAACGTGTAGAACATGATCGGGTACCTGAACCTCACGAGCACAAGACAAAGGTCCTATCTCTAGCCCATGCATGAATGCAAATGTCCTACTGATGAATGAATGAGATGCTCCGGTATCAAATAAAGCTCTAGTGCGAGTAGAGGAGATAAGGATAATACCTGCCACCACGTGGCCAGCTGCCTCCTCGTCATCGACCTGTGCGGAGTACACCCTGCCGCTCGGGGGTGGTCGTCTGTCCGACTGCCGCGACGAAGCGGCCCTATCCCCCTGGCCAAAACCTGTCGAGGATCCGCCCGTCAGAAAGGGCGGTGGAGGAGGTACCGAAGCTGCCGACGCTGTTGATGACCCCGCTCTAGGACAAGTCCACGATCTGTGCCCTGCCTGCCCACACCGGTAACATGGGCCCTGCCGCTGATCACACTGCTGGGGGGCGTGGGGTCCGCCGCAAATCACGCAACTATCAGTGCGGCTCTGCTGCTGCTGCTGCCTAGGAGGCCGGGAGCCCCCCGATCTCTGTCTCCTCTGTGCCCCGCGGCCTCGAGGCGGGATCTGAGGCAGCCTCGGGGGCCGCGGTCTGCTCGTCTGACCAGAATCTTGCGGTGCGGGGCGCTTCTCCCCGGAACTAGTCCCTGGCGCCCCGCCCCTCTCTGCCATGATCACCCGCCCTCGAGAGACCCACCGTGCACGCTCCATGGCCGCGTCCAGAGTCAACGATCGGTGTGAATGAACCAGGTGATAAATATCCGGGTGCAGCCCTCGCTCGAACAGGTCCACTCTCTGGGCCTCATCAGGGGCAACATGCGGGACGCTGCTCAATAAGCGCTGGAACTCTCGAATATAGTCCGGAAGGGGTCGGCTACCCTGCTGCAGTCGACGGAGATCCCCCTCAAGCTTCTGCTTTGCACTGTCGGGGAAGTAGGCCCCGAGTAGCAAAGCGCGGAACTCCTGCCAAGACACCACCGGAGCTCCTGGCGGTCCCGGGGGGCGGACACGACGCCACCAAGTCTCTGCGTCACCCTCCAGGAAGTGTGTAGCTAAATACACCCGATGCTTATCCTTAATAAACAGGTTCTCAAATAACTTCTCAAATGCTGAAATCCAGTTTTTTACTTCCCGCGGCTCCGAACTCTGCCCGGCGAAACGCGGAGGACGGAACTGGCTGACATAAGCTAAACGATCCGTGAGCTCCCTCTGCTCCGACTCTGTCAAAGGGGCGATCTGAGATGAGGTCGACGAAGTCGCCACTGGCGGTGCCGCAGATGTCCTCTGCTCATGTAACCTCATCATCCGCTCCACATTTTCCTCCTGGCGTTTGGCGGCCTCCTCCTGGCGCCGCAACACCTCAGACAACAGGGCCACCTGGGCCCGCAACTCCTGGACCTCCCCCTGAGCGGTCTCCTCCTGCTCGGGCACGTCATCAGACGGGGAGTGCGCCCTCGTCGTCGCGCGGTGTCTCGGAGGCATCTCGAGCTCCTCGGACAAAGAAACAAGATGTCAGAGAACCAAAACTTCACAAGACAAAAATAAGCGAAAGTGAAAAAACATGTTTCCAACTCTAAAGTGTTGTGTTGTCTGCAGCCAACAGAACTACTTTAGAGAGCTAACATGTAGAAACTCTCGCCCAAGAACAACCCCCACGACAGTCATCCTACTGTCCAACCAAAAAGCCTAGGGTCTCTAAGTCCCAAATGACCTATACACCTAGGCTCTGATACCACCTAAATCTGTCACGCCCCGGGGTCGAACTGCAACCCGGGCTCGCCAACAGATCCGCCGTCTGTGCGGAAACTGCCGCACAGACGAAGCGTCCAACCTGCAGAAGAGATCTAGCTATACAAGTATCAGAGCAGGAAAGAAGCTAAGCTGAAAGAGTAAACTGCAAACAGGAGTCACTAAGTAAAAAGTAAGGGTACAATATCCACAGTCTCCCAAAACCGGGTACAACATCACTATCTAGTACAAAAGTGGAAACAAAACACCCGGAGAAACTCTACCTCGGACTCTACAGCCCAGAAGGTACTAATCAGCTAAGCCCTTGCCGCGGTCGGAAGACTCCGCACGAACAGACCCAGGAGCGGCCGCCTCGGAAGCACCTGCCACACACAGCGGGTGTGAGATCAACTGCAAAGTCATATCTCAGTGGGTACCGATGTCCGATCCACGGTAGCCCACTAAGTCCCCTGGAGGTAACAGATAAGTAGATAGATAGATAGATAGATAGATAGATAGATAGATAGATAGGTACAGAAATGAAAGCTATAAATAAATCTATCACTATATGCGGTAATGCAATGCAATATGAAATGACATCTGGAATCATAAAAGATGACCACTCGCTCATGCCATTTCCCCCGCAGCCACCTGGTAACTCGGCCAGGGGCGAACTCACACCTGGTATCTCGGCCAGGGGAAATACCCACCTGGTAACTCGGCCAGGGCAAACGCCCTCCTGGTAACTCAGCCAGGAAATAGGCCTCCCGGTAACACGGTCGGGGAAAAACATCCTCCTGGTATCTCGGCCAGGGAAATCGCCTTCCCGGTAACTCAGCCGGGGAACTTAGCTTCCCGGTAACCCGGCTATAGCATTTTGGATGGTAGCAAGATCCAAGAGGAACATGAGAGTTAGGCGTGCTAGAGCTAGAGTAGTTCTAGGATGGGTGACCCCCTGGGAAGTGGGGCGTCACAAAGGATCATCCTGAATCAAACATCATTGGAGACCCACAAGAAGGAGTCAAAACTCGGAGACAGTTGGTTTGTGGATTCGCCTGTTACGTTTCCATGATCGAACCAAAGAACATCGATGAAGCTCTTCAGGATGACTACTGGATTGAAGCAATGCAGGAAGAGCTCCATCAGTTTGAACGCAACAAAGTCTGGGAATTAACGACGCCTCCGAAGCAACACAATGTGATTGGTACTAAATGGATTTTCAAGAACAAGAAAAATAAGGATGGTACCATCATCAGGAACAAAGCACGTTTAGTTGCTCAAGGCTACTCTCAAATGGAAGGTATAGACTTTGATGAAACGTTCGCCCCTGTAGCTAGACTCGAGTCCATTCGTATCTTATTCGCTATTGCTTGTCACTTCAATATAAAACTCTTTCAAATGGACGTTAAGAGCGCGTTTTTAAATGGGTTTTTAAATGAGGAAGTTTATGTGGCTAAACCGAAAGGTTTTGTAGACTGTAAACTACCTAACCATGTTTTTCGTTTGAAAAAGGCTCTTTACGGTTTAAAACAAGCACCGTGAGCATGGTAGGAAAGGTTGACAAAGCACCTTTTGGAGAAGGGCTATACTCGAGGGGGAGCAGATCGGACTCTCTTTGTGAAGCATTATCAAAATAACTTCATTGTTGCACAAATCTATGTCGATGACATTGTGTTTGGAGCAACAAAGGATAATGATGCTTCTAAATTCGCAGAAGCCATGGAAAGCGAATTTGAGATGTCTATGATGGGCGAACTGACATACTTTCTTGGATTGCAAGTGAAACAAAATGGTGAAGGCATCCATCTGTGTCATTCCAAGTACGCAAAGGAGTTGGTAAAGAAATTCGGATTAGAAGATTCTAAAGATTTTCCTACTCCTATGGGAACTAGCAATAAGGGATTAGGAAGTGAATCTCTTAGTGATAATGTAGACGAGAAACTCTATCGCAGCATGATTGGAAGTTTACTTTACCTCACAGCTAGTCGCCCGGATATATCCTTTAGTGTTGGGATTTGCGTGAGATATCAATCAGCACTAAAGGAGGTTCACCTGAAAGCGGTGAAACGGATCATCCGGTACGTTAAAGGAACTGTAAACTTCGGAATTTGGTATCCTATGGGAACAAGTTTAGATATTATTGGATACTCAGATGCCGATTGGGCAGGATCTGTGGATGATCGGAAAAGTATGAGTGGTGCATGTTTTTATCTTGGCCATTGTCTTGTTGCATGGCATAGTAAAAAGCAAAACTGCATTGCACTCTCGACTGCCGAAGCGGAATACATCTCAGCGGGTAGTTGTTCAACTCAACTTATTTGGATGAAAAGCGTGTTGAGCGACTTTCGGATTTCAGCAACTTCGGTAACTATTTTATGTGACAACACAAGTGCTATAAACATTTCAAAAAAACCCTGTGTTGCACTCTAGAACAAAACACATTGAACTTAGATATCATTTTCTTAGAGAGCTAGTTGAATCAAATATTCTTCAAATTTCCTACATTTCAACTGAAGATCAATTAGCTGACATTTTAACAAAACCTTTGGATCAAAAACGTTTTATTCATTTGCGTAAAGCAATTGGAATGCTTTCCTTGAAATAAACCCTTTTTGAAACTCTTGTTTAGGTTAGGTTTTGTTTTTGTGTTTTTGTTCATTATCTATGCTTAGACATAGAATATTAATTGAGCATTAGTTTTATCGACTTTGACTGCATCCTTTTATATATTTAGAAATCTATTATGCTTTAGATATCATAATATTTCATTTGATGCAATGATCATTTATGTCAATTAAATCATCTTTGTTTTGATCAAAGTCAATTTCTCTCTCGATGATCTCTTGGTATAGTTTTTATCTTATTTGACTGTTTAGTCGAGTATGAAATCGAGATCAATATTTGGCTGAATACTTTATATCTTAAATAATTGATAGCCAATTGAGGGGGAGTCAAAGAAAAAGTATTATGCTCAAAAGATGTGGAAAGAATTACATCCCAATGAGGAGTGTGAAAACTACCACCACATGGAGGAAAGAGCTACCACCTCGGTCGTCCGAGTACTGTGTGCAGCTACCACATGTATACCAAGCAAGGTTTTTCAAGTTTGATTAATTAAAATGCATGTTGAAATACTTGACTCTGTCAAAATTTCAAGGTTGGTATAAGGTGGGATTTTTAATGAAAGATGCTCAAAGAGCCACTCTCTTCAATAAATTGACTAGATATATTATCTAATTTATCGGGGATGTTAGACATCTATTGATCTTTATATTTCATTTTCTTTACCGAATTGATGATTTGATAAAGGCATTACTCATAAGATCAAGTTAGATGTAATTGAAGTTGTTCAACTTTAAGGGATTTAATTTTATAAATTTTCGTTTCATTTGTTGGATGTTATTGATAGATTTGGTATAATCTATTTCTTGTTGTATGAAACGATGATTTCGTTTAAAGTTGATACACAAAAGTGCTTACAATCTTTTTCTGATTTTTCTAGAATTTCTCTGAATTTTCTAAAGAAAAAGTTGGAGCCGATCCGGATTGGACCTGCCGATCCGGATCCCGAACGCAGATATTCTTCTGCGGCAGACGATCCGGATTAGATCTGCCGATCTGGATCCCGAACGCAATTTTTCACTGCGGGTAGCCGATCCGGATCGTAATCACGAACTGATCCAGATCGCGGCTAGGGTTTTATATAGAACAAAAGGGTTTTGATTTCTTTACTCCAATCTTTTGTTTCAAAGTTTCCAGAGCTTCTCTCTCTAGATTTCATCCATCTTGGAAACTTTCAAACTCAAGTTCTTCAATTCCAAGTAAGTTTTATTGATCAAAATCCCAGTTTTTCACAGTTTTTCTTATTCCTCCTCAAAACGTGATGATTTTCTTGTATCAATTTCATTTGTGGATGGTTTTTGATCAAATTTCTTTTGAAATAAGAACTCTGGGTAGATTAGTTTTGATTATATGCTAGGTATTCGCAAGATAAACGGATTTTTTGGTCTTCGATTTCAAAAATTTCGGTTTTAGGGCATATAATGGGAATTTTCCAAAATCATGCAATTGATCTATTTTAAATTCTTTTTGCAAAACTAATTTGATTCCTAGTCTCTCTACACGATAATGATTGTTTGGGTACAATTTTTCTAATTTTTGAAAATTAACAAAATTTTCGTGGTCTTGAGTTGCTCTTCACAGATTTCAATCCTCTTAAAGCACGCACAGCTATGGAATTCTCATGGATCATCTTGCTGTTAGTCACAATGGTGCATACTCGAGCAACCAATAAACTGAAAAGAGCCAAGAAACTTCAACGAAAAGGTGAATTTGATCTGATTAGTGACTCGGAAACTGAAGCAAATAATGATGAAGTAGACTGGGACGTGTTAACGAATGAAGATGAATCAATGCCCGTTAACCTGAACAAAAGGCTTCCAATGGATCAAAAGGAAAGGCACCCATTTACACAGGAAAAGCACCTATGACGTCACCGACGTCTCGGTAAAAAGGAAACGACTTGCTCGACGCTTTAGACGAGCACGAGAGGCTAATGCTAGCAAGCCAATGGTTCCTGACTCCCCGCCTCGGGTGGAAGGAGTGTTCGTCAGCATTGATCGCCTTCGAGCTTTTGAACATCGGAATGTATCGGTGAACGACATGTCAACATTGAAACTCTCCGAAATCACTCACCAGAGTTTGGAACTTTAATTGAGCAAGCTAATCTCATCCAAGTCTGCCGATTCCCCGAATTACTTGGGTATTGCTTGTATCGTGTAAGAACCTTCTACACGAATGCAAGACATCTTCAAGAAGATGAACGTGGCTCAATGCATTTCTATACAAATATCCAAGGGATGAAACTTAAAATCACTCCGTAATAATCGGCGAAGTCCTTGGAATGGAATTCACACATCGGGGATCAACTATTTGACGGGAAGAAGTTTGACGATTGCCTTGTGGCAAACTGTGATAGGAAAAATTTGTTTGGAAGGAACGAATCAGCTTATGGCAAAAGTGTAAATCCAAACATCTTCGACTGGAGTACCGATTTCTTAATTTCATCACTGTTACAACATTCTCCTAAACATGCAGACCAAGTTAGTGAGATGGGATAGAATGCTGTTCTTATATCTCATAGGTCATCCCTCTGAGGCTGTAGGATTGAACATGAACATCCCCTACATAATTTGGAATAGAATGTCAAGATATGTTGTGCATCCTCATCCTTCTGAGCGACTTCCATTTCCATTAATCATCACGAGGATCTTGCAAAAGTTTGAAATTGATATAAGCTCGACATCATATCAACACTGTTGGGGGATGATAGATGAGTCAACGATTGTGAAGTCACTTCACAAATTACCACATGTTACTCCGACACCCTCCACTGGAAAGAACCCTGTGTCGGCACCTCTGCCTCGCCGTCTCAACAAGCACGGCGTGGATGATCAAGCATCGGTAACTTCGATTTTCAAGCAACAACAGCGCCTATCTTTTCAACAAGAGCAAATCACCAAAGAGCAGAGGCGAATCTCCGAAGAACTCGAGATAATCACAGCATCCCAAATCACATTAACTAAGACGGTCTCGTAATAAAGAAGTTAATGCAGAAAACGTTCTCGAAAATGGGATACACTGCCTCGGATGACTCAGATTCAGATGCTTGAATCGTTTTTCTAATAATTCTCTTGTGCAGGAACTTCATTTTTTTTTTACTTTTTGTGCAGGTCTTTTAAGTTTTAGTTTTAAGTTTTGTTCTCAAACTTCTGGTACTTGAACTGTTAACTATTCTCTCCATTCTGGTAATTTTTTGGCTAACTTTTGTGACAAAAAGGGGAGAGAGAAGTATAACAATGGTTACTGAGAAAACTTGAAACTATAGAGGTAAGTATAACCTCAACTTGAAAGGTAAGTAGAACTTCAACTTTCGGTTTTCATTTGTGTTTGAGTGCATGCCTCGACTAACTATTCGACTAACTATTTGGGCATGTAATATAACTAACAAGTTGATGTTCACTAACATGACATTTGGTTTTTGATTGCATAGAAGATATGTTGGTGTTTTAACTATGATCTGTTTACATATCTGAATGTATAAATGTCATGGTAAGTATAAATGAGTATAAACTTCATCTCTGTATGTGGTTTTTGAATGATATAAAATTCTTGAGGTATCTAACGATTTCTTTTGTCAAGAATGATTTCTTTTGCAGAGAGTACAGATGTCTAAGTCTAGAGTCTGTTTTAGGAGTTTAACTCATGTATTTTATTTTGGATCTCCATTGTAAATTTTTGTTGTATGGTGATAGCAACAAAAATATCTTTTTGAATTTTCTTGAGTGGATCTATGTTTTGTCACGAAACCGCCAAAGGGGGAGATTGTTACGGAATTTGAGTTGGCGTATTTCGTGAATTCGTTAAGTCTTGAAGATTGAAGGTAAAGGAAGTTGGATCATATAACTCAATCTCAAGAAAGAAGAATTCAAAAGGATCAGGTATGTTTAACTTAATATCTTTGGTGATCCGAATACTTCTTATAGCGTAGAAACACTTGGATGGATTTGTTATTGCATAAATATCAAAAACTGGACATGGGACATGTTCAGGATCCGGATCAGACTGTTCGATCCGGATCCCGAAGGTGGTTCGTTCATACACCAGTTCAATCCGGATCGTAGCTTCCCTTGATCCGGATCCCGAACACTGAGTTTACCATTTTATTTGAACGATCCGGATCAGGCTACTGCAATCCGGATCCCGAACGTTGATGTTTGGTAAACTGTATGAACGATCCGGATCAAGCACTTCGATCCGGATCCCGAACCTTCATTTTTCTGGAATCTGTTTTTCTCGCTACTGCAATCCGGATCGCCGATCTCCGATCCGGATCGTCGTCATGTAAAACTCCAGAAAAGGTTAGTTTTTGATCCTTATCTTCTTCCAAGGGTTTCTAACCTATAAATAGACCCTATGATTCTTTTTCTAGGGTTAGTCCAAAAAGGTAGCCGTCATCTTTTATACGGCCTAAGATCCACATATAGAGAAGAAAGGAAATCATAGATTCTATCTTATGTTTCTTCATCTATATTGATTGATTTGATTCTAGGTTTTCATACTCACATTTTGAGTTGAATCAAACTAATGAATACTTAGATGGTATTTCCGATCTATTTCTAATCTAAGTATTCGGCGGATCATCACCACCCAAAAAACAACGATTTACCCCAAAATCGGCGCGTGGACTCGCGTGGCCTTGTGGATTCAAGGTTCAACCGCTCTCGTGGATTCGGAGCGAGTCGTTCGTGGATTCGAAGCGTGCTCTGGGTGAAGACGTGGATTCGGTCGACGTCGTGACTCGACGTTGGACGCCGTGGATTCGGCGTTGGCACGCACATCGTGGATTCGAGAAGCGTCGTGGAGCGAGCGGAGAAGATCAACTAGGAGCGTATGGAAAAGGTTGAGTCGTCTGTGAGTACGGTATATCACCTTGTACGTGTTAATTCTAGTGGATTTCACCGTGTTATCGGTCCCGTGGTTTTTTACTCCGGTTTGGAGTTTTCCACGTAAAAATCTGCGTGTTATTTATTTTTCCGCATGGGTTTTTATATCGCAAAGATTTTTTGAGTGTTATGGTTTACACCTATTCACCCCCCTCTAGGTGTTTTTTCCCCTATTTAGATCCTATTACATATAACCAACACAAACCCCATAGGTAAAAACGAAAAAGTGCATGAAAATCATGTAATGCAAAGATTCCAAGATAATATGCAATTTAGAAAATACCAATCAAAGCACTACATACAGACAAAAGTAAT
>CM055072.1:16344119-16367333 GCA_029204045.2 Tillandsia leiboldiana
TGTGGTTCTTCTATTTCAGCCTGTATTAGCTCCTTTATGTACATCTGATATCTGAGCAGGTTACCGCTTCGTGTACTCGGGAAACCCGTGGCCCGGCGGATCTGTTGGCGATCCCGGTTCCGGGCGTGACACAAGAAGCTCCGAATCTCCGTCACCGTCGTAGGTCTAGGCCAATCCCGAACTGAAACTATCTTCGCCGGGTCCACTGCCACTTCTGCGCTGAAACAATGTGGCCTAGAAAAGAATCCTCCCGAAGCCAAAAGGTGCACTTTTAACTTCGCATACAGCTTCTTCTCCCTCAGAAGCTGCAGCACTAATCTCAAGTGCTCCTCGTGCTCAAAGTCGCTAACGGGAGTAAATCAGGATGTCCTCAATGAAAACCACCACAAAACGTCCAAGTACAGCTGAAAGACTCGGTTCATCAGATCCATGAACGCAGCCGGGGCATTCGCAACCAAAAGGTAGAACTGTAAACTCATAATGCCCATACCGAGACCTAAACGCCGTCTTGGACACATCCTCGGCCCTCACCCCAGCTGGTGGTAACCGGACTGCAGATCTATTTTCGAGAAACAGTGGCTCCCTGAAGCGATCAAATAAATCATCAATCCGAGGAAGTGGATACTTGTTCTTGACGGTCACTTTATTCAATTCTCTGTAATCCACACAAAGCCTAAGTGACCCGTCCTTCTCTTTACAAAAAGAATCGGGGCTCCCCAAGGGAGAAACGCTAGGACGAACAAACCCGCGATCCAAGATCCTGTAGCGAGCCTTTAATTCCCTCAATTCTGCCGGTGCCATTCTGTAGGGTGCCTTAGAGATCGGCGTAGTTCAAGGAACCACGTCAATCACGAACTCAATCTCTCGATCCGGCGGCATAGAAGATAGCTCAGGTGGAAAAACATCTGGATACTCTCTGACAATAGGAATGTCTTCGAGCCTAGGCATCGCCGTAGGCACCTCTACAACAGTGGCTAAGAAAGCAACACAACCTCGACTCATCAACTGCCGTGCCCTGGCTGAAGAGATCGTCGCTGCAAAAGCGTGCTCTGGCACCCTCTGAAGACATACTCTCCCTGGTCCGGCTCCCGGAGAGTCACAGTCCTCTCTCGACAATCAATAGCATCGTAATACCGAGTCAACCAATCCATTCCCAAAACTACGTCGAAATCCTGAAGCTGGCGCAGGACCAAAAGATCCACAGGTAAAAATCCAAGGCCCTAACTGCACAGGGCAGGACCAACAACACTCATCAACGTGTAGAACATGATCGGGTACCTGAACCTCACGAGCACAAGACAAAGGTCCTATCTCTAGCCCATGCATGAATGCAAATGTCCTACTGATGAATGAATGAGATGCTCCGGTATCAAATAAAGCTCTAGTGCGAGTAGAGGAGATAAGGATAATACCTGCCACCACGTGGCCAGCTGCCTCCTCGTCATCGACCTGTGCGGAGTACACCCTGCCGCTCGGGGGTGGTCGTCTGTCCGACTGCCGCGACGAAGCGGCCCTATCCCCCTGGCCAAAACCTGTCGAGGATCCGCCCGTCAGAAAGGGCGGTGGAGGAGGTACCGAAGCTGCCGACGCTGTTGATGACCCCGCTCTAGGACAAGTCCACGATCTGTGCCCTGCCTGCCCACACCGGTAACATGGGCCCTGCCGCTGATCACACTGCTGGGGGGCGTGGGGTCCGCCGCAAATCACGCAACTATCAGTGCGGCTCTGCTGCTGCTGCTGCCTAGGAGGCCGGGAGCCCCCCGATCTCTGTCTCCTCTGTGCCCCGCGGCCTCGAGGCGGGATCTGAGGCAGCCTCGGGGGCCGCGGTCTGCTCGTCTGACCAGAATCTTGCGGTGCGGGGCGCTTCTCCCCGGAACTAGTCCCTGGCGCCCCGCCCCTCTCTGCCATGATCACCCGCCCTCGAGAGGACCCACCGTGCACGCTCCATGGCCGCGTCAGAGTCAACGATCGGTGTGAATGAACCAGGTGATAAATATCCGGGTGCAGCCCTCGCTCGAACAGGTCCACTCTCTGGCCTCATCAGGGGCAACATGCGGGACGCTGCTCAATAAGCGCTGGAACTCTCGAATATAGTCCGGAAGGGGTCGGCTACCCTGCTGCAGTCGACGGAGATCCCCCTCAAGCTTCTGCTTTGCACTGTCGGGAAGTAGGCCCCGAGTAGCAAAGCGCGGAACTCCTGCCAAGACACCACCGGAGCTCCTGGCGGTCCCGGGGGGGCGGACACGACGCCACCAAGTCTCTGCGTCACCCTCCAGGAAGTGTGTAGCTAAATACACCCGATGCTTATCCTTAATAAACAGGTTCTCAAATAACTTCTCAAATGCTGAAATCCAGTGTTTTACTTCCCGCGGCTCCGAACTCTGCCCGGCGAAACGCGGAGGACGGAACTGGCTGACATAAGCTAAACGATCCGTGAGCTCCCTCTGCTCCGACTCTGTCAAAGGGGCGATCTGAGATGAGGTCGACGAAGTCGCCACTGGCGGTGCCGCAGATGTCCTCTGCTCATGTAACCTCATCATCCGCTCCACATTTTCCTCCTGGCGTTTGGCGGCCTCCTCCTGGCGCCGCAACACCTCAGACAACAGGGCCACCTGGGCCCGCAACTCCTGGACCTCCCCCTGAGCGGTCTCCTCCTGCTCGGGCACGTCATCAGACGGGGAGTGCGCCCTCGTCGTCGCGCGGTGTCTCGGAGGCATCTCGAGCTCCTCGGACAAAGAAACAAGATGTCAGAGAACCAAAACTTCACAAGACAAAAATAAGCGAAAGTGAAAAAACATGTTTCCAACTCTAAAGTGTTGTGTTGTCTGCAGCCAACAGAACTACTTTAGAGAGCTAACATGTAGAAACTCTCGCCCAAGAACAACCCCCACGACAGTCATCCTACTGTCCAACCAAAAAGCCTAGGGTCTCTAAGTCCCAAATGACCTATACACCTAGGCTCTGATACCACCTAAATCTGTCACGCCCCGGGGTCGAACTGCAACCCGGGCTCGCCAACAGATCCGCCGTCTGTGCGGAAACTGCCGCACAGACGAAGCGTCCAACCTGCAGAAGAGATCTAGCTATACAAGTATCAGAGCAGGAAAGAAGCTAAGCTGAAAGAGTAAACTGCAAACAGGAGTCACTAAGTAAAAAGTAAGGGTACAATATCCACAGTCTCCCAAAACCGGGTACAACATCACTATCTAGTACAAAAGTGGAAACAAAACACCCGGAGAAACTCTACCTCGGACTCTACAGCCCAGAAGGTACTAATCAGCTAAGCCCTTGCCGCGGTCGGAAGACTCCGCACGAACAGACCCAGGAGCGGCCGCCTCGGAAGCACCTGCCACACACAGCGGGTGTGAGATCAACTGCAAAGTCATATCTCAGTGGGTACCGATGTCCGATCCACGGTAGCCCACTAAGTCCCCTGGAGGTAACAGATAAGTAGATAGATAGATAGATAGATAGATAGATAGATAGATAGATAGGTACAGAAATGAAAGCTATAAATAAATCTATCACTATATGCGGTAATGCAATGCAATATGAAATGACATCTGGAATCATAAAAGATGACCACTCGCTCATGCCATTTCCCCCGCAGCCACCTGGTAACTCGGCCAGGGGCGAACTCACACCTGGTATCTCGGCCAGGGGAAATACCCACCTGGTAACTCGGCCAGGGCAAACGCCCTCCTGGTAACTCAGCAGGAAATAGGCCTCCCGGTAACACGGTCGGGGAAAAACATCCTCCTGGTATCTCGGCCAGGGAAATCGCCTTCCCGGTAACTCAGCCGGGGAACTTAGCTTCCCGGTAACCCGGCTATAGCATTTTGGATGGTAGCAAGATCCAAGAGGAACATGAGAGTTAGGCGTGCTAGAGCTAGAGTAGTTCTAGGATGGGTGACCCCCTGGAAGTGGGGCGTCACAAAGGATCATCCTGAATCAAACATCATTGGAGACCCACAAGAAGGAGTCAAAACTCGGAGACAGTTGGTTTGTGGATTCGCCTGTTACGTTTCCATGATCGAACCAAAGAACATCGATGAAGCTCTTCAGGATGACTACTGGATTGAAGCAATGCAGGAAGAGCTCCATCAGTTTGAACGCAACAAAGTCTGGGAATTAACGACGCCTCCGAAGCAACACAATGTGATTGGTACTAAATGGATTTTCAAGAACAAGAAAAATAAGGATGGTACCATCATCAGGAACAAAGCACGTTTAGTTGCTCAAGGCTACTCTCAAATGGAAGGTATAGACTTTGATGAAACGTTCGCCCCTGTAGCTAGACTCGAGTCCATTCGTATCTTATTCGCTATTGCTTGTCACTTCAATATAAAACTCTTTCAAATGGACGTTAAGAGCGCGTTTTTAAATGGGTTTTTAAATGAGGAAGTTTATGTGGCTAAACCGAAAGGTTTTGTAGACTGTAAACTACCTAACCATGTTTTTCGTTTGAAAAAGGCTCTTTACGGTTTAAAACAAGCACCGTGAGCATGGTAGGAAAGGTTGACAAAGCACCTTTTGGAGAAGGGCTATACTCGAGGGGGAGCAGATCGGACTCTCTTTGTGAAGCATTATCAAAATAACTTCATTGTTGCACAAATCTATGTCGATGACATTGTGTTTGGAGCAACAAAGGATAATGATGCTTCTAAATTCGCAGAAGCCATGGAAAGCGAATTTGAGATGTCTATGATGGGCGAACTGACATACTTTCTTGGATTGCAAGTGAAACAAAATGGTGAAGGCATCCATCTGTGTCATTCCAAGTACGCAAAGGAGTTGGTAAAGAAATTCGGATTAGAAGATTCTAAAGATTTTCCTACTCCTATGGGAACTAGCAATAAGGGATTAGGAAGTGAATCTCTTAGTGATAATGTAGACGAGAAACTCTATCGCAGCATGATTGGAAGTTTACTTTACCTCACAGCTAGTCGCCCGGATATATCCTTTAGTGTTGGGATTTGCGTGAGATATCAATCAGCACTAAAGGAGGTTCACCTGAAAGCGGTGAAACGGATCATCCGGTACGTTAAAGGAACTGTAAACTTCGGAATTTGGTATCCTATGGGAACAAGTTTAGATATTATTGGATACTCAGATGCCGATTGGGCAGGATCTGTGGATGATCGGAAAAGTATGAGTGGTGCATGTTTTTATCTTGGCCATTGTCTTGTTGCATGGCATAGTAAAAAGCAAAACTGCATTGCACTCTCGACTGCCGAAGCGGAATACATCTCAGCGGGTAGTTGTTCAACTCAACTTATTTGGATGAAAAGCGTGTTGAGCGACTTTCGGATTTCAGCAACTTCGGTAACTATTTTATGTGACAACACAAGTGCTATAAACATTTCAAAAAACCCTGTGTTGCACTCTAGAACAAAACACATTGAACTTAGATATCATTTTCTTAGAGAGCTAGTTGAATCAAATATTCTTCAAATTTCCTACATTTCAACTGAAGATCAATTAGCTGACATTTTAACAAAACCTTTGGATCAAAAACGTTTTATTCATTTGCGTAAAGCAATTGGAATGCTTTCCTTGAAATAAACCCTTTTTGAAACTCTTGTTTAGGTTAGGTTTTGTTTTTGTGTTTTTGTTCATTATCTATGCTTAGACATAGAATATTAATTGAGCATTAGTTTTATCGACTTTGACTGCATCCTTTTATATATTTAGAAATCTATTATGCTTTAGATATCATAATATTTCATTTGATGCAATGATCATTTATGTCAATTAAATCATCTTTGTTTTGATCAAAGTCAATTTCTCTCTCGATGATCTCTTGGTATAGTTTTTATCTTATTTGACTGTTTAGTCGAGTATGAAATCGAGATCAATATTTGGCTGAATACTTTATATCTTAAATAATTGATAGCCAATTGAGGGGGAGTCAAAGAAAAAGTATTATGCTCAAAAGATGTGGAAAGAATTACATCCCAATGAGGAGTGTGAAAACTACCACCACATGGAGGAAAGAGCTACCACCTCGGTCGTCCGAGTACTGTGTGCAGCTACCACATGTATACCAAGCAAGGTTTTTCAAGTTTGATTAATTAAAATGCATGTTGAAATACTTGACTCTGTCAAAATTTCAAGGTTGGTATAAGGTGGGATTTTTAATGAAAGATGCTCAAAGAGCCACTCTCTTCAATAAATTGACTAGATATATTATCTAATTTATCGGGGATGTTAGACATCTATTGATCTTTATATTTCATTTTCTTTACCGAATTGATGATTTGATAAAGGCATTACTCATAAGATCAAGTTAGATGTAATTGAAGTTGTTCAACTTTAAGGGATTTAATTTTTATAAATTTTCGTTTCATTTGTTGGATGTTATTGATAGATTTGGTATAATCTATTTCTTGTTGTATGAAACGATGATTTTCGTTTAAAGTTGATACACAAAAGTGCTTACAATCTTTTTCTGATTTTTCTAGAATTTCTCTGAAATTTTCTAAAGAAAAAGTTGGAGCCGATCCGGATTGGACCTGCCGATCCGGATCCCGAACGCAGATATTCTTCTGCGGGCAGACGATCCGGATTAGATCTGCCGATCTGGATCCCGAACGCAATTTTTCACTGCGGGTAGCCGATCCGGATCGTAATCACGAACTGATCCAGATCGCGGCTAGGGTTTTATATAGAACAAAAGGGTTTTGATTTCTTTTACTCCAATCTTTTGTTTCAAAGTTTCCAGAGCTTCTCTCTCTAGATTTCATCCATCTTGGAAACTTTCAAACTCAAGTTCTTCAATTCCAAGTAAGTTTTATTGATCAAAATCCCAGTTTTTCACAGTTTTTCTTATTCCTCCTCAAAACGTGATGATTTTCTTGTATCAATTTCATTTGTGGATGGTTTTTGATCAAATTTCTTTTGAAATAAGAACTCTGGGTAGATTAGTTTTGATTATATGCTAGGTATTCGCAAGATAAACGGATTTTTGGTCTTCGATTTCAAAAATTTCGGTTTTAGGGCATATAATGGGAATTTTCCAAAATCATGCAATTGATCTATTTTTAAAATTCTTTTTGCAAAACTAATTTGATTCCTAGTCTCTCTACACGATAATGATTGTTTGGGTACAATTTTTCTAATTTTTGAAAATTAACAAAATTTTCGTGGTCTTGAGTTGCTCTTCACAGGATTTCAATCCTCTTAAAGCACGCACAGCTATGGAATTCTCATGGATCATCTTGCTGTTAGTCACAATGGTGCATACTCGAGCAACCAATAAACTGAAAAGAGCCAAGAAACTTCAACGAAAAGGTGAATTTGATCTGATTAGTGACTCGGAAACTGAAGCAAATAATGATGAAGTAGACTGGGACGTGTTAACGAATGAAGATGAATCAATGCCCGTTAAACCTGAACAAAAGGCTTCCAATGGATCAAAAGGAAAGGCACCCATTTACACAGGAAAAGCACCTATGACGTCACCGACCGTCTCGGTAAAAAGGAAACGACTTGCTCGACGCTTTAGACGAGCACGAGAGGCTAATGCTAGCAAGCCAATGGTTCCTGACTCCCCGCCTCGGGTGGAAGGAGTGTTCGTCAGCATTGATCGCCTTCGAGCTTTTGAACATCGTGAATGTATCGGTGAACGACATGTCAACATTGAAACTCTCCGAAATCACTCACCAGAGTTTGGAACTTTAATTGAGCAAGCTAATCTCATCCAAGTCTGCCGATTCCCCGAATTACTTGGGTATTGCTTGTATCGTGTAAGAACCTTCTACACGAATGCAAGACATCTTCAAGAAGATGAACGTGGCTCAATGCATTTCTATACAAATATCCAAGGGATGAAACTTAAAATCACTCCGTAATTAATCGGCGAAGTCCTTGGAATGGAATTCAACACATCGGGGATCAACTATTTGACGGGAAGAAGTTTGACGATTGCCTTGTGGCAAACTGTGATAGGAAAAATTTGTTTGGAAGGAACTGAATCAGCTGATGGCAAAAGTGTAAAATCCAAACATCTTCGACTGGAGTACCGATTTCTTAATTTCATCACATGTTACAACATTCTTCCTAACATGCAGACCAAGTTAGTGAGATGGGATAGAATGCTGTTCTTATATCTCATAGGTCATCCCTCTGAGGCTGTAGGATTGAACATGAACATCCCCTACATAATTTGGAATAGAATGTCAAGATATGTTGTGCATCCTCATCCTTCTGAGCGACTTCCATTTCCATTAATCATCACGAGGATCTTGCAAAAGTTTGAAATTGATATAAGCTCGACATCATATCAACACTGTTGGGGGATGATAGATGAGTCAACGATTGTGAAGTCACTTCACAAATTACCACATGTTACTCCGACACCCTCCACTGGAAAGAAACCCTGTGTCGGCACCTCTGCCTCGCCGTCTCAACAAGCACCCGGCGTGGATGATCAAGCATCGGTAACTTCGATTTTCAAGCAACAACAGCGCCTATCTTTTCAACAAGAGCAAATCACCAAAGAGCAGAGGCGAATCTCCGAAGAACTCGAGATAATCACAGCATCCCAAATCACATTAACTAAGACGGTCTCGTTAATAAAGAAGTTAATGCAGAAAACGTTCTCGAAAATGGGATACACTGCCTCGGATGACTCAGATTCAGATGCTTGAATCGTTTTTCTAATAATTCTCTTGTGCAGGAACTTCATTTTTTTTTTACTTTTTTGTGCAGGTCTTTTAAGTTTTAGTTTTAAGTTTTTGTTCTCAAACTTCTGGTACTTGAACTGTTAACTATTCTCTCCATTCTGGTAATTTTTTGGCTAACTTTTGTGACAAAAAGAGGGAGAGAGAAGTATAAACAATGGTTACTGAGAAAACTTGAAACTATAGAGGTAAGTATAACCTCAACTTGAAAGGTAAGTAGAACTTCAACTTTCGGTTTTCATTTGTGTTTGAGTGCATGCCTCGACTAACTATTCGACTAACTATTTGGGCATGTAATATAACTAACAAGTTGATGTTCACTAACATGACATTTGGTTTTTGATTGCATAGAAGATATGTTGGTGTTTTAACTATGATCTGTTTACATATCTGAATGTATAAATGTCATGGTAAGTATAAATGAGTATAAACTTCATCTCTGTATGTGGTTTTTGAATGATATAAAATTCTTGAGGTATCTAACGATTTCTTTTGTCAAGAATGATTTCTTTTGCAGAGAGTACAGATGTCTAAGTCTAGAGTCTGTTTTAGGAGTTTAACTCATGTATTTTATTTTGGATCTCCATTGTAAATTTTTGTTGTATGGTGATAGCAACAAAAGTATCTTTTTGAATTTTCTTGAGTGGATCTATGTTTTGTCACGAAACCGCCAAAGGGGGAGATTGTTACGGAATTTGAGTTGGCGTATTTCGTGAATTCGGTTAAGTCTTGAAGATTGAAGGTAAAGGAAGTTGGATCATATAACTCAATCTCAAGAAAGAAGAATTCAAAAGGATCAGGTATGTTTAACTTAATATCTTTGGTGATCCGAATACTTCTTATAGCGTAGAAACACTTGGATGGATTTGTTATTGCATAAATATCAAAAACTGGACATGGGACATGTTTAGGATCCGGATCAGACTGTTCGCTCCAGATCCCGAAGGTGGTTCGTTCATACACCAGTTCAATCCGGATCGTAGCTTCCCTTGATCCGAATCCCGGACACTGAGTTTACCATTTTATTTGAACGATCCGGATCAGGCTACTGCAATCCGGATCCCGAACGTTGATGTTTAGTAAACTGTATGAACGATCCGGATCAAGCACTTCGATCCGGATCCCGAACCTTCATTTTTCTGGAATCTGTTTTTCTCGCTACTGCAATCCGGATCGCCGATCTCCGATCCGGATCGTCGTCATGTAAAAACTCCAGAAAAGGTTAGTTTTTGATCCTTATCTTCTTCCAAGGGTTTCTAACCTATAAATAGACCCTATGATTCTTTTTCTAGGGTTAGTCCAAAAAGTAGCCGTCATCTTTTATACGGCCTAAGATCCACATATAGAGAAGAAAGGAAATCATAGATTCTATCTTATGTTTCTTCATCTATATTGATTGATTTGATTCTAGGTTTTCATACTCGCATTTTGAGTTGAATCAAATTAATGAATACTTAGATGGTATTTCCGATCTATTTCTAATCTAAGTATTCGGCGGATCATCACCACCCAAAAAACAACGATTTACCCCAAAGTCGGTGCGTGGACTCGCGTGGCCTTGTGGATTCAAGGTGCAACCGCTCTCGTGGATTCGGAGCGAGGTACGTTCGTGGATTCGAAGCGTGCTACTGGGTGAAGACCGTGGATTCGGTCGAACGTCGTGGACTCGACGTTGGACGCCGTGGATTCGGCGTTGGACGCACATCGTGGATTCGAGAAGCGTCGTGGAGCGAGCGGAGAAGATCAACTAGGAGAGTATGGAAAAGGTTGAGTCGTCTGTGAGTACGGTATATCACCTTGTACGTGTTTAATTCTAGTGGATTTCATCGTGTTATCGGTCCCGTGGTTTTTTACTCCGGTTTGGAGTTTTCCACGTAAAAATCTCTGCGTGTTATTTATTTTTCCGCATTGAGTTTTTATATCGCAAAGATTTTTTGAGTGTTTATGGTTTACACCTATTCACCCCCCTCTAGGTGTTTTTTTCCCTATTTAGATCCTATTATTCATATAACCCAACACAAAACATAAATAAAAACGAAAAGCATTGAAATCATGTAATGCAAAGATCAAGATATATATGCAATAAAAACCAATCAAAGCACTACATACAGTCAAAAGTAATTTAAAACTTAAGACACGGAAAGATATCACCTTTCCGAATCCAAAATCGTCGGATTTTGGGTTGTCTTGATTCGTTGTGGCCGGGGGTTGTCCGCTTTGACTGTTGATCCAGCATAGGTTCCCACGTTTCAAGTGTCCTCTTGAAAAAACGATGTTGTGGCTCAAAACTTTGGTGGATTGAGGGAACTCCATTGAATTGTTGTGGCTTTTGAATCCGTAGAGTCCGCTCCGTAGATGAAGTTGCCGAAGAATTCTTCTTTCTCTTTTTCGGGCACGTCTTCATCAAGTGTCCTTCAAGTCCACATTGGTGACAAGTTCTTCCTTTCAATTTAGTTGTGGAACTTGAAGCCTTCACAGTTTGGTTCTTTTTGAATCCCAAACCAACTTTGCTTGTTTGACCTTATCCGGACATACCGTCAAGTTTCTTGGAACCGGTTGAAGGTTTTTGTATGTCGGATTTGAGTTGACGAACTTGCTTGGTCAAACCTTGGTTGGCTTCACGAATTTCCTTGAATTGCTTTTCTAGAAAACCAATCTTGTCCATATGAGAATTAATGATCGTTTCCGATTGGTTTAGCTTTTCTTGGAGGTTTTTATTATTGTTCAATAAAAGTCCTCGTTCCTCCTCGAGATCATGAAGTTTGATCTTTAAAGCATGGTTCTCGTCCTGAACCTCAAGTCGTTGTTTCCTCAACTTCTTGATGTGCTTGGCCATCTTCTTTGACTCCTTGAGAAGTTGTTGATACGCCTCAACAAGTTCTTCTTCGTCTGACTCCCCCTCAATTGACGATTCTCCGTCGGATGTCGATGTTTCATGCAAAATCAAAGAGGTAGAGTCAGTAATTAAAGATGACAAGCAAAAATTAGAGGAGGGAATTTGAGAAGCATGAAAAGCAACAACTTTATCCTTTTCCTCTTTACTTGAGGCCGATTCATTGGAAGTAGAATCGTCCCAAGTTCTTGCTTGCAAAGCCTTCTTTTTATATGATTTCTTAGAAGGACAATCCGTTGAGATATGGCCGTAGCCTTTGCATCTGTAGCATTGGATTTTCCCTTCGAATTCATCTTTTTCTTTTTCTTTAGAAGGTTTTGCAAAGCTTTTGAGTTTAGAGGATTTAGAACCCGATGATCCTTTAGATGGTTTCGAGGATGAAGATCTATCGGTTCGGTTCTTCCAAAACTTCCGACGAAATTTCTTTGTGATCTGCGCCAGTTGTTCTTCAAAATCGGCCAAAAAAATTTCATCGTCGGAGTTCGAGTCGCTATCTCCTTCCTTTGTTGATTTGAATGCAATACCTGTAAGCTTAGAAGAAGACTTGGAAGAAACATGATTAGTAGGAAAAGTCATTTCATATGTTTGTAAAGCACCTTGTCACGCCCCGGAGGTTCTAAATAAGCGGAAAAGCATATACATTTTTTTTTCTTTCTTTTTGAAACTTCATCCTCCGGTACGCGCCAGACCCGCCACATATACAAATTCACCCCGCGAACGGATGGAGTCTCCTTTGTATATGCACGGCGTCACAATCACGATACATACTTTAACCATGCAGTCACGATGAGAGCCAAAGAGGGGGATTACAATTTATCACAACTACTAACATTAACACAAGTTGAACTAGGATAAAGCCACAAGTTTGCCAAATCGGTGTCCACACGACACCTAGTTTTAGAAATGTTTTCGCAAATCTCTTTTAGGCGGCAACATAACTTTGAAAGGATAAATCCACGGGTTAAAAGCAGTGCCCACACGACACTCAGTTTTGAAATCATTTTCGCAATCATTTTTCCACTTGAAAACATGCCGCATGCAATACTAATAGAAACCTAATAAAGACGGTTCAACACTAAGACAAGAGCTCAACCCAACATCCACATAGTTCCACAATAAAGGCAATCACAAAACTCACTAACCAAATAACCAAGATAATCAAAAGTAAGAAAAAGGAAATGTCACTAGCCCCACACGGGCTAAATCCCTCTAGTCGCAGCCTCGCCATCATCCCGGGTCCTATCTCGACCTAACCTGTCACCATGTGGGAAGTCAGTGACAAGAAGAGTAGATGTAACCAAGTACAAAGCGGTAAATAAAAGCAAACCAATAAACCAAAGCATCCAAACTTTCCCTTCATGAGTCACCGCATCCCCTGTTTAGTCAGAAATAAAGCACCTGCAGAAGGTCTAAAGACCTCGGATAAAAGTGAACACTTTGCTCTCACCTTCATGCTTTAACCCCTCCACGGTACTTGTGCAGCACTGTAAGTAACCGTGAGGCGTCCCCACCACGACACTTCACCTTTGTGGGGTACACGGGTCAATCGGACCACTTCTCCGGAAAAGTACACCCATGCGGTGGCCAAACCGCCTGTCTACGTGTAAGCAAACCTTGAGCAGAATGACCGCAGCCATTGTGTAACATAGAGCACCACGACGCTCAGTTGCAACAGATAGTAACAAAGAGGGATACTAATGCGAAAAAAAGGGGTTAGACAATAACAATTTGCACCTCTACTCTACTCTCACATATTACTAGATGAAACCGCACTTCAAAACACAACAAAGGTACCCACCTGAAATAAAGATAAACGACCGCGCCCGTGACCCTCCTAAGCAATCAGAACTTCACGCGGCCTAATAAAATAACCAAAAGCACAATTTAACACTTTACCCTAAACAGGCAAAAATAGTAGTCCCGGCCACTGCAATATGAATCCCTTCCATCCCAAAATAATAAACCGACGAAAAACTAAAATCACTGTGCCAAGCGGACTACGTCGTCATTCAAAAATCGTCGAGTCAAAACTGTCAAGCAAAACCGTAAAACTCAGATCAAACCGGATCTCTGACGGTAAAACCGATGGTTAACAACAACCAGACCGCGACTATATCAACGCAAACTCCATCGAAACCCAAATCCGCTAACGGGAAACCAACAAAACCCAATTTCTCATCTGGTAGCCAACTCGGGACGACGACGGTCAAGCCGAGGAAACCCCGACGACGAAAACGATGAGAAAAAGGGCCGACGGTGCGACCCCGACAATTTTGTCAGGGCGCGGAGCGACGGCGAAACTAGCACATGACATGGCGAAATGGTGGCCTAAATGACCCCGGTTGGCCATGCTAAGAAAAACGGCAGAAATAGTGATCCAACAGTGAAAACGGCGCTCAGAACATTGAAAAACGGACCAAACCGGAGTAATCGGGCTTCCAGGCTGGGCTTCGGTTCACGAAACCGGCGTGGACCGGGTCTACGGCCAGGGGCAGTGGCGAGCGCAGATCGGGCTCACCCAGGGAGCGTACACCCATGCGGGATGGGTCGGGCCGTACACGGCGCTAGGGCACACCGGGTCTACGGCTTCAGGGGGCGGCGTCGCGCACCGGGTGCACGCTGAAGCGTGCACCGCGCTAAGCAGGCCGGGCTGGTGCAGGCAGCGTGGGCCGGGCGGAGTAGCGGGGTTCACGGGAAACTGCGCCGAGTCCGTGCGTCGGGTGTAGTGTACTGGTTTTTCCTATGCAACTTTCCGATGAATCCACTGTGTAGAACACCTAGTGTTGGTGTGTCTGGCCCATGGTGCATCGAAGGGGTGCCACAGATGGACCTTGTGAGACTTTGATAGCGGATTTGGCCTTCGGATGCATTTGCCGAATTTTAGAAAAGGTTTTGGGCCAATCTGAGGTTGGATTTGGATTCAGCGCGGAAAAACGCTTGAAAACGGCTATTTGCTTGTTAAATTTGGAGTCCGGATGACCAAAAGCGGGCTTCCGGAAGTTTTCGGGGATTTTCGGTGCATGGGGGAGACTCGTGGACCGGCCTGAGCCATGTGGCGGCCTATTATTGGCCGGCTCACGCAGCTCGGTCCACGGGGAGGCGCGGCGGTGCATGGACCGCGGGCGGGAGACGCATGGCGTGCCCTGATTGGCCGGCGCACGCGGCACGGCTCAGCGGTTTTGCGGGGTTGCGGTGGACCGGGCGCATGACACGTGGCGGCTTCGGATTTGCTGGCTCATGAGGGCGCGGTCCACGGTGTGCGCAGTGGGGCGCCTCGGGACGGCGCGCGCACAGTAGCGCCAGGCGGGCGGTCGGCCGCACTCGAGTGCGCCACGTGTCGCCTCGTGGTTGGGCGGCCGTACCTACCCCCGCTGACCGCGAGGGGACACGCGGCGCACAGCGGGCCGCCTTGAACTGCTGTCCCCTGTTTGGGGTGACGTGGCCGCACCTGGGCGTTTCGGGCGCGTCGGACGGGAGGTGTACAACCGGGTTTCCGGGCGCAGTGCGCCCGAAACCTGCGCCCGAAAACCCGGCCCAACAGCATATGGGCTGGGCCTATAAATAGGTTTCCCTGTTCGTTCTCTGGGCTTTTTGGACCCCTTTTTCGTAGAGTGTTCTTCAGAGAAGTTTTCCCTCACTCAGTGCACTACCCATTGGAGAACTTTGAGGATTTTTGGAGGCACTCTTCCCAAGGTTCACCATTTTACGGCGCAGCGCAACGCTTGTTTCCCGGCGACCCTCTTGGCCCCTTCTCAGTTTTTGGACTCCTCCGACTCACCCCGACTTCGGATTTTGCCGATTCTTGCGCCGTTGGACTCATGACAGGTAGGACTCCAACTCCTGTGTTTTGAGGTTCCTCGATTTCTGTGCTGATCTTGGAGTTTTCTGAGCACCCATTTGACCCATTTTTCTTCGCGGACTTTTGGACAGCACCGCGGTGTTCTTGCCGTATCTTTTCGCTCAGACGTCGGATTGAGGCGATTCAAAAGGCAATCTTCATCTACTTTTCGCAAGGAGTCTCCTGGATTTTTCTCAGATTTTTCTGGATTTTGAACGAGGGTGAGAATCTCCTTTCTCTGTGGTTCTTTGTTACAGAAATTTGGTACAGTTTGGATTGGGGTGTACCCCTTGCCGGATTTTTATCTCAGTGTAGGAAACTCCAATTTGGGCGTGCAAGTACTCGTTTCGACGGGTTCGTCGCTAGGATCGCGATAGTATTTTTCTTGGATTTTTCTGGGCATTATTCGCAGGTAAAAATTGGAGAATTCTGGACTGTGGAATTAGGGGACAGATTTTGGAAATTTTGAATGAATAGCTTATGTACTTTCCTTTGGGGTATTTTGTACAGATTGGTGGTGAGTTTTTGGACTGATCTTGGACTTCGCTTTTGGGAACTTGGAATAGCGCTCGATGTGGGTGATGTTGTGAACCTCCTACTTGTGAATGTCACTAGGCCTATTAGAATGCCTTGATCATGTGCTATTAATTGTGAATGTATCTAGCATGCTTGTATGAGATTAAGGTTCCTTTGTTAATATTTGCATTGTTAGCAGGCTACAGGTTAGTAAGTGGTGTTTTCATGTTTAGATATGCAATTTAATTAGTTGGAAGGAATACTAAAGCCATATCATGTCATATGTTAAGGGAAGGTTTGGGCATGTGGTTAGAATGCATGTTGTAAAAAGAGGTACTTGCTAGTAGATTGTGCATCTAAATTGTATCATGTATCATATATCCTGCCACATGTACATCGGGAGTTCCAACCACTTAATGTTGCATATGTTAGAATAATTGAAATGATTTTATCAAATAAAGGACTTTGCATGCTTGAATGGTCATCTAGCTAGGCCACCTTTTTCTGCTACACAAACATATTGGAATTGACTTAGGAGAAACCATGCTTTTATTCGTTCTTCTGTCGTCTAGTCTTAGGGGATTGTGTAGTCAGATGTTCAGAGTTGGGACAGTCGGGGATCGATGTTTGGGTGTTGCGGCGACCGCGGACTGTGGGCGGTTGACCGGATTATTATTATTATTATTACTTTTGCATCAGATTGGGGGTAGGGGATCGAGTTTCCCTTTAGTGGATGGGTTTTCCCACTTTGATCAGAGTCGTGACCCCGTCCTGCTATTTTATGATACTGATGATACTAGTGACAGTGATACTATGCTCGTGTGGGGTCGCTCCCCTCGAGTGCCACTCCGAAGTAGGTTTCAGACCGTGTTGGGTGCCGGTCAGACCGTGTTGGGTTCCGGTCATTTGGACAGGGGAGATACTGAGTTGTGAGGTTGACAGCAGAGCAGGCAGTACCAGTGTTTACTGGTGTTTTGATTTGGTTGGTCTGTCAGTCTTTGACGTTCTGGTGCATGCTTTCACCTATTCTTTAGTTAGGCATCTTAGAGGCATGTTAGTGGTAGCTCTTCATCAGTAGTGTACTTGTAGCTTACCACCTCTGTTTTCATTTTCGCCTCTGATAGTCCTAGTGGGCATGTCTGAGTTTGAGGTCTACCCACTAGGGGAGGCTACTGTTTTTATAGTAGTTCTCACCCCCCACTGCTTTCTCTTTTCTTTTCCCCTTTGTTCTGCAGAGTCCTCTGCGGGAGTTGCGGGACCCTCTTCCCTGGATCGAGGTAAGAGGATCGCTGATTAGATAGCTACTGCCCCGAGTTCGAGTTTTGTAGTTTTGATGTATCCCCAGTACACTCAGACGGTTGTATTTCCTTTTATTTTGGGTCTGGCTGCGGCCAGCTGGTTGTAATTATTTCGTGAGCTGGGAGAGACACTTGTATATTTGTGAGAGCTTATTGTACTTTTATTTCCTGCATTTGTCTGAGTTGTATTAGTTTTAGTTTAGCTCTGTTTTATGCTCCTTAATTTATTATATATTTTATATCTGAGCAGGTTACCAGCGCTTCGTGTACGCGAAAAATTCTGTATGCACGGCGGATCTGTGGACGGGCCCGGGTTCTGGTTTACACCCGGGGCGTGACAGATTAGGTGGTATCAGAGCTTAGGGATAGGTCAATTGGGACTTAGGAAACCCTAGGCTTTTGGCAGACCCTAGGAAGGCAGAGCGTGAGTGACGCGATATTTTGCGAAAGTCGACAATTAGTTGTTAACTCTTCCTGTGAGTGGAGAGGGATTGGCATAGCCTATTTCTGGGGGACTATTATGTTGGCTGCAGACAACATAAGGTTACAGAAATAGGGGAATGTCCATGACTTTCGCTGGATTGGGTCGAGAGTGGTTTGGTTAACTGACCCGTGGATTCTTGTGTGGCAGGATGCCTCCTAGGCGGCAGATTCCTACTCGGGGTACTCCTACACCCCTGGAGGAGCCGAAGCAGTCCGGGCCTTCTGAGATCAGTGAGCTGAGGGCCATGGTGGCCCAGTTGGCGGAGAGCCACCGCCGACAGGAGCAGAGGTTCGAGCAGTTATTTGCCCAGGTTGCGGCACCTCCCCCTACTACTGCAGAGGCCCCCATACCACCTGTTGTACCACCGGCTATTCCACCTGCCCCTACGGCGCCGTCGTCGAGCAGTGGGGCCCAGGGGATGTTCAGGCCATTGACCCCAGTGGAGGAGCGGGAGTTTTCTGACAAACTCACACAGTTCTGTAAGGGAGGACCCCCTAGGTTCTCGGGGCGGAGCACTCACCCTTGGGAGATTGGATCGTGGCTAGCATCAATGGAGAAGTTGTTTCGGGACTTCTTCATTGACCAGAGGTTCAGAGCACATTTGGCAGTACACTGTCTAGAGGGGGATGCAGATGCTTGGTGGCGTCGGGTCGAGCCCTTAGAGTTTCAGGTCACCCGACAGCTACCCTGGTCGGAGTTCAGGAGGATGATCCTTGACACTTACTTCTCCACGAGCGTGAAGAAGAAAATAGAAGATGACTTGAAGAACCTGCAGCAGGGTGATCGCCCAGTGTGGGACTATTTCCAGGAGTTTACGCAGTTGCTCAACTGCGTACACTATGTTGCCAGGGATGGGCTGCACCAGGTGGAGCTGTTTGAGACAGGTTTGCGCCCCGAGATCTATACCTTGGTGCACGCCCAGAGGCTTCAGACTTTATCAGAGGCAGTGGATCATGCACAGTGGGTCGAGAGGGGAGATCATGTTGTTTCTAGACGCGGAGGTCTGGTCGCTCAGAGTTCTGAGATGAAGCGACCAGCATCGGATGAGGGGGGACAGGCCAGTTCCTGGAGGCCACCCCGACCGCCACCGCCTCAGTTTACGGGTCGGGGGCGTTCGGAGCGGCGAGGGCCTGGGGGATCCCAGAGGCCCCCACAGCATCAGCAGCCCCAGCGACAGCAGCAGCACTCGCAGCAGCAGAGGTCGCAGTCGCGACAGCAGGGATCTCAGCGGCAGTCGCACAGGCAGCAGCAGCAGCAGCAGTCACGGCAGTTGCGGGCCCCTGGCAGTTGTATCTTCTGCGGGGGTCAGCATTTCCCCGGCACTTGTGATCAGAGGTGGGGGCGTTGTTATGGCTGTGGTCAGGCCGGGCACATACGATCTTCATGCCCTTTTTCGGCATCAGTGGCGCCTTCTTCCGCCTCAGTTTCTCTTCCACCTCAGCAGCGACCGCCAGCTCAGCGGCCCTATGCTCCTGCGAGCAGGGCTCCTTCCTCCCACCCTGCAGACTACCGACCACCAGCTCAGAGCGGGCGAGTCTACGCCGCTCAGGTAGGGGACTCCACGGCAGCCGACCACGTGGTGGCAGGTATCACTTTACTTTTTGGTATTAGAGCTCGCACTTTATTTGATACCGGTGCATCACATTCTTTTATCAGTAGAGCATTTGCATCATCTCATGGACTAGAGTTAGGTCGGTTGCCACATGCATTAGAGGTACAGATTCCCGATCACATATTGCATGTAGAGGAGTGTTGTTGGTCTTGCCCGGTACAGCTTGAGTCTTGGATTTTGCCAGCAGACCTGATGGTCCTTAGTCAGCTGCGAGATTTTGACATTGTACTGGGGATGGATTGGCTGGCTCGCTATTTCGCGACGATTGATTGCGCCGCGAGGACTGTTACTTTTAGCGAGCCAGGCCAGGAGGTGTTCGTTTTCGGGGGGTGCCAGAGTGCTTTCTTTGCCTCTGTGGTTTCGACTTCTCGTGCGAGGCAGATGATGCGCAGTGGATGCGTAGCCTTTATGGCATCTGTGGTTAAGGAGCCTACGGCGGCTCCGGGACTCGCGGATATCCCGATTGCCCGTGAGTTCCCGGATGTGTTTCCTCTAGAGCTGATTAGTATGCCGCCGGATAGGGAGGTTGAGTTTTTGATTGACGTAGTCCCAGGAACTGCGCCAATCTCTAAGGCTCCTTACCGAATGGCACCGGCTGAGCTGCGAGAATTAAAGGCGCAACTCCAGGATTTAATGGACAAGGGTTTTGTGAGACCGAGTGTATCGCCTTGGGGAGCGCCGGTGCTATTTGTGAAGAAGAAAGATGGTTCGCTTCGACTGTGCGTTGATTACCGGGAGCTGAATAAAGCGACCATCAAGAACAAGTACCCTTTGCCGCGCATTGATGACTTATTTGATCAGCTGCAAGGGTCTTGTGTCTTCTCCAAGATTGACTTACAGTCTGGTTACCACCAATTGAAGGTGAAGGCCGAGGACATCCCAAAGACGGCATTCAGGTCGCGGTACGGGCATTATGAGTTCACCGTCATGCCTTTTGGATTGACAAATGCCCCTGCTGCTTTTATGGATTTAATGAACAGGATTTTTCGACCATACCTGGATCGGTTCGTCGTTGTTTTTATTGATGACATCCTAGTTTATTCCCGAAGCGATGTGGAGCACGAGGAGCACCTGAGGATTGTGCTACAACTTCTGAGAGAGAGGAAGTTGTATGCCAAGTTATCTAAGTGTGATTTCTGGCTTCGGGAGGTTGTCTTTTTGGGCCACGTGATTTCAGCCGCTGGAGTGGCAGTAGACCCGGCGAAGATCGAGGCAGTCCGGGATTGGCCCCGACCGACGACGGTATCAGAGGTCCGCAGTTTCATGGGCTTAGCAGGATATTACCGTCGGTTTGTGGAAGGTTTTGCGAAACTTTCCACACCCCTCACTCGTTTGACGCGAAAAGGGATTAAGTTTACTTAGAGTGAGGATTGCCAGAGGAGCTTTGAGGAATTAAAGAACAGATTGATGTCGGCTCCTGTCCTTTCCCTCCCCGTTATGGGGAAAGGATACGTGATATACAGCGACGCATCGCACAGTGGACTTGGTTGCGTGCTGATGCAGGAGGGAAGGGTAATCGCTTATGCCTCTCGGCAACTGAAAGATTATGAAAAGAATTACCCTACCCATGATTTGGAGCTAGCTGCAGTGATTTTTGCACTAAAGTTGTGGCGCCACTACCTGTATGGGGAGCACTGCGAGATTTACACCGACCACAAGAGCTTGAAATACCTGTTCACACAGAAGGAGCTCAACTTGAGGCAGCGCAGATGGTTGGAATTGTTGAAAGATTATGATGTAGACATATTATACCATCCTGGCAAGGCCAACGTGGTTGCTGATGCCCTGAGCAGGAGAGCAGTACAGAGTCTATCTTTGATGATCACCGATCAGGCGCCATTACTTGAGCAGATGAGGCGGTTAGAGCTCGAGGTTGTGTCCCCTGGGGTCTCTGCTAGACTTATGTCTCTAGTCGTGCAGCCCACTCTGTTGGACAGGATTCGGGAGAGACAGAGTGAGGACCCCCACATGATGAGGATTCGAGAGCAGATGCAGACTGGTTTGATAGGGGACTTTTCAGTTGATGCTGCGGGAGTACTGCGGTACAGGGACCGCGCTTGTGTGCCTATGGATGCAGAGATCCGAGAGCAGATCTTGAGGGAGGCCCACTATACACCTTATACCATCCATCCTGGTGGGACTAAGATGTATAGGGACCTTAAGGCACAGTTTTGGTGGAATGGGATGAAAAGAGACATTGGGAGATTTGTAGCACACTGTCTAACTTGTCAGCAAGTAAAGGTTGAACATCGTGTACCTGCTGGCAAGTTGCAGAGTCTCCCAATCCCCGAATGGAAATGGGAGCATGTTACGATGGATTTTGTCACTAGTTTGCCGAGAGCACAGACGGGAGCGGATGCTATCTGGGTAGTCGTGGACAGGCTTACCAAGTCCACTCACTTTTTGCCGGTTCAGATGACTTGGCAGATGGAGCGACTCGCACAGGTGTACTTGGCTGAGGTGGTTAGATTGCACGGGGTACCCGTTTCCATCGTATCAGATAGAGACCCGAGGTTTGTCTCGCATTTCTGGAGGAGTTTACAGACAGCCTTGGGGACGCAGCTCCGATTCAGTACAGCATTCCACCCACAGACCGATGGGCAGTCAGAGTGCACTATTCAGACCCTCGAGGATATGTTGAGAGCTTGCGTTCTGGACTTTGGAGGAGGATGGTACCAACACTTGGGATTAGTTGAGTTTGCGTACAACAACGGCTATCAAGCGAGCATTCAGATGGCTCCGTTTGAATCGTTGTATGGACGCAAGTGTCGGTCACCCCTATATTGAAGTGACGTGGGTGAGAAGAAGACTTTGGGTCCTGATCTACTATTAGAGGCAGAGGAAAAGGTCAGATTGATACGACGACATCTCGAGACCGCCCAGAGTCGACAGAGGAGTTATGCGATACTCGACGGCGAGACTTAGAGTTTCAGGTGGGTGACCATGTTTTTCTGAAAGTCTCGCCTCGAAGGGGATTCGGAGATTTGGCATTCGTGGGAAACTGAGCCCTCGTTATATTGGACCTTTTGAGGTGTTGGAGCGCTTAGGGCCAGTTGCCTACAGGCTTGGCGCATCCTCCCAGGCTTTCAGTGTTCACAATGTTTTCATGTATCGACTCTGAGGAGGTATGTTCATGACCCGTCCCACATCATCGATTTCACCCCATTGGAGGTGCTGAGAACCTGAGCTATGTTGAGCGGCCGTTGAGGATCTTGGACCGTGAGGTGAGGGAGTTGCGCAGTCGGGCCATCCCTTATGTGAAGATCCTCTGGAGCAGTCATGATAAGCGCGAGGCTACCTGGGAGCTGGAGTCAGCGATTGATGGATGCTTAACCCCACTTGTTTGAGGCCCCTGCTTGAGGTATGACTTTTGTTTCGAGGACGAAACTTTTTCTTGTGGGGGAGGATGTTAGTGTACTGGTTTTTCCCATGCAACTTTCCGATGAATCCACTGTGTAGAACACCTAGTGTTGGTTGTGTCTGGCCCATGGTGCATCGAAGGGGTGCCACAGATGGACCTTGTGAGACTTTGATAGCGGATTTCGCCTTCGGCTGCATTTGCCGAATTTTAGAAAAGGTTTTTGGGCCACAATCTGAGGTGGATTTGGATTTCAGCGCGGAAAAAAACGCTTGAAAACGGCTCATTTGCTGTAAATTTGGAGTCCGGATGACCAAAAGCGGGCTTCCGGAAGTTTTGTTTTTTTTTCCTGGGATTTTCGGTGATGGGGAGACTCGTGGACCGGCCTGATCCACGTGGCGGCCTATTATTGGCCGTCGCTCACGCAGCTCGGTCCACGGGGAGGCGGGCGGCGGTGCATGACCGGGGCGGGAGACGCATGGCGTGCCCTGATGGCCGGCGCACACGCGGCACGGCTCAGCGGTTTTTGCG